>CM077150.1:26199841-26508407 GCA_039583875.1 Platanthera guangdongensis | reverse complement strand
CTCTCTCAAAATCAAGGTAAGCCGACCTCTAAGTGCTGGAAATTTCAGTGGAGGCAGAGCAAACTCTTGGCTTTCCATTAGTGAAGGAAGCAGTGCCTTGTGGAGTTTGGTGTGATCGGATCGAGCGTTTGGTAACTGTGGTTAGCCGAAAGAGGATCAAATCTCAATTTTTGGATTGATCTGAAAACACTGGGTCGTCACCGGGGATCAGGTGACTTCTTCTATTTTTTTTTCTATTCAAGCAAAGCGAGATGTCGAAGGTTACCTCCTACGACATTGTCAAAATACAGTCGTTCGACCTCTCTGACTTCCATACTTGGAAGCTGCACATCCAACTTGGTATGAAAGAACGTGAGATTTTCTACACAGCCCTGAGTGACTTTGCCACTACCGAAAAGGACGTGAATGAATTACAGTGGATAAAGGACGAAGACTTCTGCAAGGACTACCTCCTAAATTCACTGAATCCTAGGCTCGCCCTGACCTACAGTGGTCATAAGACTGGAAAGGAGATTTGGGATCGCTTAAATGCACACTTCTAGAAGGAACAGGGGTTGTTGAGGACTCTCCTTGGGAAGAGACTCTTCACTTCAAAATTTAATTTAAACTCATCAATCACCTCTCAAATAGTTGAACTGGAGAGTTTGCGTCTCAAGTTGGCAGACGATAAGTCTGACATCTCGGATAATCTCTTTGTGTGTCTAATTCTTAGCAAGCTACCTACTAAGTGGTTGACCTTCAAGATTGAAATGTATAGGCTGAAGGAAAAGATCGCATTGGATGAACTCAAAAGGTTCATTCATATCGAGGATCAAAATATTGCGAGCAAGTGCTCGGAACAAGTTGGTCAGTCCTCACAGGCTGTCAACTTCGTTTCTCGACTCAGCAAGTCTTGCAAGAAACCACCAGCAGCGCCAAAGGTGAAGCCTCTGCACAGTTGACGCCTAAAAATCTCTCTTTCAAAAGAAGAGGGGCAAGTGCCACAACTGCAGCACGTGGGGTCAATGGGCGGCTGATTGTAAGGCTCCTAAGAAGAAAAAGGAGGAAGCCCCACAAAATATGGCGAACATGCTAGTAGATGCCTTAGATCCCACGTTCTTTATGGCTATGATTGGAAGCAGTCACCGCAGTTTGTCCTCTAAGTGGTGGCTAGATAGCGGTGTTACCTGTCATGTGACAAATGATAGAGGTTTACTCCCTGAGGTCAAGGCGGTCCAGGAGAAGATGGAGAACTGCAATGGAGGAGAGACCGAGGTGACCATGCTGGGATAGCCGAGCTGGTCCTCTCATTAAGTAAAATTTTTTTTCTGAATAATATTAAAGTAGTGTCTTCTTTAACTAAAAATCTGATTTCAATGAGTCTGTTAGATAAGGCTGGGATGTCCTTCACAAATCAAAATGGTAGAATGACCTTAACAGTCAATTCACATTATTTTGGGTGTGCGTACCTGATCAACGGAATGTATAGACTTAGCTTAAACAATGATAGCATTAACCAAATAAATTCAAACCTTATTGATCCTAAGTTGTTACATAACAGACTTGGACATGTAAACTATAGAAAATGTTAGATCTAGCTAAAAAAATCATAATATTCTCTTAGATCTGTCGATTCGATTTGACAAGTGTGAGGTGTGTGCTCAAACCAAAATCACTAGAAAGCCATTCAAATCGATTTCTAGGAGCACGAAACTTCTTGAAATGATACATTCAGACCTTTGTGAATTTCATAGTCACGTCACTAGAGGGGGAAAGAAGTATCTGATTATATTCATAGACGATTTTTTTCAGATATTGTCATGTGTATCTATTAAAATCGAAAGACAAAACTTTTGAAACATTTAAGATTTTCAAGTCTCGTGTGGAAAATCAGTTAAACATGAAAGTTAAAAGATTTAGAAGTGATCAAGGAGGAGAATATACTGCTACTGGGTTCAAGGAATTCTGTGCCTCTAGGGGAATAATTCTTGAAACCACAGCTCCTTACTCACCCAGTCCAATGGTGTTGCCGAGCATAAGAATAGAACTTTGACAGAGATATTAAATTTTATGCTCCTAACAGCTGGCGTGCCAAATTCCTTTTGGGGAAAAGCAGTTCATGCTGCAAATCATGTTCTGAATAAAGTTTCTCATTCTCAGCTCATTGTTACCCCGTACGAGCTGTGTCACGGTCATCCTTGTAGATATGATACGCTAAAGACTTGGGGTTGTATTGCTTATGTGTGTATACAAGAACTTAAGAGGCCTAAGGTGGGACCTAGGACGACAACATGTGTCTATCTAGGTAGTGTAGAAGATAGTGTAGCCGATAGATTTCTCGATCTATCCATGAATATCGTGATGGTTTAGAGATGTCATATCATTTGAAGATAAATTTGTCAAGGATCATGGTTTGTCTGTTTCCGGGTCTAATGATATGATTTCAAAATCTATCGTAGAATATATAGCTGACCATTCTGGCACTGCTCCCCAACCATTAGAGGTGGAACATGTTCTACTTAGAACATCTACAAGAGAGAGAATCCCTAAGAACTCTGGTGAGAATTTCGTTACCTATCACTTAGAGGATAATCCATCCTCCTACCAGGAGGCAATGAGATCTAAAAATTTATTGATGTGAGCAGAAATCATTGATGATGAGATGGACTCGCTGCTACATAACAATACTTGGCATCTAGTTGACTTGTCGAAAGGCGCTAAAGTCCTAGTATGCAAGTGGGTGCTAAAAAATAAACTACATAGTGATGGGTCTATAGTCATGTATAAAGCGCGTCTCATAGCTAAAGGTTATAAACAATATGAGCGAATAGACTATTTTGTGTTTGTTCACATGTGTGTCACCTATCGACTATCAGGATTCTTCTAGCTCTAACATTTATCGAGAACGAGAAATTTATAGTTCATCAGATGGTTGTGAAAACAGCTTTCTTAAATGAAGAGCTTGATGAGATATCTATATGGCACAACATGAAGGTTATGTGCAGAAAGATCTAAAAGATAAAGTGTGCAAACTAGATAAATCAATCTATGGGCTTAAACAAGCGTCTAAGATGTGGCATATGAAGTTTTACCAGGTGGTAAGAGGCTCGAATTTCAGTCCAGTCTTTCAACAAATACATTTATCACCGCTCATTGTCGAATCGAATAGTCATCATATGTTTATATGTGGATGATATGTTGGTTCTGGGGTCAGATCTTGCTGCAGTTATGGATATTAAATCCACTCTAGCAGAAATCTTTGACATGAAGGACCTTAGTCTTGTAGATACACTGCTAGGTATGAAGGTTAGAGTTGACAATAGTCGTGTTGCTCTTAGACATGCTCATTATATTGAGCAACTTCTTTCTACTTGGGGATATGATAATTGTAGGCCGATTGAGACGTCATTTGATCATAATGTTAAGTTGAGTCCTAATGAAGAGACCAGCATTGATCAAGTTAAAATTTCCAAAATAATTGGTAGTCTCATGTACGGCACAAGTTGTACAAGACTAGACATTACTTTTTCGGTTAGCATGTTGAGCCGTTTTACTAGTAATCAAGGCAAAGAGCATTGGGAAGCCCTAGACAGGCTGTTAAGATACCTAAAAGGTACTAAAGATCATGTTTTATGCTACACTAGTTACCCACCTTCTGTGAAGGGACATTCTGATGCATCGTGGTGTTCAGAAGTCGGGAACAGCAAGTCCACTAGTGGATATATATTCACTTTGGGTGGAGCCGCTATCACTTGGAAATCTAAAAGACAGACCTGTATAACATTGTCGTCTATGTAAGCTGAGTTGTTTGCCTTAGCTTCGGCTGGTGAAGAGGCAAATTGAATCAGGAACTTGATTTTAGACATTCTCTTGTCTAAATTATAAGTCAATTCGTTGAGCTTGTATTGTGATAATCAAGCAGCAGTCCAAGTCGTTAAGAATACCCTCTACAATACTAAGAGGAGACATATACGACTAAGACATGTCTTGCTGAATTATCTGAAAAACAAGAAATTATCACTTTGATCGATGTACATTCAAAGGATAACCTGGCTTATCCATTGACGAAAGAATGCCAAAAGACCATATAATCAAAACAGTGGGGGAAATGAGAGTAAAGGCGATTTAGTTCGGCCTTAATTCAACGATAGGCGATTTAGTTCAGCATTTGTCCAAACGTTTTGGTTGTTCTGTTTTCCTTTGTCAAAGCAAGCATATTGTGTTCCGTTAATGCTCTTGGTTGCTGAGCTCGAGTCTGGTAAGTTATTTCATTCCAAACTTGATGCTAACAACTTCACTTGATTCGGCTTTTGCCTTGAAGGAGAGTGTTATTCCAAACTTGATAACGCAATCTAACTTGGCTTGTATTTTCTTCTGGTAATTGGTTACATTCCAAACTTGATGAGTTTCAATTAACTTTAGAAGGACAGTAACCGTGACATGTCATATAAGATCACAGATATAGCTTCAGTGTCAAAGTCTGAAATCGTTTCGGTCAAAACAAATATCAGGTTCTGAGGTAAAACTATAATACTCTGTGAACATGTCCTCCCAGCCAAATTAAAATGATCAATACTAAGTTCTTTTAGTAGAACTAGATATTTGCAAATTTGCAAAAAATAGAATTCATTCTGAAATGAAATTCTCTGTTGAAATTACAGGGGTTGCTGGGATAGGAGGAGCACTGGTTGACTGGAGTCCAGATCAGGATGATCTTTTGGATGATGAGTTTTAGAGTGTTATTAATTTATCTTTTACTACTTTTGTTCAGAGCATTGTTTAGCTCTTCTTTTATGCACTGTTTGTTTGTAATTTCTAGCTCTCTGTTGATTTGTGACGTCGGGCATATAGGGTCTATGTCTTGTTGTACCTGAGACTATTTCTGTGTTGCAACTGAGTTCTGTTTACTTATGCATGCATATTATTTTGCGCTTAATTCTAATTTTATTCGTAAATATCATGCAAATAATGTTCACTCTGAACTATGCTAAAAATAATAATATGAGTGGTTACGGTGTGCGGATTGCCACATAACTATCGCAACCACCTTCTGGAAGCTATAAAATGAGTCTCAGCATCCTCATTTCTCATCTTTTCCTCATCCCAAATCTTCTTCTTTCTCAGGTCGGAGTTCTGCCTGAATCCTCCTACGTGCCTCCACCACACGCCGGGCCACCTGGAAATTTGCCTAAGTCCACAACGCTCCTGAGAAGAAAACGCTTCGCTCATCATCCCGCGAAGCCTCCTAAGTGCACGACGTTCCTCAAGTCACCGCCGACACCTCTCCGCTCATCCCTCCACCAAGTTCGTCAGCCAAGCAACATCCGAGAACGCTCATCCCCATCAGAGAATTGGAAGGAGCAAGTTTTGCGTGAGGCAGTATGTCGCCTTTCAAGCATAATACTATCTCTCATCTCAAAGTTGTAACGAGGAGCAGCATGTCGCCCTCGATTCTTGAGATACCCTGTAAACTGCCTCCAATAGTGAAATTTGACTGGCACTGTACCGGTCACGTGATTTTTTACTCAATTGAGTGGTTTTTCCACGTTAAAATTATTTTGTGTACTTCTGCTTATTCTGTAACTGTGTGTCTGTGCACGTACTCGACCGCTCCACGAACTAAGGCGGCAAAGTTTAGTCCGATCTACCAGAACGATTGATTTGGCCGCAATAATTGTATAGACATTAAATATTTTTTTATATTTTATGTTGACACCATGAAACTAAACACAGCAGTCCAGTGTTTGTCATTAATTGTAACAGTTTAAGTAGGCTAAGAAATTGTAAATGCACTATTGCACTGAGTGGGTAGGCAGACATTCTTCAGCGAAATCCATACGTATCTTTTAAGTGCCGCCAGAAGTCAACTTAAACATTAACTATTAAGTTTAAATAATTTATCATGATTATTATATTATGAAATATATAAATAATTAATTAATTGGGTGACTAGGCAAAGCACACAAGCTTCTTGACTCTGACGGGAAATTCTCTTTTTTCCTCAACCAGCAGTTTTCAAAGTCATGATCAGGTCGTTGTCGTCAAACTCCCCAACACATCCATGTGATCCAGCAGCAATTTCTCTGGTGCTCCTCAATCTTCTTCGCTTTATTCTTCTTGTATTATTATTATTATTATTATTATTATTATTATTATTATTATTATTATTCTATTTCTAGGACCTTCATTTTTTTGGCAAAGTTTAAAATATTTATCGTGAAAGGGTGCATTTGCATTTATAGGAAAAAAAAGGGCCAAAAGGCTTCACAAAAGGGAGGATACTGTAAAAATTTTTGAACCGAGAGATAACGAGCTTGCAGGAACACTCAATCATAACTAAAGGCAAGTTAAAAATAGCAGTAACAGTAACACAAGAGATTTCAATTGGAATTAACTTCTATTACAGGCCGAGACATACATTGCAAGACATGATTTTTATAATGCACTTGGGAAACCAAAAAATAGTAACAAGAAGTTAACCGCGCGGACTAATTCCAGTAACCGCACAAGCCGCCTACTCGTCAGCTGAGTCCGTTGAGACCGCCGAAGCCGCCTAACCGCGGCTAACCGCACGGACTGCTATTATTGCAATTACTGAGTCAGAAACAGAACCCGTTGATTGACAAGGCGAACTGCTCCGCTTATCCACAACTATCCGAGGAAGAGACCAAGCCGCAAGACTGTGTCCTGCTGCTAACCGATGACTGTATCAGCGAACTGTTCCACACCAATGTTCCCGCTAGTCATCTAGCCGCTTGGTGTTAGCCGCACAGCTTGCATAGAACAAACTTCCTTAGTCGCAGCGGTTAGAAAACCGTAACTGCAAAATCAAGCGCGAGCTTGTTCTTACTGTTCACTGCTAATTAATGACGAGCCCGGGGGTCCTATTTATAGATGTGAGGAGAAGTGTCGTCACCACCTACACCGATAGGATAACCGTCCATCAGACCTGTCGACTAACTCTATGTATCTGCACAGAGCTGACACAAACCAGTTCGCCAACCCCGCGGACTTGGTACAAGTCCGCGAATTCGCAGCCCGTGATTTGGAGTCTGTCTAATAAATACTGCCGAACTCGGCGAGAACCAGAGCAGTCCGCACCAACGACCTCGGCGAATACGAGTAGTCCGCAATAAGGTGAACTCGGCGAACAAGGCAACTAACTGGACTTAGTCCCCCCAAGACCAAGTCTAACGAAAACTGCGGTTACCATTCTTAACCGCGCCACCTGATACCAAGATCGCGCCCTACTGAACAACTCCAGTCCGCCACCATGCGGGCTGCTCCATCAGCCTACGCGACCTCCAGGAACATGTCCGCGCAACTGTGCTTATACCACGATCCATCATCCAAACCGCAAGCACAGACCTGCATTGGACACCGGCGAGCTCCAAAATGAGTCTGCAACACCAACCAACAATCTCTGATCTACCTCGCCCGAGAAGGCTCATGCGACCTGGCGACAAGCCACCCAGTTCGCAATATCTGGTTGCCTTCTTGTGAATTAGAGAACTTGCCGAACTTGGCGACTTCCAAAGAAGTCTGCCACTGACCCACGGATAACAATCATATCCGCCCGGTTACATCACCAGAGTGCTTGCTGGTCCAGACCGCCAGAGAAGAACCACAACAAAAACTGGTTGCCCAGCTAGGCTATCCACCAATGTTATCTGCTTTGTCTGCGCGGTCTCTGCGGTGTGTGCGGACTGCCCAATCAGTCCGCCCGACTTCCCCAAAACTTCCCATTTCAACATTTTCAACACTGCTCCTTGAAGTGAAAAGTGGAAACCAGCACGAGCAACTCTTTTAACCGAATAAACGGTCCCTTCGGCAACGGCTTGGTAAAGATATCTGTCATGTTGTCCTGACTCTGAATATAGTCAACCATCAAAGATCCCTCCAGCACCTTCTCTCGTATGAAGTGATTCCCGATCTCGATGTGCTTCGTCCGCGCGTGACAAACTGGATTATTCACCAGTTTAAGATCACTCTCATTGTCGCCACGAATCAGAGTAGGACGTTGCACCTCCTCATAGATGTCATCCACTAGCCGCCTAAGCCAGATGGCTTCCTGAGCAGCCAAGGCTAAGGCGTTGTTATCCGCTTCAGTAGTGGAGACGGACACTGTGTAACGTCCCCTGGGCCGTCCGTGGGACTTAGCCCACTAGGCCTCTGTTAGACCGTTACCGGGCTGCAGCCCAAGCACCCCACCCCTCTCCCTCCACAGGCGGGTTGTTGGTGGCCACAACCTCCCTTTGATGAGCGAACTCGAAAGTTAAGCTGGGTCGTACGGGGACTTCCCAGGAGGTTACACATCCCAATACTACTCTCGCCCAAGCACGCTTAATTATGGAGTTCTTTCAACTCTCATCACCAATTGAGCTGCAGCTCAATTGGTGATGAGAGTTGAAAGAACTCCATAGTTAAGCGTGCTTGGGCGAGAGTAGTATTGAGATGGGTGACCTCCTCGGAAGTCCCCGTACGACCCAGCTTAACTGTCGAGTTCGCTCATCAAAGGGAGGCTGTGGCTATAGTAGTACTGGGATGGGTGACCTCCTGGGAAGTCCCCGTACGACCCAGCTTAACTGTCGAGTTCGCTCATCAAAGGGAGGCTATGGCCAGGGCGTGTCATGCTCAGGTTGAGCAGTCGGGTGTGTGGTCAACGAATTTCGATCGACGATCGTTGAGTACAGAGTACACGGCCTGTGACACGGGCGTGTCGGAAGGCATGTAAAGTGACACGGGTGTGTTTGAAGGCGTGTCAAGTGACACGGCCAGTGACAAGGGTGTGTCTGAAGGCGTGTCAAGTGACACGGCCCGTGGCACGGGCATGTCACATGGTTGTGTGCTGGTCTGGCTAAGTCAGTTGACTGTCGCTTAAGTGACACAGCCTGTGACACGGGCGTGTCACAGGGCGTGTCAGGCCGTGTTCAGCCTATTTTTGGGAAAATCTGAGCCGTTCATTTCCCTTATCCTAGATCCAATGGTCCAGGCCCTTCCCTGCTGAGATAAAATCGGGAATGAAGGATAAACACCCTCATTTCATCTTCTTCTTCATTTTCTCAAGAGAGAGAGAAAGGGAGAGCTAGGAAAAAAAGGGAAGGGAAGAGGAACCAGCTGCTGGAGGAGCTACGGAGTGCGGAGCGAAGGTCTGAGAGCGGATTCGTGAAGGCAAAGCCGAGGCGGTGACTTCCATCCGGCTACTTCATGGCGCCGAAGCGATCTTTAAGGGTAACGATCTCCTTCTTGGACATCGAAGTCCTTTCTTTATACATGTGCATGGAATCCTCCACCAAGAGGTGGATGTTGTAAGCGATTCCTTGGTTGAGTCTATATCTAGAGCCGAAAGTGTGGAGTACGGCATAGACATATTGTGTGAAGCCCATCTGAACGGGTAGTCTGGATTGGTGATGATCATGGGTAAACCGGAGAAGATTCTGTGGATTTGATGCTATGAAAGGTTTATGCTTTGTTGAATGGATGTATAGATGGTGATTGTGGATGTATGGAGGCTTTGAGTAAGCTCCTGATTATGATGAGAGATCAATTGGTAGCACGCCTGGGGAGCGCGGATAAACCCGGCCTGTTACACCACTAAGGTTGGTTGATCTGGATAGATAAGGGATCGATTGGTGGCAATGCCTGGGGAGCCGAGTTAAACCCGGCTTGCTGCACCACAAGGGTGGGTCGATCGGGAATAGGTGAGGGGTCGATTGGTGGTAATGCCTGGGGAGCACTGATAAACCCGGCTTGTCACACCACATGGTGTGGGTCGATCTGCTCTGGTTGTGTTTGTGGATGCTGTGAAGTAGTACCTCTGAGTGGTATGGACGAGATGTCGCCAGCCTGCGGGACTGGGGGACTAGGATTGAACCGCCTAACCAACAAGTGAAGAACCTCTGATCGGCGGTGTACGACTGGGATATCCGGTACACCAAGAAGGTGTCGTGAGTGCACGGAGCGTCTGGTGGATACCGGCATTTGTGATATGATTGTGATTGGTAGATTTGCTAGATTGATAGCTATGATGATGGCAATGCATACAGGGAAGGAACCATTGCCCCGGGTAAGAGGTAGGGTCGTTATAAGTGGTCAGCTAAACCTGACCGTTACTTTGTTTGCCGCTCTCGGGTGGATAATGAATTGCAGGTGTTGATGCTTGAATGGAATTGAGCGGAATGGAGGCATGCTGCTAAAGGCCCTTGAAGGCCGTGCGAAGAAGCGTGTTTGGATTTCATGTGTGGCCGGCATGCGTGTCGATGTATGAAAATATATTTGTGTAAAGAGAAACCTGTAAGGCCTTAAGGCCATGTGTGGGTGTGTTGTATACATTCCTGTTATGATATATAAATATGGAGTTTGTATATTAGTGGACATTCACTGAGCTGAGTTCATCTAACACAAAATACTGCGCTAGAATGTTTTGAGTTAGGGTACGAGTAGATTTTGATTTCCACACGTAATTTTGCCGCTTGTCTGTGGGATATGGCATGGGGCCCGGCCGGACCCACTGTTATATTCCGTGTGACAAGTGGGGGCGTTACACATTGAATCCTGCTTCTTGCTGCACCACGAAACTGTCGTCGATCCCATGAAGAAGACATAATCAGATGTCGACTTCCGATGATCTGTATCTCCCCCATAATCAGCATCTGTGTAGCCATACGGACAAAAGCTTGTGTCCCTCTTATACAAGAGACATAACTTCAATGTGGACTTCATGTACTTCAAAATACCCTTAGTCGTCGCTAGATGAGGTTTCCTCGGCTCTGTCATATACTGACTCGCCTAGCCAACTGCGTAAGCAATACTCGGCCTAGTAATAATCAGGTATATAAGGCTCCCCACAAGAGCTTGGCACACCAAAGGGTCTGGAAGAACCCTTCCCTCATCCCGCCAAAGCTTCAAGACAAACTCCAGAGGAGTAGAACTGCTCTTCCCTTCACCCATGCCGAATCGCTTGATGATCCACTCTGCATAGCCTTTTTGGGAAACGAGCATCCCGTTCTTCAGCTTCTCCACCTCGAGCTCAAGGAAATGGTGAAGCTCACCCAGATCCTTCATCTCGAACCGGATATCAAGATCAGCCCAAAGCCTAGCCACATCTTCTTCCAAGTTCCCCGTGACGATCATATCATCAACGCACAACAGAACGAGGACCCAAAGCCCCCCTGCTTCTTAACAAACATACTGGAATCTAAGTCTGAAACAGAGTACCCGCAGAACTGGAGATATTCTGCGATCTTCTCATACCACGCCCTAAGCGCTTGATTCAAACCGTAGAGGGCCTTCTTCAGCTTCCAAACATGCCCTGGATACTCCTTAGATACATAACCCAATGGCTGCACCATGAAGATATCATTATCAATATCACCAAAAATAAAGGCATTCTTCACGTCGAGCTGCCATATCTTCCACCATTGGCAAGCTGCTAAGAAGACCACCACCCGTACTGAAGTTATCTTAGCCACAAGGTTAAATGTATCCTCATAATCCTCTCTGAACTGTTGAGAGAACCCCGGAGCTACAAGACGAGTCTTGTACCGCTCGATACTCCCGTCAGCCTTCTTCTTAAGCTTATACACCCACTTTCACGTCACAGGAGTGATGTCTTCGACTTTAGGCAAAATAAATTAAGTCTCATTCTTCTTGAGGGCGGTTATCTCCTCATTCATAACATCCTCTCACTCCTTGACTCCAGTGGCATTCTCAAAGCACGAAGGCTCATGTTCATCCAAAGGACCTACGAAGAAACATGAGATAAAACTCATCATATTTCCATCTCTATGCCGAGTTGGTGGAATAATAGTCCTCTTGGACCTCCGCGCGGCTTGACCCTAATCCACCACTCCCACTGCTTCTTCTGTGCTAGCTCTGATCTCGGGCATACCATGAGCATCGCTCCCCCTACTTCTAGATCCAGAAGCCTCAGCCCCAGAGCTAGTTGCCGCTGGAGTACCTTGCGACACAGGCAACTCCACCAGAAGATACCGAGCAGCTTCTCCTTGCCCTCTGTCAGACTTGCTCTCTTGTTGCTTCATAGATGAGCTACCCTGATATGATGTTAACTCGTCAAATATCACATCCTGTGAGACAACAAACTTCTGTGTCTTTGGATCCATGCACTTCCAACCCTTCTTGCGCTCATCATATCCAACGAATACTAGCTTCCTTGCTTTCGCATCTAGATTCATCCTGAGCAAGTCTGGAACGTGCATATAGCAAGTCGAACCAAACACCCGAAGATGTTCCACACTGGGCTTCTCCTTGAAGATCAACTCATGAAGGGATCTCATGTTGTTAGGACTGAGACATCCTATTGATGACATATGCCGCACAAGCCATTCCCTCCACCCAGAAAGTCCTGAGAATGCCTTTGGCATGAAGCCAGTATTTGCAGGTCTCCGTCAAATTATGGATCTTACGTTCTGTTATGGAGGATGAGCACAAGTAAGCTCTTGTTGGATGGCGAACTTTCTGTAAAGGTTAGAGAAATCAAGCGAAGTAAACCCCTCGCCATTATCCGTTCTCAACTTCTTAATCCGCTAACCGAGCCGACCTTCCACAAGCTCCTTGAACTCCACAAACCTTATGAACTCTTTTGTCTTCTCCTTCAGAAAGTATACCCATGTATACCTAGAATAGTCAGAATAAGCATATACCTGCTTCCGCCGAGACTGGACGTGACGGTATGCCCTATTAGATCACCGTGGATGCATTCCAACGATGCTCTACACCTAGTCTGTGATATGTCAAATAGAAGGCGGTGTGCCTTTCCATACTGACAACTGACACAGACATGATGTAACACCCCAGTTTTTCTAGATTTTGATCCTATGGAAGCTACTGCGCGACGATAGGTAGCTATCGCCTGACGATAACCTTGTTTCGTCGAATCTAGGCGTACAGAGTGCTGAGTAGCTAGGCATTGAGAGCATTGAGTGCTAGCGTGCGGCGTTAGCTACCTACCGCTCGGTGGTAGCTTGACAATGAGTGTGTTGAGTGGCTGGCGTTTAGTAGAGGCGTTGAGTGGTAGGCTTTGAGTAAGTTACCGCACAGAGTTAGTACTACCGCCGGCAATAGCGCGACATTATTATTTGGTCGAGCGCTCGAGAAGCTACTGCCCGACGGTAGGTAGTTATCGTCCGGAGATAGCGCACGGGAGCAGTTCCATCGTTTGGCATTTTAGTCGTCCGTTTTCTCTTAGGATTTGATCCTATGGCCCAGGATGCTCCGCCCAAAGGTTATATATAGGGCTGAAACGTTCTAAACCTTCATTCTCTTCTCTTTTGAAGTGGGAGTTAGAGCAAGAGTTTGGAGGAGGAAGAAGAATGTCATTCTCCTCCTTTGATGAAGCTTCGAGGCTCCGATCGTCGATCCGAGGCCAGATCTGTGGAGTGAACTTGAAGGCACACGTTTTCATCCGTGCAAATCAAGTTTTCCATGTTAAGGAAGAGGAGTCGTAAGGTAACAACACTTATCCTCTCGGTCTTTAGGATGCGTGCATGGCATCCATTTTTATTCTTGATTTATTTCAAGCTTTAGGCACCAGATCTCTCAAATGAGAGGGGTTCGGGTTGCCATGGTTCAAGAGGAGCCAGCAGGTCGATTGTGTCCATCCCTGGCATGATATTGCACTAGAAATCCGCTCCGCTAGTGGATTAGGCATTATGGGTGAAGCCGTAGTCACGACCGTTAGTCCAACTAGGTGATGTTGCATAACGAGCCTTAAGGATTTTGCTAGAAATCCGTTTGCGTCAAGATGTCATTTTTAATGTGGTTTCCCCTTATTTTTGTGTGAGTATGAATGGTAGATTAAGGCGGGAAAGGCTTTTGATTGTGATGTGATAAGGCGTGGCTTTGTCTCTGTGGTCGGATGGCTAGCCCGTGACATGCAAGTCATGTGTGGAGAGTGTCTCAGCGAGACAAGTCCCCTTCTATGAAACTGACGAGAATGCTAAGCTTTGGATAAGCCCGAGCGATAAAGCCCATGAGCGGGTGGGGTCTAGCGAGGGTTCTTAACATTAGTTTGTTTATGTGACAGAATACTGACGCGAGAAATCAGAGCTTGTAGGCAAGTCCGGGTTTTGAGACCCACGAGTGGGTGGTGCCTAGGAAAGAGTTCTGTGTGGCGGCTTGTAAGCTGTTAGGGGAAATTGGAAGTATTCATGTATTTGTGGCTTGAACGCCAAAGGGTAAATTGAGAGTACCTGATTGATGATGTGTTATATTCATATGTTATAGGCTGCCTTGGGTGAAGCTCAAGTTTGCATACATGTTGTATTGTAAACCTCTTTTATTATATGCTCAACATAAAAACATGTTTGTTGTATGAGACATCCAAATATATTTTACTACTTTTTATGTTCATGTATATTTTTGCATACGAAGTGCTGACCTGCATGGTGCTGGAGTGCCCCAAGGTCCGCTAGGGACAGCCGGAAGGAGATGTGTTGGTTACACAGTTGAGGTCAGCCTTTATTGACCAACGTTACTACAAACTTTTACAGGGCAAGGATCGCAAGCGGGAGCGAGCTCACCAGGCAAAAAGGCCTAAGCCTTATGAAGTGATCTCTTTATTTAGTAGCTCTGTTTGGTTGAATGTTATGATTAGTGCATTATGTTTTCGGCTTGCATGTCGAGGTAGCCTAGGAGTGTTAATGCACACTATTATGTTGATGTTATTGTTTCAGTCTTTGGACTCATCAATGTTGTAAGGCCTTAAGGCCATTTTTATACTCCTGTGATGATGGATAACTTCTAGTATTGTTAATTTTTTTTGTTGTTTTAAGTCTGAGTTTTGAGTTGGGTAGTTTTATATCATCTTATAATATTTAAGTTATGGAGTCTGTATGTTATGGGGCCCCGACCGGACCCATATTATATGGTCATTGCAGGGGAGACATTAAAATTTGGTATCAGAGCAAGGTTAGTGTCCAAGGTAAGGATTCGTGGTCGAATGTCATAATCAGATCACGTTAAGAAGTTATCCACATAGGAGTATCGCGGGACTATGAGTGTCTTTATGTCTAAGTTTTTGCGAGAGAAGCTGATTCTTGTTTTACCTTATTTTTGCTAACGGAGCAAGCAACGAGGCGGGGACTTCGAGGCTGCAAGAGAAGCCTTCGGCGAGCAGTGCTACTGCTCTAGGTATGATGGGCATGGGTGTAACCCTAGCCGACTTTTGTTATATGCCAGCAGAGGCAATGGTAGCGCCACAAGCCGCAACAACAGCGCAAGTTGTGACCCATGTTGCACATGTAGCGACTCCTATTACCCCGGATGCGGCACCAGTCATACCGGGTGGAGGAGTCAGGCCAACAGAGCCTTTTGTTGAGAGAGTGGTTGTCGGGCAGGGAGACGACAGATGAAGTATTTTCTGAGTTTTCATCCTCCAACATTTAAGGGAGTCGGCACGTCGATCGATACGGAGGACTGGTGGGCGAGGATTCAAGAACTGCTGAGGGCAGTAGAGATATCAGAAGAGAAGCGGTCTGAGTTTACGACCTTCACGTTAGAAGGTGATGCTAAGTTGTGGTGGGGGAGCCTTACCGGCCGCCAATTTCCTAGACGCACCCTGTCCATAGAAGAGTTCGGGAATGCCTTCTTGAAAAAGTATATCCCTTCGTCGACAAGGTTAGCCCTTCAGAGACATTTTTTGCAATTGGTGCAGTGAGACAAGATTGTGGGTGAGTATGTTCATGAGTTTACTCGATTGGGTCGTTATGTTGGAACGACCATGGTCGGCGATGACGAGAGGGACAATCTCTTCTACCATTGGTTAAGAGAGAATCCGAGACAACCCCCCATAGCTATGAAGAATGTGGTCTTCAACGAGTTGATTGAGGCTTGCCAGGATGTTGGAAAGTGATATAGAGTGAACCCAACATTGTAAGGGATTTATAGTAAAACAAGGAGAAGGAAAGCTTCCTCAGTTGCAAGGTAAGTCTGAGCGAGTAAGTGGAAAAAGAAGCCTAATCCCTATAAGTCATGGGAGAAGAGCAGTACGACATCTTGGGATCTCGCTTCAAGGGACCACCATCGTGCTACAAGTGTGGCAAGCCGGGCCACATAGCTCGTTTTTGTACTGAAGGTGGAGCTGAGCAGGAGCCAATGCAGGATCCGTCAGTGTGGTCCGGTCCCAGTGCCGCAAAGAAAGGGAAGATGACAGAGTCGAGCGCTTCACGTTTGCAACTCGTGCAGCCGAGGGCATACAACCTTGGGCAGCAGGAAGCGATTCGACAACCTGATGTGGTGACAGGTATGGGGAAAGTTTAAGTTTATTTATTTGTTTTAGACTTTCAAGACTTTTATGTGTGTCACTTGTGTTTTAGGCTTCGTACTAGTTTCTGGATACCCCGATTGGGTATTGTTTGACACGGGAGAGTCACACTCCTTTCTTGCGAAAAGCTTTATCCGAAGAATTGAAGTCGAGTCCTTTTTGACGGACGCAGAACTTAGGGTGTGCTTGCTCAATGAGTCTTTCATGACTACCGAGACGAGAGGGAGCATTAGTTGGAGTGTGGATGAAGTTTATTTTATGTTGGAAGCAACGGTTCTGCCGTTGGCTTAGTTTGATGCGATCTTGGGATGGACGGCTTGCTGAGTAGCATGCCAGTATTGACTGCCTATTTAAGGTGGTGACCCGGAGAAGCGTAGGAAAGGAAGAATTCAGATTTGAAGGCCTTAGTGGAGTGGCATGTTCCCTTATCTCAATCATGCAGTTGGTGTGAGCAGTTAACCAGGGACGATTAGCTTTCATAGCATTATTAAAAGCTCGACTTTTCAAGCTAATAATTGGAGAAGTGTCAATAGTGGCAGAATTCGAGGATGTGTTTCCCGAGGAGCTTCCTGTAACACCCCCTCGATGGGAGATCGATTTCTCGATTGAGTTAATACTAGAATCTAGGCTGGTATCACGTCCTCCTTTTAGGATGGCACCGAAGGAGTTGGCCGAGATCAAAGTGCAGTTGCAGGAACTGTTGGAGCAGGAGTACATTAACCGAGTTTTTCGGGAGTACTTAGAATCGTTTGTAGTATTCTTCATTGATGATATATTGATGTACTAAAAATCAGAGGCGGAGCATGAGACTCATTTGAGAATAGTCTTGCAGACTTTGAGAGAGAACCAGCTGTTTGCAAAGTTCTCAAAATGCGAGTTCTGGTTAGAGAAAGTAGCATTTTTGGGCCATGTGATTAGCGGTGTTGGGGTGGTGGTGGATCCAGCAAAAGTTGAGGTCATCATAGATTGGTCAGTTCTGAGCACCGTGGTGGAAGTCAGGAGTTTCCTTGGACTACCCGGGTACTATAGAAGGTTTGTGGAAAACTTTTCGCGGGTAGCTCTGCCCTTCACTATTTTGACTTGTAAGGACCAGAGGTTTGTGTGGACTCAGGAGTGCAATAAAGCATTCGACACCTTGAAGGAAAGGCTAATGACAACTATAATCCTAAATTTTGCTAAAGGGACTAAAAGATTTCAGATTTCAGTGACGCATTAGGTTGCGGTTTGGGTTGCGTGTCAGTGCAACATGGCAGAGTGATAGTCTTTGGGTCTAGACAGTTGAAACCTCATGAGAGGAATTACCCCGTCCATGACTTGGAGTTGGCAGCGGTAATTTTTGCGTTGAAGTTGCGACGGCACTATGTGTATGGTGCCAAGGTAGAGATCTTCACGGACTACAAAAGCCGGAAGTATCTTCTAGACCAAAAAGATTTGAACATGCGATAGAGCAGGTGGGTCGAGTTCCTTGGGGACTATGACGTGGCAATTCAGTATACACTAGGCAAAGCCAACGTGGTGGCGGATGTCTTGAGTAGGAAGTATTCTGGACAAGGGAATTGGATTGAAGCTCATGATGAGCGGTTACTGCGAGACTGTGAGTCCCTTGGCATTGAGTGTGTAGCCAGAGGAGAGTCTAGCATGGCTTGATTGAACTGGATAGAGCTGCAGAATGACTTGTCCTATCGTATCCGGGAAGCGACCAATGTGGATGTGGAGTTCCAGTCATTTGTGGTGGAAGCTCAAAGCCGCGAGGGTAGTGCATGGGAGATGATTGATGGGATCTTAAGGAAGGAAGAAAGGAGTTGTGTACCGCAGTTCGGCAAGCTCCCTGAGGAGTTGATGTTTGAGGCTCATTTCACGAAGTACTTCATTCACCCGGGCAGTACAAAGATGTACTTTGATATGAAGAAATCTTTTTGGTGGCCTGGTTTGAAGTGGGACGTAGCTTTGTGCATAAGTTGGTGTCAAACTTGTGCCTTAGTGAAGGTTGAATGTCAAAAGTCGGGCGGGTTCCTGAAGCCTCTTCCTATCCCCGAGTGGAAATTTGATAACATCTCCATGGATTTTGTGCATGGTTTACCTCGGTCGCAGCAGGGTAACGATGTGATTTGGGTGATCGTGGATCACTTGACTAAAGTGACTCGCTTCATCCCTAATCGGAAGGAGGATAACATGAAGACGCTGGTAGAATTGTATGTTCGCAATATTTTGCGGCTGCATAGAGTCCCAAAGAGTATTGATAGTGATCGCGATGGACGGTTCACGTACAAAGACTCTAGATTAGCACAGAAGAGTTTGGGCTCAAGGCTCAAGTTTAGTATGATGTTCTATCCTCAAACTGATGGACAAAAGGAAATGACGAATCGTACAATGGAAGATATGCTGAGGATGTGTACCCTTGACTTTGGTAAGAAGTGAGAAGTTCACCTCTTCATGGTGGAGTTTGCCTATAACAACAATTTCCAGGCAAGTATAAAGATGGCGCCATACGAGGCTTTGTATGGAAGGCGGTGTCGAACACCGATGTCATGGATAAAGGCGGGAGCCACCAAGCTTTTGTTAAAAGAGGTGGTGGTTGATGCTTGTGAGTTGGTGCAAACCATTTAGGAGCGCACTAAGGTTGCTCAGGATCGGCAAATGAAGTATTTCAACGCACGCCACAGGAACGTGGAGTTTGCGGTATGTGACTGAGTATATTTAAAGATTAAACCGTTCAAAGGCATTTTACGTATTTGTCGACTCAAGAAGTTGAGTCCGAGGTTCTTGGGACCATTCGAGGTCGTAGAGCGTATTGGAGAAGCAGCCTACCAGTTGGCGTTTTCCACGGAGCTGAGTGGATTGTATGATGTCTTCCATGTCTCAGTTTTGAGGAAAGCCTTGATGGAGAAAAACATTGTGGTTGAGGCGGCAGCGGTGCTGGTAGAATATGACTTGAGAACGGAAGTCCATCCGGTTGGCATAAAGGACTCAGTAGTTCGGCAGTTACGGAACAAAGAGGTCAAACTCGTGAAGGTGTGGTGGAATAACTTCGGGCGAGACGAGTTCTCTTGGGAGCGTGAATAAGCAATGCGGTAGGACTTCCCAGAACTTTTTTGCTTCAGGTATGCTTTTGTTTGAGTACAAATTTAATTTCGAGGACGAAATTCTTCTAAGGGTGGAGGAGTTGTAACACCCCGGTTTTTCCAGATTTTGAGCCTCTGGAAGCTACCGCGCGGCGATAGGTAGCTATCGCCCAGTGATAGCCTTGTTTCGTCAAATCCAGGCATAGAGAGCGCTGAGTAGTTAGGTGTTGAGAGCATTGAGTGCTAGTACGCGGATTTAGCTATCTACTGCTCGGTGGTAGCTTGGCATGAGTGCGTTGAGTGGCTGGCATTGAGTAGAGGCATTGCGTGGTAGGCGTTGAGTGAGTTACCGTGCAGCGTTAGGACTACTGCAGGCGATAGCGCAACATTATTATTTGACGAGCGCTCGGGAAGCTACAGCCCGGCGGTAGGTAGTTACCGCCCGATGATAGCGCACAGAAGCAGTTCCGTCGTTTGGCATTTTAGCCGTCCGTTTTCTCTTAGGATTTGATCCTATGGCCCAAGATGCTCTGCCAAAAGGGCATATATATATAGGATCGAAACGTTCTAAACCTTCATTCTCTTCTCTTTTGAAGTGAGAGTTAGGGTTTGTGAACAAGAATTTGGAGGAAGAAGAAGAAGGTCTTTATTCGCCTTTGGCAAAGCTTTGGGGCTCTGATCGTCGATCTGAGGCCAGATCTATGGAGTGGAATTGAAGGCACGCGTTTTCATCCGTGCAAATAAAGTTTTCCATGACAATAAAGAGGAGTCGTAAGGTAACGACACTTCTCCTCTCGGTATTTAGGATGCGTGCATGGCATCCACTTTTATTCTTAATTTCTTTCAAGCTTTAGGCACTGAATCTCTCAAATGAGCGGGGTTCGGGTTGTCATGGTTCAAGAGAAGCCACCGGGTCGATTGTGTCTGTCCACAACATGATATTGCACTAGAAATCTACTCCGCTAGCGGATTAGAAATTATGGGTGAAGCCGTAGTTGTGACCGTTGGTCCGACTCGGTGATGTTGCATAACAAGCCTTAAGGATTTGGCTAGAAATCCGTTTGCGGCAAGATGTCGTTTGTGATGTGGTTTCCCCTTATTTTTGTGTGAGAACAAATGGTGGATTAGGGCGGGAAAGGCTTTTGATCATGATGTGCTAAGACGTGGATTTGTCTCTGTAGTCGGCTGGCTAGCCCATGACGTGCAAGTCATGTGTGGAGAGTGCCCCAGCGAGACAAGTCCCCTTCTGTGAAACTGACGAGAACGCCAAGCTTCGGACAAGCTCGGGCGATGAAGCCTACGAGCGGGCGGGGTCTAGCGAGAGTTCTTAGCATCAGCTTTTTTGTGTGACGGAATCCTGACGTGCAAAATCAGAGCTTGCAGACAAGCCCGGGTTTTGAGACCCACGGGCGGGTGGGGCCTAGGCATGAGTTCCGTGTGGCGGCTTGTAAGCCGTTACGGAAAATTGAAAGTACCATGTGTTTGTGGCTTGAACACCGAAGGGGAAATTGGGAGTACCTGATTGATGATGTGTTAGATTCATACACTATAGGGTGCCTTGGGTGAAACCCAGGTTTGCATACATACTGCATTGTTGGCCCCTTTTATTATATGCTCAACATAAAAACATGTTTGTTGTATGAGACATCCAAACCTGTTTTACTACTTTCTATGTTCATGTATATATTTGCATACGAAGTACTGACCTGCAGGGTGATGGAGTGCCTCGGGGTCCGCTAGGGACGACCGAGAGTAGATGTGTTGGTTACACGGTTGAGGTCAGCCTTTGCTGACCCACGTTACTACAAACTTTTACAGGGCAAGGATCATAAGCGGGAGTGAGCTCGCCGATCAAAAAGGCCTAAGCCTCATGAAGTGATCTCTTTATTTAGTAGCTCTGTTTGGTTGAATGTTATGATTAGTACACTATATTTCTGGCTTGCATGCCAAGGTAGACTAGGAGTGCTAATGCACGCTATTATGTTGATGTTATTGTTTTAGTCTTTGGACTCATGAATGTTGTAAGGCCTTAAGGCCATTTTTATACTCTTGTGATGGTGGATAAATTCTAGTATTGTTATTTGTTTTTGATGTTTTTTGTCTGAGTTTTGAATTGAGTAGTTTTATATCATCTTATAATGCTTAAGCTGTGAAGTCTGTATGTTGTGGGGGCCCGACCGTGTATTACCCCCCCCCCCAACCTTTTGCCCGGGTCGGGCCGGAGGGGTACTACTGGCCCAAGACGTCCACCCAGTGCTCTTACGAGAAATGATCCACCCTGTCCAAGCACTAGATGGCCACCTTGATTGGCTCGAATCATAACATTCACAACCCATCAAAGTATAGTAGAAGCATTAACAAGAAACCACTGCAGCAATATAACATATCAAAATTATACAGAGGTTCTAGATCTAAAGCCTAAGCATTTATATAGCTCGTGGCTATACATGTACTACATATATCACTCATACTCTCTCTCTCTCTCTACACAACTTGGCGATACTCATGTCTCTAAACTTTGGGGATGACGAAGGTGCATCTGCTCGTGTAGTCCTAGCTGCTGGCGTAATCTCCTGCGGTAGCAAGAGACTACGATGCTCCATTTCATGTGAATGGTTATTTAGATAATTGTTAGTCACAGAGCTAAGTGGAAACAAATCGCCCTCCCGGATCCATGTCCTGGGGACGAGCACACACCCACCCAATAGATGTAAATAGCCGAAGCAAGAGAGGGTTAGCACAACATTTCATATATATGTACAGCTAGGAGCAATTATAAAAGAGTGCAGGATAATATAACAGGAAAGAAAAGTAGCAACAATATAAACTAGTTATAACAAGCTCTACTAGCTCGTCAGCACATCAGGTTTTTATATTCTGAATTCTATCGCAGGCATTCACAGTCGCGCACACACCGCGGGCATTCATAGTCACGCACACATCGCAGGCATTCATAGCCATGCACATAAACCCTATGTCGACATAGTTTGGACGGCTTCTGTTCCAGCAGGGTAGTGCCCCGCGGGCCTCACCGATGTGGCCGTCGGTGACAGTGGCCAGTCCTGCCACTTCTGGGGGTGATCATACCGCACAACCATAGGCCCATAATGTACAACCTTGTGTACTCTTGGATGTGAGCGACATCCAGCGAATCATTTTGGCTGACCGGCGGAGGAAAAAACCCGGCGGGGAATAATATAACGGCCGATCACCCGTGGTACTCATCTCCCTGTCGCCTTGAGTCATCGACCTTCCCGCACCGGTACGAACGGTCTGTAGGAGGGACTAACCCGCCACTATTTCACCGCAAGTAATTTATAAACAATCAAATAAAGGCAAATAATATATATACACCGGGTCTACGTCGGTCTGCCCTACTAGGCTTTAGCCTTCGGGCGTCTGCTCTTTGCTCAACTTTCAACAAGGAGCGTGGGAGCGCATTATTTGTGGTTAAACCTGGAGGACTACTTCAACTCCGGTTATCCCAAACTAAGGCTTGACGACTGCTCGTCAGAGCAGGACCCGGGATTATAATAGTAAATTGCAACGAGGACAAGTACAGTGCTTATGCTGTTTATTTTAAAGTGCTGGAATGAAATGTGACCAGTACGAGACTGGAGTAGTACTGAATGAAAAGTACCGAAATAAGCTTGATCAGTACGAGACTGGAGTAGTACTGAATAGAAAGTACTGAAATAAGCTTGACCAGTACGAGACTAGAGTAGTACTGAATAAAAAGTACTGAAATAAGCTTAACCAGTACGAGACTGAAGTAGTACTGAATAGAAAGTACTGAAATAAACTTGACCAGTACGAGACTGGAGTAGTACTGAATAGAAAGCACTGAAATAAGCTTGATTAGTACGAGACTGGAGTAGTACTAAATAGAAGGTACTGAAATAAGCTTGACCAGTACGAGACTGGAGAAAACATAAATAAAATGGTTAGTAGTCCAATCACTCCTATTCAGGAGGCTTCAATTCCAACGAGATTTAAAGGAGATTTTATTGGGTTATATCAATTATTAGGATCCAATCAACTTGGTTGCGCCATATTTATTACGGCTTAATTAGATCAAGGGTTGGCTAGGAGTTACATTCTTATTAGTTGTCAGGGACAACTCCAAGTCATCACTCGTACTCTCATCTTCCGAGCATGCCCATTTCACTCGAGAGTCGAGCCGCTCGACGGTTTTACGAAATCTCAGAAATCTCGGAGCTTAGTCACTTGCCTCAGCCGCTCTCGTCGATAAAATAGTTTAAAGTACTTATTTGATTAAGAAGGGGTGGTCGCACACTCCAATTTCCACCTTTTAGGGAAAACGATTGGAATAAAGGTCCGTGCGCGACCATAGGCTTCCAACATTTTAGGAAAAATATCAAAGCTTATCCACATGACCCCAAATTTTGAACCCTTAGGAGGGCCTAACATGAGCCTAGTAATTTTTTTGTAATTTTCCGAGGTGTTTGGGCATTTAATTTAGCCAATCAAATTTTATTTTTGCTTTTAAAAATAATAAATTAACTCCAAAAATTCTCAAACTTTTTGTGAAGGTAGCCCTTAGTATTGGGAGCATTTTTCATGTTGGTCAATTTTCTCCTAGAGGCCTAGGTTTGGCCCAAAAATTTCTCAAAGCTCATGCCCTCTGATTTGGTCTGCCAATAGCAGATCTAACTGATCATGTGGCTGAAATTGAGCCGCAGGATGCTCTTTGTCCTTCTGTCCCCACATAAGATCGGCAGCGGATCCGTTGTGGGGGCGTTGATGCTGAGGCGGGGGCGGGATTAATAAAATCCCAGCCGCCCGATCTTCATCACCAGATCGGGCGGCTGCTACTCCTCGTCGGCGGTGCAGAGGATGAGCGACCTCCTCCACCGCCGGCAGGTCGCCGCAAGATGCCGGCATCGGCCCCGATCAACTCGCTGGGGGCCAGTGATTCTCTGGCGGTGGTCCGGCGGCCTGGCACCGCCGGCCGCCACCGAAATTTCCATCCTGAAAGCCTGGGGTGGCGGTGGCCCTGCTCCTCGGGCAGATTGCCGCCTACCAGTCCACCCCCGACCGGCGTGCCGGGGGTCGAGATTCTCTCTGGCGGTGGTCCGTCGGTCATGCGCCGCCGGCCGCCGCCGCATGTTTCAAACAGAGATTTTCTCTATTTTTGCAGGTTCCGCCGGAACCGCATTTTCCGGCGGCACTGCCATTCTCCGCCGCTAGGGGTCGCCGCCCCCAATAGTATAACACTCCCCCAGCGCCACCATCAATGCTGGGGGAGGATCCTTCCTCCTTGGGCACCACCCGGCCTAGAACAAGGCTCGGGTGGCGCCGACGGTGCTCCGGCCACCGGGAGACACATGCAACACGTTCAGAATGGGGAGAGGGGAAGGAGAAAGGTTCCACCTGGGTCTGGTGGGCTCGAGAGGGTCCGACCTGGTCGGCCATGCCTTGGTGACGATGGTGGAGGGCGGAGGAGCCTCAGCTTGGCTTTTTTCGGCCGTCGGGGCTTCGACAAGGGTCGGGCAGGGGGGGAGGTGCCTTGAGGCTTGGGGAAGGAGAGGGGGTGGGGTAGCCTTTTATAGGGTTGGGGGGGAGCTCCCCTCCCGTTGGCAAGGTGGGATTAATCCCTCCTTATGGAGGGATTAAGTCCCCACCCTCTAGATGTCTAAGTACAGCTGGAGGCCCCCTCTTTTCCCCCATGTGGGGAAAAGAAGGTGAAGCCCTCTACGCTTGGGCCTTTTGAAAAGAGAGGGGGGGAGAGAGGAGAGGAGGGGTAGGGTGGGCCTCCACCTATCCTAGTGAGGGCTTGCTGGTTGGGGGCCCAAAGAAGAGTGAGGGGGCATGGGTTATCCTCCCTTGGAGAGAAGGTGGACCCCTTCTTGAAGAAAAATCCAAAAAATAAGTTTTTAGGGGGGTTTGATCAAGTCAACCCTAGGGTGGGTCCCCCTTGCTGGTCAAAGTCAAAGTGGGTCCAAGTCATTGGGGTCGGGTCAAAGTTCGGGTGTCGTGTCATAATTGGTGTGTGCACGCTTTTCGGTGCATGACTACGCTTGATTTGACCATGGGTTGACCAATTATCGTCGAAATTGACTGGGACGACTTCTGTTGACTTCGTATTGACCACACGAGTCCAACGCCACTGACTGGGGTTGAATCGGAGTCCGTTTGGCGAAACTCCAAAATTTGTGCATCGCAGCTCGCTAAAATGGTCGAAGTGTGTAAAACCGTCATTAGATCTCAGATTGTGACGTGATGGGTTCTGATGCACCTGTCTAGGTTATATGAGATCACAGGAATCGATAGAACTCAATTCGGAGTTCTCTAGGTCGATATCCAGAATCTGCTCCCGTTGCGTTTTACGAGGAATTGTCACATTCATTATATGACCTCGGGGTCCAACTCAACGAGTTCTGATGCACTCGTATTGACTATACGAGGTCACAGGAACTGACAGAACTCAATTCAGATTTTTCTAGCTCTACTTCCCGCTTAGTGTTATCTCCCACCGGGTCATGGGTAGGGTTCGGGCCACTTTTATTGGGCTCACTCGGGTTCTGGTGGCCCAATAAAAGTCGGGATGTTACAGACCGGACCCATATTATACGGTCACTGCATGGGAGGCGTTACACATGACCGTCATCGTAGAAGGAAAGACTAGGCAGACCATGAACCAAGCCATTCACTGCCATAGCCTTTAGCTTTTCCATCCCTACATGCCCCAACCTTTCGTGTCAGATATTCGTGCTATCATTCGCCCTCATCTTATCAACATACGAACTTGTCGCCAAAACGAACAAGTCTTTCACCATCCTCCCAATATGAGTAATGTCAGCTTTCACAGCTGAAATGTTCCGGAGAAACCTCACTTTTGTCAGGCCAAACAGAACATGATACCCAGCATCCACCACATTAATCACCGAGAAGGGGTTTTTCTTCATACCGGGCACGTGATACACACTTCGTAAAGTGAGTGGCACCTGACCACTACCCAATGAAACTGATCCCTCCTGATTTACCATATGTACAGTATCATCAGCAGTAATAATATAAACATTACTTTTATGCTTCCGCAGAGACGAGCACTTGGAATCATCTCCGGTGAGGTGATGACCATTCTCAGAGTCTAAAAGAATTTGTGATTCGTGGAAAACGGGAAACCAGGCGCAGGAACACTCAACCTATCTGCGCCCAAGTAAGCCAGATGCAAAGAGAAGAGCAAGTATCTTGTACTATCATAAAATCTTTACAAGGCGAGGCATACATGGCGAGACATGATTTGCAAATGTACCTGATGAAAGCAAAAAAATACAATGCAAGAATCTAGTCGCGCGGACTCAAAGAGTAACCACCGGCTCTACTGCTAACCGCTATGGAGTCCGCTAAAACCGCTAAGGTTCCAAACCGCAACCTAGCCGCACGGACTACCCGTTATTCCAATGCTGAGCTAACTTTGATCGCTGATCTGCAGGCCGCCTAACCGCACGGTCGCCTAGCTGCCAGATCACGCGAACTGCTGCCGAACTGAACAAGCCGCCAGACTGGACATCTTATTGAACTGGGAAACAAGTTGCAGAAGAGAAGATTGTCTGGTCGCAAGCCCTGACATGCTGCTAACCGCAGAGTACGCACTGTCCTTGACCGAAGTCGGAACCAAGTCTCTGGCTTTCCAGCACTATCCGCACAGCCTACACAGCATAACCTGATCATACTCTTCAAACTGCGCGGATAGAAAACCTTGTCCGCAGTAATTACCCAAGCTCACTTACTGTTCATTTAGTGTGTGTTGATGTGATAGGTGGTCCTATTTATAGGTGGGGAGAGGAGTGTGATCACCGCCCTAGCTAATAGGATCACCACCCTATCCCGCGGCGAGCACCAAGTGTATCTGCATAGCTGCGGATACACAACCTGATCGCCACAATAGGCTATTGAAAGAACTAGTGCCTAAACACCTAGAGGTGGGGTGAATAAGTGCACTTAATCTTTTTAAACTTTTAAGGCAGCACTACAGTACAATAATTGTAATTCACAGCACAGATAACACAGCAATCACACAAGCATATAATCACAGAGAGCACACATGATTTATAGTGGTTCTCCAAGGTCTGGGTACATCCACTTTCCCCCTTCGCCTATCTAGTAGTGTACTAGATTCGGCCTAACTTCTCCACTACTACTCAGATCCTCAGATCTTACAGCTCAGAACCCCAAATAGGTTCCTACAACTCAGAGTGATCTCACTCCTACAACTCAGGCACAAAGCCCTACCACTCATTCTTCACCAAGACCTACACTCAGCCTTCAACAAGGCCTACACTCAGCCTTCAACAAGGCCTACACTCAGAGAAATGTATCTCCTACACTCAGGCACACAGGCCCTATCACTCAGCATTTATAAATATAGGCTTACAACTCAGATCCCTTAGGATTCTACAGAAAATAAAGAATACAAATATTATTAACCATAACTCTGTTTGAGAAAGTTGAGTTGACTGGCTTCTTGATGAGTTCTTGAAAGAACTTTGCAGAGATCCACCTCCCTTGGTTTTCTTCAAAGCTTCTTGAATTAGAACACAGTAGGGTAGAATCTCTAAGCAGATGAACTTCAATCAACTGCAGACTTGTGATTCTGATATCAATCTAAATCTTCTTTATCAGCCTGATTCAATAGCTGTCTTCTTAGAAGGAGCTTTCTCTCTCCAACTACTTAGATCTTCACTTGAAGGTCTTCTTCTGGTTTGTTGTTTCTCACTTCAATGATTGCTTCATCTGATTCGATTCAATTACTTTCTGTTGAAGTAATAAGTCTTTATACAAGCTTTCTTCATGGTGACCGGCTGATCCGGTTTCTAACGGCTTCCTGACAGCTCTGACATCAGCAGTTGACCGGTTGAAATGGCAGCTGTCAAGTCATCCAGTCACTTCTTGAAACTCTGTCACTGTCTGAAAGTGTCGAGACAGCTAGTCTTTATGTGTCGACACAAATAGACCAAGTGTCGACACAAGTAGACAAAGTGTCGACACTAGCCTTCAAGGTGTTGACACAACTCCATGTGTTGTAGAAACTGCTTCTCGACACTGCTTCTTCTGAATGTGTCGACACTGATACTGTGTGTCGACACAAGGCCTTCTTCTTCAATACTTAGTTGATTTCTGCAAAGTGTCGACACAACTCCTTTGTGTTGACACATCTTCTTGTGTTGAAACTTGTTAAGTGTCGACACATCTTCTTTGTGTTGAAACTTGTTAAGTGTTGACACATCTTCTTTGTGTCGACACATGCCTTCTGTGTTGAAGCTTTTGCTGAGTGTCGACATATCTCCTTTGTGTCGACACATTCTTCATGTGTTGAGACTTTTGATGAGTGTCGACACATCTACTTTGTGTCGACACATGTACTTGGACTTTGTTGAAATTTGCTGAGTGTCGACACAGCCTCCTAATATCGACACTTGTACTTGAACTTTGCTGGTTTTGCTGAGTGTCGACACAGCCTCCTAGTGTCGACACTTTTGATGTCGACAAAGTTCCTCTGGGTGTCGACACTGCTTCTAAGTGTCGACACTGATTCTTTAGACATTTCTTCATTGTGTGTCGACACAGCCTGTATGTGTCGACACTTTCCTTCTGGTGTCGACTCTGCCTTCCTGGTGTCGACACAATTACTCCAAGTGTCGACACTGTTTCTCTAGGTGTCGACACAAGCCTTAGTAAGTGTCGACACTTTTCTTTTGGGTGTCGACACATGGATGAAACTTTTCCTGCAAACCTACAGTTACTTAACCTGCACAAGTAAACTCAAAGTACATCAAATACACCTTGATGTATATCATTGAGTTGGGTGAGACTTCTTCAAATCAGGTACATATATTCTAATGTACCCAACAATCTCCCCCTATTTGGAGAAGTCATAACCCTTAGTCAATGATATACACCATACATAACAAATTCTTAGTATGATGTAAGACACTAAAACATGACAGGGTAAAAACTTAAACATGCATGAACAGAACATGTATATACCATTAGCTCAGAACAATTAATGTAATAGAAGAACATATAACATTGTTCTTACAAATTCCAACATTTTCATTAGTCAAAAGTTTACATAGAATTTTAATACAAATGATTACAACTTGTAAACTAATGAAAATGATATCCTATTGCTGCCCTGGTTCCTTGATTACAAACCCTTTTCCAGATTGAATCTTTGCTTGAACTTGAGCTTCAGTGCAATCAGCAGCAGCAGCAGGCTTCTTCCCTTTAAGATCTTTCGTTTTCAACTCTTCAGCCTTTATTTTTTGCCTTTCAAAATAGTGATAAGGCTTGGGAAAGTACTTGCTAGGCTCCTGTGCATTAGGAGGTAGCTTTCCCAATTTAGCCTTTCTTCTATACTGTATAATGGCCTCTTGCCTATTCTCATGCTTCCTCCACTACAGGTCAGAATACCACTTGCCTCTATCTAGGACATTGTCCTTAGTAGCCTTCCATGCAGTCAAAATGATATTCCTGGAAGTGGGGCTCCATTGTTCAAAATCAGGTCTCAATTCAGCTTGCTCGCTGAATCTTTTCTTAAGCAATTGAGTCTCTTGTTCCTTTAGCAAAGCCTCTTGTTCTTTTAGTATTGCCTCTGGCACAGGCTGAACAACTTTCTCTATGATGACATTCTGATTTCCCTTAGGAGGGCTATACATTGACTGTATCTCTTGATGTATCATGTCAAAGTCTGGTGGAGGGTATATCACATGAGCTACGTCAGCTTGCTCTCCTCCAAGGTATGCAGGATTAATTCCAGACTCTGCAACATTGTCATCATCATATAAGGGTGGATATCCAAGGGTGGCTCTGATGGAATTTGAAATCTATTTGGCATGATCAGAGCCTGCCTTGACTAATACCCTCTCCCCCTTTATGACTTCTCTCTCTATATGATCCCTCAGATCATCTTTCTGAAATCTCATCTGGGCATTCAGATAGTTTACTCCATCTTTATAGAAGAGTTTTAATCTTTGGAGCTTGTCAGTAATTACCTTCTGAGAGTCTTCTATAGCAGTTTTAACAGCAGTTATGCTCTCTTGTAATTGTTTGTCAAATTCAGCCTTGACAGTAGCACTTGCTGTAGTCTGACCAGTGGCTATATTTTTTATTTCAGTTATGTTGGAACACTCTATTACTAATTTGGGTCAGGATCACTATGTCTGTAGGAACCTTTGCTTGACCTTTGTATAGCTTAATAGGTCAATTAGAATTGAGTCTAAGGGTTAGTAGTCTAGGTTTGGAAGCTGCCCTGAAGACCAAGATTTTCTGTCTAGAGACTAAGTCTGATCGTCGAGCTCAGCACGACGATTCGTCGAACTTCGATCGACGATCGTCTAGCTCAACTTCGACAGATCGTCGAACTCCATTCGACGATCACTGAACTCAACTTCATAATATCGTCGAACTCCATTCGACGATCGGTGAGCTCAGGTCGACGATTTTGACTCTGCTTTGGAACTTTATCTCTGAGCTCAGTTCGACGATCTTTGAGCTCAGATCGACGATATTTTGCTGTTGTGTGTTTCCAGATCGCTAAGCTCAGCTCGACGATAGCAGAGCTCAGTTCGACGATTTCAGACAACTTCCAGGATATTTCTTAATTCAAATTCAAATCAGTTAGGAGTTATTCTGCAATTAATTCAGAGATTTCCTAGCCGGTATCATTCAATTCTGGACCAAGTTTCAAAGGATTTTTCAAGGAATGTATATGTGGACTTTCCTCCAGAAGAGATTATGCAATTAAGGATGCAATTAATGCAGGCCAACGACTATACTTGACAGAGAATGTTATTCTATTCTATACCAGAAAATAAAAAACAGGATTTTTGAATCTCTCAACAGAACACACACAATACAGAGAGAGGATACAGATTACATAGAAGCATTCAAAAATCTTCTGTCACAAAAGAATTCTGAAGAACACACATCCAAGGAGATCAAGCCTTCTCAAATCTTTAGATCTCCTTAGTCTTCAAAGTGTTAAGGCCAATATATTTCCAGACTCCAGACATTCAACATTTCAGTCTCTTCTTGCTGAAATCATCTATTGCTGGAGTTCAATCTTTGAAGGCCTATCACCCTCAGCAAAGCTTTTTCTTCCTGAAGATCTCAAGGATTCAGGGGGAGCTTTGACATCAACAATCCACATAGTCTTCTCAGTTGTTTGAGAAAGAGAAGACTTTCATCATTCTCTCACCCCCACTCTGTAAAGGGTTTCTCAAACTCCCTTCAAAAGTTTGAGCTTGGTTTTTGAGCACCTTGTCAAAAGCTCATTGGTGGCAAGACACCTGATCAAAAAATCTGCCTTGGTTTTTGAGCACCTTATCAAAAGCTCATTAGTGCCCAGGACACCTGATCAACTCATCCTGCAGTGGATTCCTACCTAGGGTGGTAGAAGAGTGGATGTATCCAAGTTTGGGGAACCACTATATTTTCTTGTGTCTTCTGGTTTTGCTTGCTTTCATTTTTGTTTCTAGCCTTGATTTCTCTGTGATTGGCTTTTGTTTAGCTTAGTACTGTGATTAGTTTTATTACTGCTTCCCTGCTCACTCTTATTACAACAGTTGTTGTAAAAAGTTTCAAAAGCACCATATACTTTATTCACCCCCCCCCCTAGAGTATATCAGATCTAGCTGCCCTTTCAATTGGTATCAAAGCGAGGTTGGTTAAAAATACCACATCTTCCAGGTTGGTTAAACATACCATACCTGATTGGTTGTACAGGCTAACACCTGAACCCAAAGATCCCAAGCTAGATCTGCTTTTCTTTAGTATTTTATTATTAGATTTTGTTTAATCAAATCATGGCCCAAAACAAAGATTATGCTAGCACCAGACCTCCAGTGTGCAATCTATCCAAGTTTGCACTTTGGAAGGCAAGGATTAGACTTTACATGAATTCTATTGACGAATATATTTTTAATTCTGTTTTGACAGTATGTCCAAGACCCCCAGAGAATTCCAGTACAAATGCTGTTCCACCTCCATCAGGAACAGATGCTGATATCAAGAAATGGAAAGTAGTTGATGCTAAGGCTATGAATATCCTAGCCCAGACAATGTCAGATGACATATTTCAAAAGGTAGCTGAATGTAATTCAGCAAAAAAAATTTGGGACAAACTTTCAGAAATAGTCTCAGGCTCAGCTGATGAGAGAAAGAATAGAAGATCTCATCTCATTTCTCAATATGAGAATTTCAAGAAGGGAGAAACTGAGTCAGTGGGAGATATGTACAACAGACTAAGTCTAATTGTCAGTGAACTCAGGACATTAGACAAAGAGATCTCTCTAACTGAACTTAATGACAAAATCCTAATGTGCTTCCCTAGCACTTGGGATTCAAGAATCTGGCCAATTAAGGATGCCAGAAGTCTAAATGAGATCACCACTGAAGCTCTATTGGGTAAGCTCAAATCTTATGAGCTACTCATCAAAAATAGAGAGGAAGAACAGAAGGCTGCCTCACCAGCCACAAGAAAAAGAGAAGACCATAGCCTTCAAGGCAACTGAGGATCTGCCTGAAGACAAAGCCACAGGCAATGATGAACTACTCAGTCTGCTGGCCAAAAGATTCTACAAGATGGCCAGAAAGGACTTCAGAAGAAGATCATACAAGGAGCAGGACAAGCCAAGGTATGACAAGTCCATTTGTAATAATAAAGACATTATTTGCTTTGGTTGCAGGAAACCAGGGCACATAGTTCCTGACTGTCCAGAGAACAAGAACAAGGACAGAAGGGACAGAAAAGAAAGAAGAAAGGAGAAAAACTTCAAAAGGAATGACAATGGCAAACCTTCTTTAAGCAAAAACAAGCATACAAGAAAAGGATTTGTTGCTGAATCCTGGAGTGAGACAGAAGAAGAGTCAGAAGCCTCATCCAGCTCCAGTGATGATGAGGATGATGCAGAAGAAAAGGAGTTCTGCATGATGGCAATCAATGCCTCACAGCATAATTCAGAGGAAGAGGAGTCAGAGTCAGACTCAGAGACTCAACCTGAAAAAGATCAGGTAATTGGTTCTTTTGATTTTAGTTCAGAAGATTTTAAATCTGAATTTAAAGCACTGTGTTTAGACCTGTTAAAGTCTGAGAAAGAGATTATCTCTCTCAGAAATCAATTATCTGAACACAATACTCTAAAGTCAGAAAACCTCAAACTCTCTCAGGAGTTGGAAGACTGTAGGGAACAGATAACTTCACTGAAAGTGAGCTCTCGAGGCCAAGAAGCTTGAAGAATCCCTCAATGGGAGAAGCATCAAGCTGATGGACATCACAAGCACAGTGAACTCTAGATTTAACAGTACACTGGGCTTGGGTGCTTCATCTAGCCAACCTATAGTCCTAACAACTCCCATCAAATTCATTTCTGACAAAGGAAAGGGAGTTGTAGAGGTTGCTAGGAAAAATTCTGATCTGCCTCAGAAAACCAAGTCCCAGCAGAAATCGTCGAACGGAGATCGACGATCGCCGAATGAAGATCGACGATCGCCGAACGCAGCTCGACGATCTCAGGCACAATCGTCGAACGTAGATCGACGATCTCAGCCAAAGTCATCGAACGCAGGTCGACGATCTCATATACCTGACCTCACCCATAGTCGACCGTCGAACGGAGCTCGACGATCTAACCCAAGATCGTCGAACGAAGCTCACAGATCATCGAACAGAGGTCAGAGCTCTGGAAAATTTTTCAAAGGCAAATCAAAATTGAATCCTAAGGGTCCTACATCCCAAATCTTTAACCCTTATACTGAATGGATTATACCTCCAAGGAGATATCATCCTGAAGGTTATAAGAGTCAACCTGGGATGTCTTTCATTTCAGAATTTAAAGGTTATCAACCTATGCCCAAGGTAAACTGGGTCAAAAACAAATGAATTGTCTCATGTGCAGGTGAAGACCTATCCAGCATCTAACCAACAATGGTACTTGGATAGTGGGTGCTCTAACCACATGACAGGGAACAAGGACAACCTCACATCCTTCAGAGCCAAGCTTGGACCCAAAGTTATCTTTGGTGATTCAAACTTTGGACAGACTAAAGGATATGGTGCAGTCCAGATTGGTTCAGTAACTTTCAAGAAAGTAGCTTATGTGGAAGGACTGAAGCACAATCTAATCAGCATCAGTCAACTATGTGATGAAGGCTACCAGGTGACCTTCAGCAAAGCCTTATGCAAAATCAAGTCAGAGGACAACACAACTGTGTTGACAGGTAAAAGAAAAGGTAACATCTATCTAGTAGACTTTCTTTCAACTGATGTAGATATCTGCTTGTTCAACTCTGTCTGTAGACCAAATATTTTATGGCATAAGAGATTAGGACACCTGAACCTTAGAATTATTGCTAGGCTATCCAAGGACAACCTTGTTAGAGAACTACCTTCTGGCCCCTACAAGAAGGAAGGACTCTGCAGGGCTTGTCAATTAGGCAAGCAAACTAAAAACAGCTTTAAGTCACTTAATAAGAGTGATTCATCTAGGATATTGTATCTGTTACACATGGATCTTTTTGGACCCATCACAGTACAAAGCCTAGGAGGGAAATCCTACACTTTAGTAGTTGTAGATGACTTCTCTAGATTCACTTGGGTGTTCTTTCTAAGGAAGAAGTCTGATAACTTTAAGTGTCTGATAGAGTTTCTCAAATGCATACAGATTGAGTTCAATACTCACATTGCCCTGATCAGAAGTGATCATGGGACAGAGTTTGATTCTCTTCTTATGCAAGAGTTCTGTCAGAGTGAAGGGATCAGACATACTTTCTCAGCTCCTAGAACTCCTCAACAAAATGGGGTAGCTGAAAGGAAAAATAGAACCCTTATTGAATCTGCTACTACATTGTTGTCAGATGCTCATCTACCTCTATCCTTCTGGGCAGAGGCAGTGAACACCTCCAACTATGTGTTGAACAGAAGTCTGATACATAAACTAAAGGGAAAGACTCCCTATGAATTACTCAAAGGGAAGAAACCTAAAGTTGACTATTTTAGAGTTTTTGATTGTATTTGCTACATTCACAATAATGACAAGAGATATTTAGCAAAATTTCAAGCCAAAGCTGATGAAGGAGTGTTTCTGGGATACTCCATGATCAGCAAGGCCTATAGGGTCTATAATAAATCATTTTGAAAATTGAGGAATCTGTTCACATTTCATTTGATGAAACTAACATGTCTTTCAAGGAGAAGAATTCTTCTACCATAGAACCTTTGCAGGAACATTCTCTAGTTGAACACTTGAACAAGTTACAGGTTACTCAAAGGGATGAAAGCAGTGAAGATGAAGAAAATGCTCAACACATTGAAGCACAATTTGAAGAGCCAGTTGTTGTACCACAAGAGGAAATAACAACACAGGTTGGTGAACAATCAACACCCCTTGTTGATTTAGTAACATCAAGAGACCATCCAATTTCCCAAATAATTGGAGAAATCTCAGCTGGTGTGCAAACCAGAAATCAGGTCAACCAAAACCTGTTGCACACCTGCTTCCTATCTCAAATTGAACCTCAGTTCATTCAAGATGCAGAGCAAGATCCACACTGGATCATTGCAATGCAAGAGGAGTTGCATCAATTTGAGAGGAACAAAGTATGGGAACTAGTGCCAAAGCCTAAGGATCACTCCATTGTTGGAACAAAATGGGTATTCAGAAACAAACTGGATGATCAAGGAGTAATTATAAGGAACAAGGCAAGGCTAGTTGCTCAGGGATATTCTCAAGAAGAAGGAATCGACTACGACCAGACTTTTGCACCTGTTGCAAGATTAGAAGCCATCAGAATATTTCTAGCTTATGCAGCTCACAAAGGCTTCAAAGTATATCAGATGGATGTCAAAAGTGCTTTCTTGAATGGAGACATCAAAGAGGAAGTTTATGTCAGACAACCTCAAGGTTTTATCTCTCCAACTTATCCTGATTATGTTTTTAGACTGAACAAAGCATTATATGGTCTCAAGCAAGCTCCCAGAGCATGGTATGAGACTCTAGCATGCTTTCTCTTGGAAAATGGTTTTATAAGGGGTAGAGTAGACCAAACTCTTTTCATTAGAACCCATAAGTCTCATACCCTACTAGTACAAATTTATGTAGATGATATTATTTTTGGTTCTACTGACTCCAAATTGTGCAGAAGGTTTTCCAACCTAATGCATTCTAAATTTGAGATGAGCAGCATGGGTGAGCTATCCTTCTTCCTAGGACTGCAAGTCAAGCAACATGCTGAAGGCATCTTCATTTCTCAAACCAAGTATGCAAATGAACTGGTTAAGAAATTTGGCATGTCTGAGGCATCTTGTATGAAAACACCCTTGCTTACTAATGCTGTATTGGATGCTGATGAACATGGGAAACTTGTTGATCAAACAACATATAGAGCAATGATTGGCTCATTACTATATCTTACAGCTAGTAGACCAGATATAATGTTTGCTACATGTATATGTGCTAGGTTCCAAGTAAGCCCTAGAGAGTCACACCTAACTTTAGTAAAGAGGATTCTCAGGTATGTTAAAAGTTGTCCAAATCTAGGTCTCTGGTATCCAAAGGATTCAGCATTTGATTTAACTGGATTCTCAGATGCTGATTATGCTGGATGCAGAATTGACAGGAAAAGCACCAGTGGAACTTGTCAGTTCCTTGGTGACAGACTTATCTCCTGGTTTTGTAAGAAACAAACATCTGTGTTAACTTCAACTGCTGAAGCTGAATATATGGCTGCAGGCAGTTGTTGTTCACAAATCTTATGGATCCAAAACTAACTCCTAGACTATGGCTACAACTTAGAGAAGTCTAAAATCTTTTGTGACAATACTAGTGCTATTTCCATAGCTCAAAATCCAGTCCTCCATAGTAGGACAAAACATATAGAGATTAGGCATCATTTCTTAAGGGATAATGTTGAAAAGAATAAAATTGAATTACAATATATCCCAACTGATTTACAAAGGGGAGATATTTTCACCAAGCTCTTGGATGAAAAGAAACACACCTTCTTCCTAAATCAGTTAGGAATGTTAGATGGAGGAAGTCTTAAATAATCTCCAAGATTTTGAAAGCTTAAAAATTGACCAATACTAGGCAAACATTCTGATTTTTTTTTCTTAGTGTCTAGGATTTTTCTGATCTCTGAACTGCGCTCGACGATTTGCCCTAAGATCGTCGAACGGAGATCGACGATTTCCAAAAATCGTCGAACTGAGTTCAGCGCCTCTCAGATAGTGTGAACTATCTCTTCCGGTCAAAGATTGTCGAACGGCGCTCGACGATCTTGTTCTCTGAACGATCGTCGAACGGAGCTCGACGCTTTCCAATATCGTCGCACGGAGATCGACGATGTTGAAGTCTCTTCAGATTCCTTTAGAAGCCTCGATCGTCGAACTGAGTTCAACGATCTTTCCATTTCTGCGTCGAAGCCTAATATAAAACTCTTTTTTTTGTCGTCGTTCTCATTTGCGCTTTCGATTTCTATGCAAGAATCTTCTTTCCCTCCAAACAGTTCTACTCTTGGTCGTTTTGTTTGTTGAGTTTTTGCAGGTACAATGGCAGTGTCAGTTGTTGTTCTTGCTGCAATGAAGTTTGATGCCGGTTTTGACATTGATGTAGAATCCTTCAGCACGACTGATCAGATTTTTCAAGATATATTGGGTCTGTTCAAGGATCAGAATCTGACTGCTATAATGACCACCAGAATCAAGCTGGCTTCAGACGAGATCAAGGAATGAGTTTATACTGCCCATAATCAGGATAACAGCACCATAGTTGGGTCAATAGCTGGAAATCAGGTACCTTTGACCCCAACCATTCTCTCAGGAGTTTTTGAATTGAGAAATAGAGAAGATTCTGCTGAGCTATCTGGAGAGGAGTATTCTGAACTGCTTGTCAGGATGGGTGATCCAGAGGGAAACCCTAGCAAGCTCTTCAAAAGGAACTTGTCTGTTGAATACAGTTTCATGACAGATGTGGTGGGGAAAGTGCTCCTGGCAAAGCACTCAGCCCATGATACAATATCCAGACATCAGCTCTGTCTCATGGGAGCTCTTGTGGACAAGAAAAATCTGAACTGGGGAGAGGTTTTCTTTGACCTCATCAAAAAGAAAATAAACAAAAGTTTTGTTAATTTTGGGAGAATTCTTGGAGTATTTCTGCAGCACAGGTGTCCTGCCTTGCTGGTCTCCTCTGGAGTTCATATCAATGCCTGCAAGAGACTGACATGTGCCCTCTTTGGAAAGTGGGACAGGCAAATCAGCAAGCCTAGCAGGCCCTCCTCCAGTGCTCCTTCAGGCACAAGGACTCACAGAGTCACTCCTCCACAGGTCTCTGCCCCTGCAGATGACCTGGCTGCTGTTGTTGCCTCTCCTCCTCCTCCAATTCCATCCCTTCCCCTACCATCCACCACTCCAGCTCCATCAACCATCACCATCCCCAGCCCATCTCCAACATCCACACCATCTCCAGTCTTTGTTCTTTCTACACCAGAAGAACAATTCCACCCACTGTTCTCCTACCCTCCACCTGATGTCACCTCCTCACCCACTATTCCATCCTTCACCCTCCTGGATAATTCCTTTATGGATGATTCCTCATCATCCCCTCCTGAGTTACCCTCCTCCTCTACTTCATTTCAAGACCTCCTACACCACATCATTGATCAACCAACTTTCACCCCATCGATATCCCTTCCCCTATCCTCCATATCCACCCTACCAACACCTCAGCCATCCCTTCCACAATTCCCCAGCCCTTCCCTTCCAGAATCCCCAGCTGCTTCCATACTTTCTACCTCTGCTCCAGCTCTTGAGCAAGTAGACCTCTCAGCCCTAGCTGACAGGCTGTATGAGTTACTTGCCCCCAGGCTAACTCTGTTGTTGGAGACCTCCTTGGCTCCTCTACATCTGTCAGTGGCAGCCCTTTCTGTCAGGCTCTCTTCCCTCTTCCCTCAGGCAGCACCTACAGCAGTGTGCCTTGATCCAGACATGTCTGCATCTAGGCAGGGGGAGATGTCATATGAAGAGAATCTTCATGCTGCTGCTGCTGTTTCTGCAAGCTCTCTGTCTGCTGCTGTTGCCAGTTCTGCTTCTTCTGCTGCTCCTCCTGTTGCTGCTGCTGTGCCTCCACAAAGTCAGATTTCCACTGCAGTTCTTGCAATAGACTTCAGGTCTTTGCTATCTGCTTTTGATTCTGCTTTCTTTAGCTGTCTGCCAGAGGTTCATGCTGTCCAGCCTCCAGAAGACTTATCCAAGGCACTTGTGCCTTTTCTGGTTGTGACCCTAGCATCATCTCTTCTTTTGTAAATTCAGTCATTGCTGCTGCTGCTTCTTCTGAAGAAAGGATTGATGTTGCTTCTGAGATTATTGATACTGCTGCTGCTGAAGTTCCTACCACTTCTGAAGAACCAATCTCCAAGGACATTCTTATGACAGAGGCCACTGAATTTGAGCCTTCTGCAGATTTTGATGATGTTTCTGTTTCTGCTGATGTCAGTAAAGTTGTTGATGCTATCACCTCTCAAGTTTTTGTTGTTAGTGAATCTGTTGTTTCTGCTGTGGCTAGTGAAATTGCTGTTGTTGTTGCTTCTGCTTCACCCTCTCCATCTACTGCTGTCCCTGCTGTTACCATCTCAACACCTGCTGCTGCTGCTGTTTCAACTTCTACCTCATCTGCCTCTGTTCAGCTTAAGAAGGATTTAATGAAGAAAATAGATGCTCTCTATGAGGACCAGAGTTCTGAATCTGATGAATTTAAAACAGACTCTGATGATTCTTCTGCTACCATTGCCAGGAAAAAGAAGGCAAGGAGCAAGGCTATGAAGAGGGTACCTCCTGCTAAAGTCAAAGATAACAATGATATCCCTTATTATATTCTACATGATTGCCCAATCACTGAACACTGGATGCAGTATTCCAAGAACCAGCTGAAAGCCATGAAGAAAAAGAGAAAATATGAGAAGGGTTCATCCCAATTCTAGCACTCTCATCCTCCACCACCACCTCCTCCTGATGCAGGTGCAGGTGGAAGCTCTGCAAGTCAACCCCCAGCCAGAAGTCAGGCTCCCTATCAACCTCATGTCAGATCTTACCACAGGGAAAGCCAATCCAGGGGCTCTCATTCTAGGAGAGGAGGATATAGGGGCAATCAGAGAGATATTCAAGTATATTCTAAAGGGTACTCCAGGCAGTACCCATATTTTAGGGGAGGACATGGTTCTTCTGATACAGCTTCTGGTCCTTTCCCTTACAAGCTGAAAGAGACTGTGTCTGTCAGGCCTTCTCAAGACAATCCTTCTAACAAGTATGAGCCACATGTACCTTTTGAAGATCCTGAAAATAATCCAGCTGCTTGGACTGCCAGAATGAAGGAATTAGCTGCACTGGACCAAATTAAAAAGGCCAGAGAACAAGGATTAGACTCTTCCAACATTTCTACTATGTCTGAACAGAGACAGAAAGAACTTGAGAGATATGCTTCAAGTAGATTCTTTGATGCTGACAGATACATGGAATTACATCCTGAAGCAGTGGTTCCCAGGCTTAAACAGCAGACATCTCTAGGTGCAGCAGATGACACCAGATCTAAGAAGGAAGCCCTAAATCCTAACAGAGAAATTAAAATGGTTAAGGGCAAAGAGAAGAAATGATATTGTAAGGTGACAATCTCTGCATTTTCTGATTATCTGGATGCCATATATATCTCTGTGATTATTCTGCAATGTCTAGCTGTTGTTTTTATGTTTTACTGATTGTATGTTGATTAAGTTTTTCCAAAGTCTGTAAATAGTAATCCTAACCCAAATATGGGGAGATTGTTGGAACACCCTATTACTAATTTGGGTCAGGATCACTATGTCTCTAGGAACCTTTGCTTGACCTTCTGTATAGCTTAATAGGTCAATTAGAATTGAGTCTAAGGGTTAGTAGTCTAGGTTTGGAAGCTGCCATGAAGACCAAGATTTTCTGTCTGGAGACTAAGTCTGATCGTCGAGCTCAGCACGACGATTCGTCGAACTTCGATCGACGATCGTCTAGCTCAACTTCGACAGATCGTCGAACTCCATTCGACGATCGCTGAGCTCAACTTCATAATATCGTCGAACTCCATTCGACGATCGGTGAGCTTGGGTCGACGATTTTGACTCTGCTTTGGAACTTTATCTCTGAGCTCAGTTCGACGATCTTTGAGCTCAGATCGACGATATTTTGCTGCTGTGTGTTTCCAGATCGCTGAGCTCAGCTCGACGATAGCAGAGCTCAGTTCGACGATTTCAGACAACTTCCAGGATATTTCTTAATTCAAATTCAAATCAGTTAGGAGTTATTCTGCAATTAATTCAGAGATTTCTTAGCCGGTATCATTCAATTCTGGACCAAGTTTCAAGGGATTTTTCAAGGAATGTATCTGTGGACTTTCCTCCAGAAGAGATTATGCAATTAAGGATGCAATTAATGCAGGCCAATGGCTATACTTGACAGAGAATGTTATTCTATTCTATACCAGAAAATAAAAAACAGGATTTTTGAATCTCTCAACAGAACACACACAATACAGAGAGAGGATACAAATTATATAGAAGCATTCAAAAATCCTCTGTCACAAAAGAATTCTGAAGAACACACATCCAAGGAGATCAAGCCTTCTCAAATCTTTAGATCTCCTTAGTCTTCAAAGTGTTCAAGGCCAACATATTTCCAGACTCCAGACATTCGACATTTCAGTCTCTTCTTGCTGAAATCATCTATTGCTGGAGTTCAATCTTTGAAGGTCTATCACCCTCAGCAAAGCTTTTTCTTCCTGAAGATCTCAAGGATTCAGGGGGAGCTTTGACATCAACAATCCACATAGTATTCTCAGTTGTTTGAGAAAGAGAAGACTTTCATCATTCTCTCACCCCCACTCTGTAAAGGGTTTCTCAAACTCCCTTCAAAAGTTTGAGCTTGGTTTTTGAGCACCTTGTCAAAAGCTCATTGGTGGCAAGACACCTGATCAAAAAATCTGCCTTGGTTTTTGAGCACCTTATCAAAAGCTCATTGGTGCCCAGGACACTTGATCAACTCATCCTGCAGTGGATTCCTACCTAGGGTGGTAGAAGAGTGGATGTACCCAAGTTTGGGGAACCACTATATTTCCTTGTGTCTTCTGGTTTTGCTTGCTTTCATTTTTGTTTTTGGCCTTGATTTCTCTGTGATTGGCTTTTGTTTAGCTTAGTACTGTGATTAGTTTTATTTACTGCTTCCCTGCTCACTCTTATTACAACAGTTGTTGTAAAAAGTTTCAAAAGCACCATATACTCTATTCACCCCCCCCCCCCTCTAGAGTATATCAGATCTAGCTGCCCTTTCAAGTTATAATAGCATTATGTGAAGCTGTCAAATTATCATTCATCCTGATCTGGTTTTCCAGAACATAGTCTTGCTTCACTTCCAGCTCATCAAGTTTTGTCTTTAGTTTCTCTTGATGTGTGGCCAGATAGACTACTGCATTGCCTCCCTTATGGAAGCAATCAGTCATTTCCTTCTTGTTAAGATTTACTTCAAATCTGATTGACTTGATGTCTTGTGCCAGATCAAATTGTAGTGACTTATGCTCTTCATCCACATATTTTTCCAGAGCTTGCCTTTGCTCATCAAGCTTAATCTGTAAAGCCACCATCAGTGAACTGAAATCAGTAGATGGGGCAGGCTGTGGAGCAATTGTTTGTGGGGCTTTCTTATAGGTCTGGCTCCTTCTTTTGAAGACTTGGAACTTTCTCTTCTTGGCTTTAACAGCCTCTTCAGTCTCTGAAGCAGATGTGCTAGCAATATCCACTCTGTCGTTAGGACTAGGATGTGAATCCTTCTTAGTCCTTTGTGGTTCCTCAGCACCCTTTGACTTCTCAGTCTCTTGTATAGCAGTTACCTCTACATTCTCCATTTGCTCCCCCTCAATATTGATCTCCTCCCCCTCAGCAACAGCTTTCTCTTTCTCAAAATCTGTCTGTACAAGATCAGGGAATAACTCCTCTAAGGTAAATTCATGTTGAGGAAGGGCTGGAGAATCTCTTATCTCATCAACCACATGATCAGCAACAGATGTGTCCTCCATGACAACATCTTGGGGTTGAGGTTGTATCTGTGTTTGCTGATGAATATCAGGTAATAAATCAGTCAAAACTTCTTCCTCAATAGTGAAATCTAATTGACTAATTTCAGTGATTACCTCAAGTACGGTTTGGGTAGCCCTTTCACTCTCTAGTTGAGTTGGCTCTTCCACAAGTAGAGGCTCCCCCTAGATTGAATCCAGGTGAATTGGGCTTACTGAGGGTAGCTCCCCCTGCCTCTGTGCATCTTCTTGTTCAGTTGGAGACTGTCCAGCATTGTCAGTCTCTTCATCATCAGGAGTAAAGACTACTTGCTCTTCAGAGCTGCTGGAGGATTCTTGAGCCACTATGGCTAGCCGCTAGTTCTGTCCTCACAGACCGCGCGAACAGGCCACCACTTTCACTTCATAATTTTCAACAAAGTCCACAATCTGGTCCTCCTGATAATCAATGGAGGAAAGTGCCCAGACACAAGTTCCCGTCATGAAAGCACCTCACCATCCTCCATCTTCAGATTTGGACTCAGCCTCCTTCTCTGTAGCATGCCCCGGCTGAAGATTAACCCTGTAATCCTTGCAGATGTGGCCGAGATGGCTGCATCTATAGCATCGGGGTCGGCTCCGCTTCTTCCCATCATCAACCTTAGGAGGCTTGCTCCTCTCCTGCTGTGATGAAGAAGATGGACCATCGCCAATAGATGTCTTCTTCTTCTTCCTGTCCCATCTCTTCTTATTGCTCGAGAAGAGAACATCGTCGTCTCCCATAGAGACCGACACTCTAGCCATCTTCTTTGTCAGGCTCTCCTGCGGACCCAGCAGGTTCTCTAGCTACAACAACGACGACTGATTGACCCAGCCCTGAATAGAAGTTACAAAGGCCACATACTCCTTCCGCAAACTGCGGATGATGTGACTTTTCAGCTTCATCTCTGAGATAGGCTCTTCTGGGTCCAGTGTTGATATCTCAGCGCAGATGCTCTTCATCTTCAAGAAGAAAGACACTGACAGGTCTCCCTGAGTGCCCTGAGCCAACTCATTCTCTAAGAATTATAGCCGAGCTACATTCTTCTTGTTGAGCATGCCATCTAAGGCCATCCAGATCTCAGCAGCCGACTGACAATCCATAATGTGGTCGAATAGCTCTTGTGAAATGGCGTGATTCAAAGTGAATGCAGCTTTAGCATATGTTCACTTCCACGCCTTCACCGCCTCATCATTGCCTCTGGTAGCGACCACTTCTTATTGGTTGTCCCCACCGACAACCTCCCATAGATCCTCGTCAAGAAGGTAGCTCTCCATGCAAGACCTCCAACGCTTAAAGTTGGTTTGCGTCAAGAGCTCAATCTCAATCCCTCTTGCATAACCGGCTTCCATTGCTATCGACTAGATCACTTGAGCTTCAACGAAGGTATAACAACTTTAGATCGGTGAACTGCTACTCTTCAACACCCCACTGATACCATTTAAAAATTTCTGAAGCGAGAGCTAAAGAGGTCGCAGGAACACTCCATCACAACCAAAGCCAAGTAAAATACAGTAGCACAAGAGATTCTGATTGGAATTAACTTCTATTACAAGCCAAGACATACATTGCAAGACATGATTTTTATAATATACTTGGGGAATCAAAAAATACCAACAAGAAGTTAACCGTGCAGACTGATTCCAGAAACTGCACAAGCCGCCTACTCGCCAGCTGAGTCCGCCGAGACCGTCAAAGCCGCCTAACCGCGGCTAACCGCGCGGACAGCTGTTATTGCAACTGCTGAGCCAGGAACTGCTCTGCTTATCCGCAACTATCCGAGGAAGAGACCAAGATGCAAGACTGCGACCTGCTGCTAATCATTGACTGTATTTGTGAACTATTCCACACCAACGTTCCTGCTAGTCCCCTAGCCACCCGGTGTTAGCCGCACACCCTGCACAAAACCAACCTCCTTAATCGCAACGGTTAGAAAATCGTAACCGCAAAATCAAGTACGAGCTCGTTCTTACTGTTCACTGCTATTTAATGACGAGCCCAGGGGTCCTATTTATAGATGTTAGGAGGAGTGCCGTCACAACCTACACCGATAGGATAACCGCCCATCAGACCTGTCTACTAACACCATGTGCCCGCATAGAGCGGACAAAAACTAGTTCGTCGTGGACACGCTACAAGTCCGCGAATTCACAGCCCGTGATTTGGAGTCCGTCCAATCAATACTATCGAACTCAGAGAGAACCAGAGCAGTCCTCACCAGCGACCTCGGTGAATACGAGCAACCCACAATAAGTCGAACTAGGCAACTAACTGGATTTAGTCTCCCCCCAGTACCAAGTCCAACAAAAACAGCGGTTACCAATCTTAACCGTGCCACCTGATACCAAGATCGCGCCCTACTGAACAACTCCAGTCCTCCACCATGCAGACTGCTCCATCAGCCTGCGCGACCTCCAGGAACCTCTCAGCGCAAATGTGCTTATACCACTATCCATCATCCAGACCGCGAGCACAAACCTATGTCAGACACCGACGAGCTCCAAATGAGTCTGCAATACCAACTAGCAATCTCTAATCTACCTCGCCCGAGAAGGCTCCTGCGATCTGGCAACAAGCCACCCAGTCTGCAATATTCGTCCGCCTTCTTGCAAATCAGAGAACCTACCGAACTTGGTGACTTCCAAAGAAGTCTGTCACTAACCCGCGGATAACAATCCTATCCGCCGGGTTACATCACCAGAGTGTTTGCTGGCCCAGACCGCCAGAGAAGAACCACAGCCAAAACCGACTGCTCGGCTAGGCTATCTGCTAATGCTATCTGCTTAGTCCACGCTGTCTCTGTGGTGTGTGCGAACTGCCCAATCAGCTAGCCCGACTTTCCCAAAAACACCCACTTCAACATTTTCAACAGATACCAACCCAGTCTTCCTCTACAATCACAAGGAATTTCGGGTGGTAGCTTGCAGAGTTCGTCCAAACAGAAGAGGAATGCAGTGCAGATTTAGAGCAGAACTTCGCGGCCCTATTGTTTGCACGTCTCACATGAAGGAAAGTCGCGCGAAGGAAAGCCAAGTCCATCTCAAGTTTCCCAAGTCCATCGTCGTCTGCCAGTCATGCTCCTGCGGCAGTAATCAATCTTGTTGATGTTGTCGCTCTCGAAAATGGCAGCCTTGACCTGGAATAAAGACGAAGGAATCACCAAATCTATAGTACTTTCCAGTAGGAGCGCTGGCTCATAAACAATTCAGAGCACTGGTATTTGTATCAAAAAAATTTTAATTCATTTGAGTCCAAATGGTTAGTACCCATTTTATGGTCCCCATTAATTTGTGGTTGATTCAATAGGGCCACTAATCTAATCCTTTAATTTTTTTTTTCCTTCCATAAAAATTTTTGCATTTTTAGATAAAGTGAGAATCAATTCTCACCCTGAAATGGACCTTTAGTTGGGGTCCCAAATGAAGAGGATCTTGATCCCTACGCTTCGATCCACACACAATCTCAACATATTGGGAAATTATCAAAAAAAATCATTTTTATGGATGCCCGTATTGATCCACCTTTGGTTGGTTTTGGTGTTGTCACTCGGGATTCTTCTAGTCAATGCTTGGTTTGACGCTCTGACACTTTGGATCACGTGTCATCTCTGGCGATGGGTGAGGCGGTTGCGACTCGCTTGGCAGTTGAGTTGGGCTAAAGAGCACGCAAGCTTGACCGGAACACCTGCAAATTAGTTCAAGAAAGTACTTTCACGACCGCTTAGCGGTATGCCGATACACAACCAAAACATAACACAAAATATAACACCGAGATTTAACGTGGAAACCCAATAGGATGAAAACCACATGACAATCGGAGTCCAACCTGGAAAATCGCCACTAAAATATATGAAATAATTGACAATTATAATGTTTTCCCTCCTCGATCCTTATAGGGTCTTCATCAGCTTCACACTACACGATACAATAAATAGTAATAGAAAAACTATAAGTTACTGATAGTGGCGGGCGAGATGGATTACACAAATCCTCTCCAAGATGGCTCTTCGAATCCTTGCGCAAATTTGGTCCAGATCCAATCTGTGTAGGCGAATACTACTCATCAACGTCATACAACAACGTCCAAAAGTTCTCCCAAACTAAGACGATTGTCGCAGAGGCCTTCATAGAGAATCTTTCAATGTTCGAGTTTGGAGAGAAGTGGATGTCTTACTCCACTTCCTTAATACCTATTTATAGGGTCAAAACTAAGACGGTGGAGGTGGTAGATGACAAGTGGATGAAGCTTCTCTCGATCAAAAACAAATGTCATTTGACATGAAGCTTCCTTTGAATAATTTCCTAGAAGATTCCTTTAAGAGCGCACGTTGATTTCCAGGTCAAAGACGGCTAATCTTTTTCATACTTATCATGAAACTCATGCTTGAAAAGCATGATCAAAGTTGGCTAGTCTCTTTCACAATTTGGAGGAAATTATCTTAACAAATTTCCCCTTTTTGACAAACTGAAGAAAATCTATCATTCTGACAATCTTCCCCCAAGTCTCCAATTTATCTCTCGCCAAATCCTCCATCAACATGTCTCCACATTCGTTCAACAACACCAAATTCGAGTTAATGAGACTCAAACTGAACAGTTTACTCCACAAAGAACGGTAATTGTATCCAACAACTTATTCTCCCATTTTACCTTTATGTGGAGGGAAGCGTCAGGTCGGTGATCCCCACGCAGTGCTCGAACTTCCCTCTCGAAATGATCTTCATAAGCATATTTGCTTAATTGTCATCAATGTGCACCTTCTGCAAATCCAGCTCTCTCTGCTTTATAGTGTCACGTATCCAATTATACAACATATAAATATGCTTGGACCGCGAGTGGAAGGTAGGGTTCTTCCCCAAATGGATCGCACTCTGACATCACATAAGAAAGTGTAGTGCTCTTAAGTGAAACCCAGCTCCTTAATGAAATGCTTCCTCCAAAGAAGCCCTTTCCCTATCTTAGTAACTACAATAAACTCTGTCTCTATAGTTGACACTTGAGAGATGGGAGAAGGATAAAAGTCGAGCGTTGTAGGCCTCTGTATTGCTCTGGTAACTTTCCTCTGCTTGCTTTTTGCGGCGGCAGACAAATCATTGTATTCAGAGTGAGCTTGACGTGCCGGCAGGGACGATTCGACTCGTTCCGTCTTCTCCTTCTTGTGAGAGGCCGACGACTTGAGGGGTTGTCCGGGAGCGAGCGTGTGTGCCGTGTGTGTGCTTCCCTCTTGTCTAACTTTGTCCTGTTTTCTCGGCCTCGGGGGAGTCTTGCGGGAGCTTCCATGTGTGGTGATCCTCTAGGAAAAAAGGAGAGAAGAGAGAGAGAGTAAAGTGAGAGGATTTACTGAACCAAAAAAGATGTCCAAATGAGGTAGAAGATGGTCTATTTAGAGATTTCTACGAGGGTGGTCCGGAAACTTTTGTCTAATAACTACCGGATCGGCCAATAGGAGAGCTATAAATTGAGCACGCAGATCGCCATTTTTATAAAATGGCGATACTACCCCTATGCCGGAGGAAAGCCGGCCCGCAAAAACCGACGGCCCGGGGCGACGACAATGGAGTCAGCCGCTCCTACTCCCGATGGGCGGCCGGGAGGGACGGTCGGCAGCAGTGAGGCCGCCCGAAGATGGGCGGCCGGCCCTCCGGGGGGGTGGCTGCGGCGAGGGCCCCCAAATCTGGGCTGCCTTAGCCTCCCCTTGCGGGGGCTAGCTACGACAAGGCCGCCCAAGGACAGGCGGCCTCGGCCGGCCCTTGCGGGGGCCGGTCATGGCGAGACCTCCCAGATCCGGGCGCCCTTGGCCGGCCCTCGCGTGGGCCGACCGCAATGAGGCCACCCCAACACTGGCGGACTTGGTTGGCCCGCGTGGGAGGCGTCCGCGGCGAGGTCACTCGGGGACGAGCGACCTCAGTCAGACCTCGCGGGGCCAGCCGCATTGAGGCCGCCCGTCCCCGGTCGGCCTCGGCCAGCCCTCGCGGGGGCCAGCCGCGGCGAGGCCGCCCGGGGACAGACGACCTTGGTCGGCCCTTGCAGGGGCTGACTTGTGCGAGGACGCCCCGATCCGAGTGGCCTTGGCTGTCCCTAGCGGGGGCCGATCGCACCAAAGCCGCCTGGGTCCAGGCGGCCTTGGCGTGGACCGACCGCGAGGCCGCCCCAATCCGAGTGGCCCCAGCCGGCCCCCGCGTGGGCCGACCGCGGCGGTTGAGGAGAGGGAGAGAGGGTGGCAGCAGGGCCGGTTGGCGCCACCGGCGAGCGACCGACGCACCGTGTATAGGATTTGGTGCGCGGCGGTTATCACGTAAATCGGACACGCGGATCGCACGTGCTTCGATTATGCATTTAACTTCCCATGATGTAAGTGGGGGAAGAGGGAAGAATGGCTACTTGCAGCCCGGTTTCAATATAAAAATTGGGCTGGCCCCATCAAGACTGATGAATGAGGTTGCACGATCCTGATCACCCGGATTACCAAATTTTGAAAATGACGGGCATGCCCCCCGGAGGCCAGGTATGGTTCGTCAACGTTGATGGAGGCAACGGTGGTCAGAGGCGACGTCATGCCACCGGTGCACACAGAGAGCACAAGTAGTGTGCATTGCGCTAGCGAGCTGGTCTCGTGCACCAGTGCGCTACGCTAGCGCATTGCATGCGCGCGTTACATGTGTGTTACACACACGCTGGGCTAGCACGCATGTTGTGGTAGCGCATCGTGCGTGCACGTTGTGAGTGAGGGAGAGTATTGGGTACGCGTGTCTAATGGAGGCGGTTTGCGCGGGAAACCCGATTGGACACTCTCCTGGGAGGCGAAATGGAGGCAAGATCACTTGAGAATTATTTTGCTGGAATTGTGTCTGCAAGCCGGTCAAGGTCGCAAAGAAAACGCTGGTTCATCCGAACCACTTTCGGGAAATCCTAAGAGTAATTTAAATAAAAATTTTCGTAAGTTGACGAGAAACTATAGTAAAGTCAAATTATAACAGAAAATGAAATTAAAAACTCGCATGGCCTCTTAAATTTCAAATTATTTGTTAGATAATTTCTTTGAAAAGATGACCTTTAATTCAAGTAAATAATTATATTTAATTTGCAAATAAAAAATTTTGACAGGCATAAAAAATTTCTTAAAGGAATTGTTATAGTCACCCTATTTTTGACTAATAACACCATTTTGTTAAAAACCTCATGTATGACTGAAGAAAGGTCCACGTGGGATAAACAAGAAGCTAGGTAAAATCTTAGTAGCAAATAGTCTTTCAGCAAAGACATCCTATATTATTAATTTTGACAAGAAAAATTAGTGTTTTCAATTTATCATTATGAATGACTATCTTGTACCCCTAAAGATTGAATATTTCAATTACTTTGAGTTAATATTTTGTACTGTTAAAAAACTATAAGTCATACTTGATAACTCTTTGTTGCGGGCTAACTCGATGTCCCGGTCGGACTAGATTCAATTGAACCGTCTTAGCTCGCGGGGCGGTCGAGCGCGCACACAGTCGAAGTAAAGGAAAGATCGACTCAAGATGTGATGACGTGGAAAAACCCCCTCAATTGGGTAAAAAACCACGTGACCGGATCTGTGCCGGTCAAAATCCACTATCAACTTGCGGTTACAATATGTTTGGAGAATCGAGGGGGACATGCCGCTGCTTGTTACAACTTGAGGTGAGAGAATAGTACTACAGCTCCCCGCGGGCAACAGGCTGCGCCGCGGGAGCGTTTTGAGTACTAGAATTCGAGTGGTGGCATTGGTGCTCTGCACCTTGGAGTGCAGGTCCGCCGCGTGCCTACTTGCAAGGATCGTGTTGGAACCTTAGGTTCTGATTTGGGTTAGGATCACTATTAGGCTGATTAGTTTGACCCAAAATGTATAGTCTAAGGGTCATAGGGCTCTCCAAGTATTCCTCAGAAAGAATCCCAGAAGAAGTGCAGAAGAATTCCAGAGAAAATCAATTTTAAAGTTCAGAAATTTTAGCTCTCAGAAATAGTCGAACGGAGTTCAACTATTGCAGTCCAGAGATAGTCGAACGGAGTTCAACTATTGCAGTCCAGAGATAGTCGAACGGAGTTCAACTATTGCAGTCCAGAGATAGTCGAACGGAGTTCAACTATTGCAGTCCAGAGATAGTCGAACGGAGTTCAACTATTGCAGTCCAGAGATAGTCGAACGGAGTTCAACTATTGCAGTCCAGAGATAGTCAAACGGAGTTCAACTATTGCAGTGCAGAAATAGTCGAACTGAGTTCAACTATAGTCGAACGGAGTTCAACTATTTCCATGTTCAGCTCTAAGAGAACTGATAACTCAGATGCAGGTCAACTATAGTCGAACGGAGTTCAACGATAGTCGAACGGAGTTCAACTATAGTCGAACGCAGATTGGAGAAGCTTTTTAGATTAAATTTTGGTGATTTCCTGTGCAGTTATTGGAGACAGCTGGCTAGAGTTATTCAAGGCTTAATTAAAGGAATTTACAGCTAATATATTTAATGCTAAATATTCTTATGAATATAGCCGTTGGGAGGCTGCATTAAATATGAATCAATTCAGAGGTTTATTGTCAGTTACCTTTCCAAGACAGTTTCCTTTCTTGAAAATGTCTCTGCCGCATCAAACAAGAATTCAAATGACTTTCCTCAGCCCAGTGGATACATATATATATTTTATACAGAAGATAGAAAAGATATATAGCAGAGAGGCTCAGAAATAACAACAAGAGACAGAGAGAGAAAAAGATTTCAAGAGACAACATATTCAGATTTGTCTACAGAGCTTGCTGGAGATTTTCATCTAGTTGAAGGCCTACATCCTGAAGCAAAGCTTCCACTCCTGAACTATTCTACATCTCAGGGGGAGCTTTGACAACATCACTGAATCCACATAGTCTTCTCAGTTGCTTGAGAAAGAGAAGACTTCCATCACTCTCTCATCCCCACCTCTGTAAAGGGTTTTTCAAACTCCCTTCAAAAGTTTGTGTTTGGTTTCTGAGACCTTATCAAAACTCAGTGGTGGCAAGACACCTGATCAAAAAATCTGATTTGGTTTTTGAGCACCTTATCAAAAGCTCATTGGTGCCCAGGACACCTGATCAACTCATCCTGCAGTGGATTCCTACCAGGGTGGTAGAAGAGTGGATTACCCAGATTTGGGGAACCACTATAAATTTCCTTGTGTCGTCTTGTTTGCTTGCTCTGTTTTCTTCCTTATGTGCTGTGAATTTTATTTCATTTTTATTTTCTAAAAACTCTTAAGCATATCAGATCTATCACCTCACTTTCAATTGGTATCAGAGGGAGGTTGGTTAAACATACCACACCTTGGTGGTTGTACAGGCTAACACCTGAATCAAAAGATCCTTGATAGATCTTATTGTTCTTAAGAGTTTTTCATGGCACAAAATGAAGAATGGTCAAGCACTGGACCTCCTAAGTGCAATCTGGACAAGCTTGCACTATGGAAGGCAAGGATTAGGCTTTTTATGAACTCTATTGATGAAGCCATTTATAATTCTATTTTGTCAGGTCCCTTTACACCATCTGCAGCTACAGAAGCTCAAAATAGCTTAAAATGGCTGATGCACAAGCAATGAACATTCTTGCAGAATCAATGTCTGATGAAATTTTCCAAGAGATTGCTGAATGTTCATCTGCAAAGGAAATTTGGGACTCTCTCACAGTAATGGCTGCTGGATCAGCAAAAGAAAGAACATCAAATGCTGATTCCTGGAGTAACTCTGAAGCTTCATCTTGCACAACTGAGGATGAAGAAGAAGCAAGAGCAAGAGAATTTTGTCTAATGGCAATAGATGCATCTTGCAAAAGGTATGATGAAGATAAAGAATCCGAATCAGATGATGATGAAGATCAGGTTATCTCTACCCTTGACTTTTCATCAGAAGAACTTAAAATAGATTTTAAATTATTATGTAAAGATCTGATTCAATCTAAGAAGGAAATAAAACTTCTTAGAGAGAAAGTAAATAAACTTTCTTCTAAAAACATAAAATTCAATGAAGATTTAGAAATTACTTTAAATCATATAGCCTCATTAAAATCAGTTAAAAATTTTCATAGCAAAGATTTTAAATCATTTCATAATCAAAAATTTAAAAATCCTTATACCCAGTGGTTCATCCCTTCTAGGAAACTTCATCCACTTGGCTATAAAAATTTCCCTGGATATTACTTTACTTCAAATTATTATTGTGAAAGAAAAATAAGACCCAAGGCAAATCTAGGTCCAGAATTCCTAACATCTCCTTTCAGAAAAATTGTTCAGAAGGCTACAACTATAGGGGGAGATTATCAGAATCTCAGAATGAAAATGAACAAAAGTGCAGCTGTCACTTTATTAGATTCTATGCACCTGCCCCTTAGTTTCTGTTTGTATTTCTTTTATTTTGAATCCCTTTTTAACAAAGCACTCATGTACATCTGCTATTATATTATAATTCAGGCAGATCTTTTTGCTTTGTATTTTGTTTTTATGTAAATAGTATCCTCACCCAAATAGGGGGAGATTGTTGGAACCTTAGGTTCTGATTTGGGTTAGGATCACTATTAGGCTGATTAGTTTGACCCAAAATGTATAGTCTAAGGGTCATAGAGCTCTCCAAGTATTCCTCAGAAAGAATCCCAGAAGAAGTGCAGAAGAATTCCAGAGAAAATCAATTTTAAAGTTCAGAAATTTTAGCTCTCAGAAATAGTCGAACGGAGTTCAACTATTGCAGTCCAGAGATAGTCGAACGGAGTTCAACTATTGCAGTCCAGAGATAGTCGAACGGAGTTCAACTATTGCAGTCCAGAGATAGTCGAACGGAGTTCAACTATTGCAGTCCAGAGATAGTCGAACGGAGTTTAACTATTGCAGTCCAGAGATAGTCGAATGGAGTTCAACTATTGCAGTCCAGAGAAAGTCGAACGGAGTTCAACTATTGCAGTCCAAAGATAGTCGAACGGAGTTTAACTATTGCAGTCCAGAGATAGTCGAACGGAGTTCAACTATTGCAGTCCAGAGATAGTCGAACGGAGTTCAACTATTGCAGTCCAGAGATAGTCGAACGGAGTTCAACTATTGCAGTCCAGAGATAGTCGAACGGAGTTCAACTATTGCAGTCCAGAGATAGTCGAACGGAGTTCACCTATTGCAGTCCAGAGATAGTCGAACGGAGTTCAACTATTGCAGTCCAGAGATAGTCGAACGGAGTTCAACTATTGCAGTCCAGAGATAGTCGAACGGAGTTCAACTATTGCAGTCCAGAAATAGTCGAACTGAGTTCAACTATAGTCGAACGGAGTTCAACTATAGTCGAACGGAGTTCAACTATTTCTATGTTCAGCTCTAAGAGAACAGATAACTCAGATGCAGGTCAACTATAGTCGAACGGAGTTCAACGATAGTCGAACGGAGTTCAACTATAGTCGAACGCAGATTGGAGAAGCTTTTTAGATTAAATTTTGGTGATTTCCTGTGCAGTTATTGGAGACAGCTGGCTAGAGTTATTCAAGGCTTAATTAAAGGAATTTACAGCTAATATATTTAATGCTAAATATTCTTATGAATATAGCCGTTGGGAGGCTGCATTAAATATGAATCAATTCAGAGGTTTATTGTCAGTTACCTTTCCAAGACAGTTTCCTTTCTTGAAAATGTCTCTGCCGCATCAAACAAGAATTCAAATGACTTTCCTCAGCCCAGTGGATACATATATATATTTTATACAGAAGATAGAAAAGATATATAGCAGAGAGGCTCAGAAATAACAACAAGAGACAGAGAGAGAAAAAGATTTCAAGAGACAACATATTCAGATTTGTCTACATAGCTTGCTGGAGATTTTCATCTAGTTGAAGGCCTACACCCTGAAGCAAAACTTCCACTCCTAAACTATTCTACATCTCAGGGGGAGCTTTGACAACATCACTGAATCCACATAGTTTTCTCAGTTGCTTGAGAAAGAGAAGACTTCCATCACTCTCTCATCCCCACCTCTGTAAAGGGTTTTTCAAACTCCCTTCAAAAGTTTGTGTTTGGTTTCTGAGACCTTATCAAAACTCAGTGGTGGCAAGACACCTTATCAAAAAATCTGATTTGGTTTTTGAGCACCTTATCAAAAGCTCATTGGTGCCCAGGACACCTGATCAACTCATCCTGCAGTGGATTCCTACCAGGGTGGTAGAAGAGTGGATTACCCAGATTTGGGGAACCACTATAAATTTCCTTGTGTCGTCTTGTTTGCTTGCTCTGTTTTCTTCCTTATGTGCTGTGAATTTTATTTCATTTTTATTTTCTAAAAACTCTTAAGCATATCAGATCTATCACCTCACTTTCAGATCACCTTCTTCCTTCTGCTCGCTCTGGGACTTAGGAGTTTTCCGGCTAGTGGTGCCCTGGTGGCTCGTGGTGGCTCGCGGTGGCTCGATGTGGTTGGAGGGTGATCTGAGGGAGGAGTCCGACAGAGCTCTGACCTGAGGAAAAAGATGACCAGGAGCCAAAAGATGATGAATGAGGAGACCCTGGGGCTTCTTTTATAGCCTCCAGAAGAGGATCATGCCGGGCCCCACCACTAATGTAGTGGGTTAGTGGGTGGTTACCCACCAGATCGGATGGTGAGGAAATCCCACCACGATCGGACGGGGGTAAACCGCCGAAGGCGGTGGGGCGACCGTGCGTATAAATGATGGTGTAACCCATCACTTTTTAAGTTGTTAATTTTTTTCATTTTTTTTGTTTGCGGATATAATTTTTTGAAAAATTATAGTGCGGATATCAAAAGTTTGCTGATATTCAATATTGTAGTGCAGATATCAATCACCTTTTCTTTTTTTTAATGATACAAGGTGAGTCGTCCGATAGCTAATCCGATACCTGACAGATCACGTGTATATGTTGGATATAGACAGCCTACCAAAAAATTTTCCTGAAGTTCAGATCCGATCTTGAGCAGCAGCGGCAAGGAGAGGTGCGAATTTATCCAAATCATTTCTATGACAAGGACATTTGCGGCTCTTCTTCTCTCCCAGCTTATAATCACTGGAAAGGACGCTGCCATTGTGATTCCTCTTCTCTCTCCTTATTTCTAGCCCAGGTTAGTGTAAGGAGAAAATTTGGGGTGTGTATCTCATGCTTTTCTTCAGGTGCTAGCACAACTCTTGGCCGTACGATAGATTATCGGATGGTTCAAACTATGTTTATATTTCTTTATTTTTTTTAAAATGTAAATAAGATATTATTTGGTGTACCGTCGAATCGCCGATCGTATGGCCCGACACGCACGAGCACCTAAAAGAAGGTGGAGATGCCACCAAATTTTTTTTTGAGAATTGTTATGAGCATCGTAGTTTTGGCTGGCCACGACATACTTTCTCCTAATTTTTTTCGTCTTTTGAAAATATACCTTGTAAATGTTTTTTTAAGAAAAGTGTTCACCACGAAAGTTGTAGATCTCGACGAGATCTACAACTTTTGTGTCGAACACTTTTCCTAAAAATACATGTACAATGCGTACTTTGAAAATACACACAGATTTTGCGTCTTTTGAAAATACGTCTTGTACATGCGTTTTTTAGTAAAAGTATTCAACACGAAAGTTGTAGATCTCGTCGAGATCTACAACTTTTGTGTTGAACACTTTTTCTAAAAAAACACATGTACAAGACGTATTTTCAAAAGACGCGAAAAAATAGAAGAAAATGTGCACCGCCTAGCCAAAACTGTTGTGCGCTTAACAACTCTTTTTTTGGCAATGTTAAACGCACACCGTTTTTGGCTATTGACAGTCAAATGCTATTGACACATCAAAAAATTTAATTACACACAAAATGTTTATTAACACCAATTAAAAATATTTAAAATGCACATCAAGAACTCCTTATTTTTTTCTAAATTGTAGCTCTATCTTGCTAGCATTACTAGTGAACTATTTTCAATTTCATGACTAGTGCAACTGACATTTCATTTCTCAAAGACATTCATCTTGCCGATCATGTTATTTGATACAAAGTTAAGCCATGTACTATATATTTTTCTAGTCAATGAATGCACTCAAGGAGGGAGTATAAGTTGGAGCAGTGTTATTTCCTTAAACGTCCCAAATCAGATAAACTTTTTTTCTACAAGTCTCCGATCAACATTGTTCCCTCAAATAATTTAGATTTGATTAGCTTATTTGGTAAGGATGTATTGGATTGGTGACACCTCACCGATTCATGAGATCAAGGATTTCCTATTCTAAGCAAATCCTAATTTGGAGAGATCCTATTATAGGAATCAGATTTTAGGGAAATTCTTCTTAAATATTCTGGACTATTTTAGTGCAATCTCCTTATTAGGAGTTCTCTTAATAAAAAGGAGGATTCACACCTATTTATAGGTATCGGTTTCCCCCATGCTTCACAAGCAATCTAAGAGATCCATTCAGAGGAGAGAGAGAGATATCAGGCTGTTCACCCAGCGGAGGCGACAGCAGCAGGCTGCGACAGCGGCGGTGGTTCCAGTCGGCTTCAGGCGAAGCGACTCCAGGTCGAATTTCATCCCGGCGGTAGACCTCAGGCGGCGGCGGCGCATACATACAATCGGCTATCCCCAGCATCAGGCCTGCAGCCCAGGCGGCGGAGTTCCAGCGGAAGGAGGCGGCACCGGCGCACAGCGGTGAAGAAGACGAACAGTGTTCGTAAGATACCGCCCGGCGATATCACTATCGTCCGACGATAGTTTTGTTTGATCTCTGGGTTTTTCTTTTTCTCCCTCTCGACCGTGTATCGGTCTTTGTTGTAATCTGTAACTCCTATCATTATAGTGGATCCTTTCCGACGTGCTCTCCTCGTGGATGTAGGAGCTTCTCTCCAAACCACGTAAATTTCTGTTTGTCGTCTGTGTGCTTGGAATCTCGCTCCGTTATTTTATTTTGCGCGATTGTTTTGCTCGATTTAATTTCGTTGCGCTACCGCGGTACTCGGTCTGATTGCATAACAATTGGTATCAGAGCCAGGTTCCGCGGAGGTGATCGATTGTACGTTCCGTTTTAGGTTTGGGTCAACGGTAGGTGACGACCATCGGTCCGCTCCCTATCTTCTCAGATCTGATCTGTGAACTTAATCGGATTACCTAGTAGCCCTGCGAGTAAAGCAATGGCGGCAAAATTCGAGATTTCCAAGTACGACGGCAATATCGATTTCGACTTATGACAAAAACGAATCAAGGCGGTTCTCGTTCAGCAAGGTCTCCACAAGATGCTCCTCGGCAAGGAGAAGTCCGGAAAGAAGGATGACGAATGGGAAGAACTGGATCTGAAGGCCATCAGCACGATTCAGTTGAGTCTAGCCGATAAAGTGATGTACAACGTAGTCGACGCTGAGACTACAGAAGAACTATGGAAGAAGTTGGAGGAGCTATACATGTCAAAGTCTCTCACTAATAAGCTCTACGTGAAGAGAGAGTTGTATAGCATAAGGATGTCCGAGAGCAATCAGTTGTTGGAGCACATGAACGTGTTCAACAAACTTATCTCTCAGCTAAGGAGCATGGACATGAAAGTTGAAGAAGAAGATCAAGCTCTTCTGTTATTGTCCTCTCTACCCAAGTCATATGACCATCTGGTCACCACCATCCTCTACGAAAATGACACTCTTAAAATGGAGGAGGTGATGACAACGTTGCTCTCTAATGAAACGAGAAGCAAATCTGGCCCTAGCACCAGCGAGGGTTTGTTCGTAAAGAACAAAGAACCGGTTAGAGGGAGATCAAGAGATAGAGGAAAGAAGGTCAATCGATCCAGGTCTAAGTCCAGGGGCAAGGATAACAAGTGTCGCTACTACAGAAGGAGGGACATTGGAAGATCAACTGCCCGAAGAGGAAGCTGAAAGGGAAAGACAAAGAGCCACAGCAGGCTGCCGTAGCTTCAGACCCAGATAGCAATGTTGACGTCCTACATGTCTAACCCAGTCTCAACACTACTGATGCGTGGATCATGGACACCGGATGCTCATATCACATGTGTCCTCACAAGTAATGGTTCACCACATTCAGGGAATGCGACCACGGTCGAGTATTGATGGGAAACGACTCAGAGTGTAGAACGCTGGGGATTGGGAGCGTTAGAATTAAGATGTTCGACAGGACGATCAGGACTCACACTGACGTTAGATACGTGCCTGATCTGAGGAAGAGTCTGATATCTCTCAGAACTTTGGAGGCGACCGGATGCTCCTACACCGGCGAAGGCGGATATCTAAAGGTGAAGAGAGGCGCTCTAGTAGTTATGAAGGGAGAGCGATCTTGAACTCTCTACAGATTGATCGACACCATGATTGTCGGTGATGCAGCAATTGCTGCAACATCTGACGAGGACTCATCTTTATTGTGGCATGACAAACTTGGCCACATGAGCGAGAGGGGGCCTTCTTGAGCTATACAAGAAAGGCCTACTGAAAGGAGTCAAGACGTGCAAGTTAGAATTCTGCGAGACCTGCGTTCTCGGGAAGCAGCACAGGGTGAAGTTCGTGACGTGAGCAAGCGGAGTAAGCATGCACTGGAGTATATTCACTCAGATGTTTTGGGGCCTGCCCCAGAACTTTCGCTTGGAGGGGCTAAGTACTTCGTGACCTTCATTGATGACTTCTCGAGGAAAGTATGGATCTACATTCTGAAGAACAAATCTAAAGTCTTCAAAAAATTCAAAATCTGGAAGACTAAGGTGGAGAAGCAGACCGGGAAGAAGGTAAAGTACCTCAGATCCGACAATGGCGGCGAGTACACGTCAGCCGAGTTTCAGACTTACTGTGATCAGGAGGGCATCACTCGCCACCTAACTATTCTCGGTACACCGCAACAGAACGACGTCGCAGAAAGGATGAATAGGACGTTGTTAGAGAGAGTTCGGTGTATGCGTCTGTTTGCCGGCCTACCAAAGTTCTTCTGGGCCAAAGCTATTAACACGGCATGTTATATAGTGAATCGATCCCCATCAATGTCACTGAATTTGAAATCGCCACATGAGGTTTGGTTAGGCCAGCCGGTTGATCACTCTGATATCCACATATTTGGTTGTCCTGTGTACACTCTAGTGCAGGACTCTGAAAGGACAATGTTGGATGCTAAGTCCAAGAAGTGCATCTATTTGGGCAGAAATGTCGTTACGAAGTGATTCAAGTTGTGGAACCCTGACACAAAGAAGGTGGAGGTCAGGCGCGACGTAATCTTCGATGAGGCTTCTATGTTGAAGAAGTATCAGTCTCAGTCCAAAGAAATGATGAAGACTCCAGTCAAACCATTGGAGGTGGAGCTGGAAAGGAGTGACCAGGATGACGACCATGGTGATTCCCCCGGCCTAGAGGATGTTGACGCTATGCAACCTACCGAAGTGGAGCCATACTCCATTGCCAGAGAAAGGGCGGGGAGAGAGGTCAGACTGCCTCTCAGGCTACAGGACACTGTAGCATATGCCTTTCAAATGATCTCCTCAGACCCCGGATCTTATCAAGAAGCTATGAAGAACAGTAACAGCTCTCAGTGGAGAGAAGCTATGTTGTAGGAGATGGACTCACTTCAAAAAAACTAGACTTGGGATTTGGTTAGCCTACCGAAAGGAGCTAAGGCAATCAGCTCTAAGTGGGTATTTAGGAAGGAGTCCACTTCCGGGAAGGACTAATGGAGATACAAGGTGAGATTCATGGCTAAGGGATTCGCACAGAAGAAAGGAGTTGATTTCGACGAAATCTTCTCACCCGTAGTAAAGCACTATTCCATATGGGTGCTACTTGTTATAGTAGTGTTATGGGACTTGGAGCTGGAGCAAATGGACGTGAAGACAGCGTTTCTTCATGGCAACTTAGAAGAGGAGATCTACATTCTGCAGCCTGAGGGGTTCATTGAACCAGGCAACGAGAAAAAGGTGTGCAAGTTGTAACGCCTCCATTCGTCATATGGAATATAACGGTGGGTCCGGTCGGGGCCCCACACCATATTTCACAGACAAACGGTGGAGTCACGTATGAATATAAAAATCACGTTCTACTCGCATCCTACCACAAAATATTCTAGCAAAAGAGTTTGAAGTTGTACGAACTCATCACAATGAATGTCCACTAAATATATAAACCACACATTTATATATATCACCAGGAATGTATATAAATATACAAACGCTTATGGCCTTAAGGTCTTACAAGTTTCTCTTTACAAATATATGGCTTCATACATCGGCATGCAGGCTGGCCACACATGAAATCCAAGACTTCACACGACCTTCAAGGGCCTTTAAGATTCAATCCACTCAATCCAATTCAGCTCGTCAGCACCTGCAGTTGGACATCCACCCCAAGAGTGGTAAACAAAACAACGGTCAGCATTAGCTGACCAATTATAACGACTCTACCCCTTACCCGGGACAGTGGTTCCTTCCTTGTATGCATCGCAATCGCAACATATAACTATCACAACATGTATCACAACAGTATCACAAACGCTGGCCTCCGTCAGATGTTCCGTGCACTCAGGGCACCTTACGGTGGGCCGAACTCCTTGGCACCACCACCGAGCAGAGGTTTTTAACTTGGTTGGGCGGTCCTAGTCTACCAACACGCATGCTGGGGACATTTCGTCCATCCCACTCAGAGGTGCTAACCTCACGGCAAACTTGAGCATTTAGATCGACCCACCATTGTGGTGCAGCAAGTCGGGTCGGGGTCGCATCCGCCCATGCCTTGCCACCAATCGATCTCCCACAACACAGGTACAGGTCAGCCATTTCTCGTTGCTCAATTCATTAATAGCGCAGATCTTGACGCGGGTCGGCCTTCCCTTTCCTGCTCCGCACACAGCTCCTGCAGAGCCGCTTTCCAATTCATTCCAGTTCAACACACCCAATACAAGAGCTCATAGAAAGATTTTAAAGGATTCACAATTCACACGCATCCATACAATACACGGAGTTTTCTCTGGTTCACAATATAAACATCACCAATCCAGACTAACCGTCCGGATGGGCTTCACATAGCATGTTTATACCGTACTACACATTTTCGGCTCTAGATGCAGACTCAAACTGGAATCACTTACGCTGTCCACCGCTTGGTGGAGGATTTCATGCGTATGCATAAAGTAGGACTTCGCTTGTCCAAGAAGGAGATCATTACCCCTGACGATCGCTTTGAAGCCATGAACTAGCCAGATGGAAATCACCGCCATGGCTTTGCCTCCACGAATATGAACTCGGCTCTCGATTCGACACGCTAAAGGTCCTCCGACAGTCAGATTCCTTCTCCTTCTTCCCTTCCTTCCCTTCCTCCCTCTTTATCTCTCTAGAAATAGAAAAGCTAAGGATGAATGAGAGTTCATTCTTCCATCCACGATTATATAACATCAGGGAAGGTCCTGGACCCTTAGATCCAAGTGGAAGGAAATGAACGGCCACGATTTGCCTAGAAATATCTATTTTTGGGCTGATACGGCCTGTGACACGCCCGTGTCACAGGCCGTGTTCCTTAAGCGACAAAGGAACTGACTTAAACCCGACCAGGACACGGGGTTAGACACGCCCGTGTTAACCTTGACACGCCCGTATTACTCAGTACATGTCCGTGTGGCATGGCGTGTTCCTCATCGACATAGGACCAAAAATAACCCGAAGAGGACACGGGTTCCCGACACGCCTGTGTCGATGTTGACACGCTCGTGTCAACCAGAACATGGACGTGTTTGCTGTCTCGAGTGCATTTCATCGACCACTCGAGAAGTTCGTCGACCAGAGGAGGATACGGCCTAGGACACGCCCGTGTCCCAGGCCGTGTGCCTCACTGGAGGCACACTCGAGGCCCACTCGAGACCCACCCGAGATCCACTCGAGTGCACAAAGCAGGACACGACTTGGGACACGCCCATGTCCCAAGCCGTGTCGCCCAGCTGTAACCCAAATTTGGGATTTGGGGTGTTACAACCCTCCCCTCCTTACAAGAAATTTTGTCCCGAAATTTAGCTCAACTGTAAACGCCAACATAACCACTCCTTTGTTGCACCTCGCTACAACGATCCGGGTTAGAGCGCAGAGGCCGCAGCTTGTCTCGCCCCACGACATTTCACAAAACAAGTCATACATACATACACCATAGATCTTATTACATTACGAAAGTAGCAAAGTTCACCTATTTCCGCTCATCCGCATCTCTCATAATCCGTTTTATGACCTCCTGTACTTCTAGACTAAACACTCGAGGCTGTTGTACTTCACCAGTTGAGATTTGCGGCTCCTGCAATTCGAGATTGTACACTCAAGGTTGCGTCCGGGATGCAGATAACTCGGTCACTGTCTTACCCTTTTCCTCATAAGACACACCGGTCTTTTTCTCACCCCTTGGAGGGCCACTCCAACAATCACGGGATATATGTCTCTGCTTTCCGCATTTAAAACATGTACATGTCTCAACACGTTCTTATCCATATGTTGCTCCCGAAGAAACAGTCGAAGGAGTTGGTTCAGCAGGCCCGAACCTCTTCTTGTCTCGTTTCCTAACCTCCGATTGTTCCGACTGTAGAACTTTGAATTCCGGCTTTTCTGCCGCCAAGTTCTTCTTGTCCTGCACCCATTTCAAATCTTTCTCCAGCGCCCGGGCTGTATCTACTAACGCTTGGAAGCCTTGGTTCACCGAACTCGTGAGTGCCAACCTCAGCTCATCACGAAGTCCCTCATAGAATCTATTCGTCTTCCGCACCTCCTCAGCGAAAGTAGACCCCGCATAGCGCCCCAGCCTGGTAAACTCATGCAGGTAACTATCCACATTACTCTCACTCTGCACCAGACATTGGAACTCATTTTCCATGGCAATTCGCTGCGACATAGGTAAATACTTGGCTAAAAATAATCTTGAGAATTCTTCTATCGATATCTCCTCTAATCCTCGACCTGCCAAGTGGTGCAATTCCACTTCATCCCACCAAAGCCTCGCGTCTCCTTCCAGCAGAAAAGTGGCTAAGGTAACTTTCTGCCCCCTCTGCAGTCCTGATTGCTGTCAGGATCCTCTTCACTCTTGCGAGCCAGTCTTCAGCCTGCGTTGGGGAACCCGTCCCTCCAAACGTAGGTGGATGAAACTCCATAAATCGTTTCAGTTGCTCGTTAGTTGCTTGCTCATCAACCAGAGCCTCAACTCGCTCTTGCCTTGCACCAACCCGTCCTAGCACCCCTACAGGCCTTGCCTGCCCAATAGGCTGTGCATGTAAGACTGCGAGCACCGTCTCAGTAACCACACGTATGGTCTCCGCCGAGGGAGGAGGTGTAGGCACCTCAGCTGGTGCCGCACTCTCATCAGACCGCTGGGGCTCAGACTGCCCAGCACCACTCCTCGTCACCTATGCATGTACAAAGCACCATTAACGGTCATTCCATAACGGCAAATATACATTGACTACACGCTCACGCTCCTCACGTGCATGTATTACATTCTTAGTGGACATTCGTGAGTTCAATTATGTTCTCCCTCCCAAAAATCTCAACTTGGCTCTGATACCACTTTGTAACGCCTTCATTCGTCATATGGAATATAACGGTGGGTCCGGCCGGGGCCCCACGCCATATTTCACAGACAAACGGTGGAGTCACGTATGAATATCAAAATCACGTTCTACTCGCATCCTACTACAGAGCATTCTAGCGAAAGAGTGTTAAGTTGTACGAACTCATCACAATAAATGTCCACTAAATATATAAACCACACATTTATATATATCACCAGGAATGTATACAAATATACAAACGCTCATGGCCTTAAGACCTTACAAGTTTCTCTTTACAAATATATGACTTCATACATCGGCACGCAGACCAACCACACATGAAATCCAAGACTTCGCACGACCTTCAAGGGCCTTTAAGCTTCAATCCGCTCAATCCAATTCAGCTCGTCAGCACCTGTAGTTGGACATCCACCCCAAGAGTGGTAAACAAAGCAACGGTCAGCATTAGCTGACTAATTATAACGACCCTAGCCCTTACCTGGGCAGTGGTTCCTTACCTGTATGCATCACAATCACAACATATAACTATCACAACATGTATCACAACAGTATCACAAACGCTGGCATACGTCAGACGCTCCGTGCACTCAGGGCACCTTACGGTGGGCCGGACTCCTTGGCACCACCACCGAGCAGAGGTTTTTAACTTTTGGTTGGGCGGTCCTAGTCTACCAACACGCATGCTGGGGACATTCCATCCATCCCACTCAGAGGTGCTAACCTCACAACAAACTTGAGCATTTAGATCGACCCACCATTGTGGTGCAGCAAGCCGGGTTGGGGCCGCATCCGCCCATGCCTTGCCACAAATCGATCTCCCACAACACAGGTACAGGTCAGCCATTTCCCGTTGTTCAATTCGTCAATAGCGCAGATCTTGACGCGGGTCGGCCTTCCCTTTCCTGCTCCACACACAGCTCTCGCAGAGCCGCTTTCCAATTCATTCCAGTTCAACACACCCAATACAAGGGCTCATCAAAGCTTTTAAAGGATTCACAATTCACAGGCCATACAATACACAGAGTCTTCTCCGGTTCACAACATAAACATCATCAATCCAGACTAACCATCCGGATGGGCTTCACACAGCATGCCTATGCCGTACTACACATTTCCGGCTCTAGATGCAGACTCAAACTGGAATCACTTACGCTGTCCACCGCTTGGTGGAGGATTCCATGCGTATGCATAAAGTAGGACTTCGCTTGTCCAAGAAGGAGATCGTTATCCCTGACGATCGCTTTGGAGCCATGAACTAGCCGGATGGAAATCACCGCCACGGCTTTGCCTCCAAGAATCTGAACTCGGCTCTTGATTCGGCACGCTAAAGATCCTCCGGCAGCCGGATTCCTTCTCCTTCTTCTCTTCCTTCCCTTCCTCCCTCTTTATCTCTTTAGAAAGAGAAAAGCTAAGGATGAATGAGAGTTCATTCTTCCATCCACGGTTATATAACAGCAGGGAAGGTCCTGGACCCTTAGATCCAAGTGGAAGGAAATGAACGACCATGATTTGCCCAGAAATATCTATTTTTGGGCTGACACGGCCTGTGACACGCCCGTGTCACAGACCGTGTTCTTTAAGCGACAAAGGAACCGACTTAAACCCGACCAGGAGACGGGGTTAGACATGCCCGTGTTAACCTTGACACGCCCGTGTCACTCAGTACACGCCCGTGTGGCATGGCGTGTTCCTCACCGACATAGGACCAAAAATAACCTGAAGAGGACACGGGTTCCCGACACACCCGTCTCGATGTTGACACGCCCGTGTCAACCAGAACATGGCCGTGTTCGCTGTCTCGAGTGCATTTCATCGACCACTCGAGAAGTTCGTCGACCAGAGGAGGACACGGCCAAGGACACGCCCGTGTCCCAGGCCGTGTGCCTCACTCGAGGCACACTCGAGGCCCACTCGAGACACACCCGAGATCCACTCGAGTCCACAGAGCAGGACACGGCTTGGGACACGCCCGTGTCCCAGGCCGTGTCGCCCAGCCTGAACCCAAATTTGGGATTTGGGGTGTTACACAAGTTGAGGAGATCCCTCTGTACGGTTTAAAGCAGGCTCCGAGAATGTGGAACAAGAGGTTCGACACATTCATGGCCTCACAGGGTTTCAGCAGAAGCCAGTACGACAGCTGTGTCTACTATAGGTTCCTAGCGAATGAGGACATTTTGATTCTGATGCTATATGTCGACGACATGCTGATCGCTTGCAAATCAGCTCGGGAGATTCAATTACTGAAGTAAGAAGCTGCATGCTGAGTTTGAAATGAAGGATCTGGGTCACGCACAGAAAATTCTTGGAATGGAAATCAAGCGGGACAAAAAGCGATGCATGCTTTGGCTTTCTCAGGCTGGCTATAAGAAGGTGCCGGAGAAATTCAATATGATGGAGTCTAAACCTGTTACCACCCCTCTCAGGCAACAGTTTAGACTGTCGTCACAGCTGTGTCCAGACACCGAGGAGGAACGCCAAAAGATGCTTAAGGTGTCGTACGCTAGTGCGGTAGGATGCTTGATGTACGCTATGATCTGTACGAGACCAGATATTGCTCGGGCTGTAAGCGTTGTCAGCAGATACATGGGGAATCCGTGGCGACAACATTGGGAAGCCGTCAAGTGGATTCTAAGGTACTTGAGAGGAACTCCAAACATCGGATTAGTATTTCAAAGGAGCCAGGATGTCGGTGTGCTAGAGGGCTACGTTGATTCTGACTACGCTGGCGACCTCGATAAGAGGAGATCTACTTCCGGGTATATCTTCCTTCTAGGTGGAGGTCCCATCAGTTAGAAAGCCACTCTTCAGGACATCGTGGCTCTATCTACGACGGAGGCAGAGTATATTGCTGCAGCAGAAGCTGCAAAGGAAGCCATCTAGCTCAAAGGTCTCGCCAAAGAACTCAGATTTCTCAGGAGGCGGTGAAGCTGCACTGTGATAGTCAGAGTGCGATTTGTCTGGCCAAAGACCCGGTCTATCATGCCAGGACAAAACACATTGATGTGTGCTACCACAAGTTGAGGGAGTTCGTTGCTAGCGGAGACATTCAGTTGCTGAAGGTGCCCACAGAGGAGAATGTTGTAGACATGTTGACCAAACCAGTGACAGGAGTCAAGTTCAAGCACTGCCTTGACTTGGCTCATATTGGTGCATGCTGATTGGGGCGACCCCAGGGAGAGGGGGTAGTTTGCCGGAAGGGTGAGGTCCAAGCTGCAGGTGGAGTTAGGTTCTGTGAGGCGTCAAGGTGGAGATTATTGGATTGGTGACACCTCACCGATCCATGAGATCAAGGATTTCCTATTCTAAGCAAATCCTAATTTGGAGAGATCCTATTATAGGAATCAGATTTTGGGAAAATCCTTCTTAAATATTCTGGACTATTTTGGTGAAATCTCCTTATTAGGAGTTATCTCCTAATAAAGAGGAGGATTCACACCTATTTATAGGTACCGGTTTTCCCCATGCTTCACAAGCAATCCAAGAGATCCATTCAGAGGAGAGAAAGAGATATCGAGCTGTTCACCCAGCGGAGGCGACGACAGCAGGCTGCGACAGCGGCGGTGGTTCCAGTCGGCTTCAGGCGAAGCGACTCCAGGCCGAATTTCATCCCAGCGGCAGACCTCAGGCGGCGGCGGCGCATACATACAGTCGGGTATCCCCGGCATCAGGCGTGCAGCCCAGGCGGCGGAGTTCCAGCGGAAGGAGGCGGCACCGGCGCACAACGATGAAGAAGACGAACAATGTTCGTAAGATACCGCCCGACGATATCACTATCGTCCGACGATAGTTTTGTTTGATCTCTGGGTTTTCTTTTTCTCCCTCTCGACCGTGTATCAGTCTCTGTTGTAATCTGTAACTCCTATCATTATAGTGGATTTTTTCCGGCGCGCTCTCCCCGTGGATGTAGGAGTTTCTTTCCCGAATCACGTAAATTTCTGTTTGTCGTCTGTGTGCTTGGAATCTCGCTCCGTTATTTTATTTTGCGTGATTGTTTTGCTCGATTTAATTCCGTTGCGCTACCGCGGTACTCGGTCTGATTGCATAACAAGGATGGTCCTCTGTTACAAGTTTTGTTGTTCTTGATATTCTCATTGATGGAGGGGGTTCTAACAGATCCTTCTTTGAACCTCATTTGAAATTCCTCTATTCTCATTAAGATATCTATTTTTAGCATAGAATGTTAATTCTGTCCAAAGAAGTGAACTATTTCGAAGTGAGGAGGAGGGGCAACCTGGAGAGGAGGGCGGCGAACTCGCCGGAGAAGAAAGAAGAGCAGGAGGAGAGGGCGACCGTGAACTCATCGGAGAAAGCAGCAGCAGTCCAAATCGCGAACAAGTGGAGAGAGCGTCATCGCCGCAAGGAAACGACGTAGTCGTCGCAAGGAAAGGGCGTCGACGTCGATGGAGTCAGTGATCTGGAAGGAGCGATATTGAACTCGCCGGACAAGAGAGGAGAGGGCGAGCACGAACAGGCGGGAGCCGCAGCAAAAATCGCAAAACAGGAAGGAGAGAGTGCCGTTGGTTTGGAGTGCGGGTTAACTTTTTAAGTGATTTTTGGGTGTGACAATAGCTGTGCTTTTAACACCACATTTTTCCGTGTAGAGAGAGAAAATAGGATAAAGAAAGAGATTGATACGGAAGAAATAGGAGGGAGAGAGAGACGTGCTGGAGGGGACAGAACAGTGTTACCAGATTGGCCATTGCTCTTTTACAATTGGAAGCCGCCGACTCACTCTCCTCCATTTTTATCAGAAATGCCGCAGCTCTGAACATTTTCAAGCAGATGTAGAGAGAGAAATATAGGGTTTCTAAATTCCCGTCGGCTGGAGCTCGATCCGTGCTTGAGCGGTAAATTACTAAATTATTAGTTTTTCTTCCCAACTGGCTTCCGTTTCGCATGGCAATCTTGCTACACTGTTCAGTTGCAATGCACGTAATTTTTGACATGTTGCTTCTCTGTTCGGGTAAAACCTAGAAATGAGAAATGGATACCACGCCGGTGTTTGTTTTCTCTGGTTGAAAAGGGTGTACTACTGGTTTTTCTTCAGGAATGGTGCGAGCGCTTTTGCTAGTTTTCTTCTTTGAGAGGAAGATTATCATCAAGTTGGGCAAACCATACGGTTTCTGTGTTCTGTTTGAACTATTCTCGGCTGTTGCGAGTTATTCGTTCCTGACACTAAGGTTTTCTTTCTTTTAGGTCTGTTAGAAATCTTTGGTTCACATGTTAGAATTATCGGCAAAGGAATTTGTTTCGGTGAGTCAGATTTTATATGAAATTTGCTTCTTGAGTATCAAATTGTATTTGAACTTTGTTTTTGTTGTTGCTTGCTTCATGGATATAATGACTCATACTAGGGTTACTTCCTGCTTTTAGAGAAACTTAGAACAGATGAATGCTACAGATTTGTCCCCTTGACAATGCCGCGTGCGGCTTTTGCTCCTTTCCACGCCTCTTCACAGCTAGCTAAGTCAGCATTCTCCAACAATAGCTGTGGCAAGAAGAGCAAGAGAACACTTTGACTGGGAGAGCAAGAGAACACTTTGAATGAGGGAGCAAAAGAACACTTTGACTGAGAGAGCAAGAGAGTTGCAAAGAGCTTTTAATATTTGAAAGCTGGGGTGTTTTCTGATTACCTTCAAATATACACCCATCCCATTTTATAGTCTCCAAGGGGTTTTCCCTCCAATAAATGGCGGACTCTAGAAAAATGTACTCAAGGCTCTTCCAAACTATTTTACACTCCTCTCATGGCTATATACAAGCCTCCACACTATTATACAATATTCAACAATACTCTAGACTATTCTAGATTACTCCTAACTCTTACAAAATTACACACCATTCTAGATACCTCAACACATGCCTAGAGTTCTCTAGAAGGCTCCACACTCATCTAACATTTTCTAGATTTTTCTACACTCTTTTAGAATATTTTAAAGATCTTTACAGAATTCTACAATAGTCTAGAGTATTCTACATAACTCTAGATCCTTTTGGAAGACTCTATACCATTGTAGAATCTTACGTCATCTTCAAGATTTCTCTCCAATCTCTTGGAGACTTCTTCAATCTTCTGCGCCATGTAATATCTCGTCTAAGCTTAAGTTCTGTACATCATGCTAACCTCTTTTGCACATGTATGGACTTAATGCAAGACATACCCTTGTAATCCTCTACTTGATGCAATCCATATCGTATGAATTCATCATTTATTATCCAAATGCCAAGCTTGCACATCAGGTCTTCATGCCACAGTTTTTTTCTCCATGTATTGTGACACCATCTATGTTGTCAGCTTTTGTCATAATCCTTTATCGTATAGTTATGCATTTGCACCAAGGCTTCACACCATATGTCATGACTATTGTGGACATTCCATAATCCTTTCCTCTGTTTGCATATGCGACGCTCTGACCGTGCACGTTCTTTGCCAAGTCTTGTCATGGTTGTGCTCCATCTCTGGAAATGTACCGGTGTTCTCCATCTGTGGTGCCTTGGACATCGCCATAATATGAAGATCTTGTAACGCTTTTTTGTCCCAGCCCTGCCTGCCTCATGTATGAATCTCTTGAGCGTGTAACCATACTTGTGCTCAGGGCTCCCACACCCAATTCCTCGACACCTTCAAAGTCTTGCCGCCCCATTATGGGGCTCCTCGCATCGTTTGCATACGTATCGATGGTCACGGTTGCACAATAATCTAGGAGCCCATGACATGAAGCTTTCTTCCAGAGCCACAAGTATTAGAGTGGTAAGGAGTATGCTAAATTTCTTCCAAGTCATTCTTAGCCAATCAATTTAGTTGCTACTTATATTTATTCAAATAATCTTAAACATGTGTTTCATATATCTCCCAAACTTTGATGATTGACCTGGTACCTTAGACCATATGGAAGGTAATCCAAAATTTTTCTCTAAGATGTCTACCAATGTATATTTTCTCTGTTCATACTGTAAATGATTCCACCACATTTATAGAGAACTTGAACGGGTTACCTCATTACCTGATATGTGACTTTCTTTTGATAAATATGTACCTAAATTTTCTTAAGTTTTATATTTGCCAGTAAACTTATCAGGGCATAGAACTGTTCAATAACTTTTCTTCATAATGCTCATGTTTTTTTAGAATCTGGGATTGGTACAAGAAGTGAGTTATGGTTTCTTTATTATATTGAAATTCCATAATGAAGTTGATATTTGGGATAGAGGTGCCATTTTCTCCGTTGGAAAATGGAGTTACGTTGAGAAATGGAGCTCCCACTCTTTGTGGAAATCTCGATAGAACCAGTCAGACACCCTTTATGAGTTGGATTGGCCCACCTGCTCACTCAGAACCTTCTTTTTCAATATTGGGCTACAGTATCCCTTTGTCTTTTTTTAATGGCATTGGAATTGATCCTTGCAATTCCAATTCCAATTCCAAAAACTCAATTTCATCCGGACAAATTCCAATTCCAAAAACTCAATTTCATCCGGACAAATGGAGCCTGCATTCATTTTTTCGTCCTATTAGTATTCATTTTGTGACCAGCCCCCTTTTAAGTTTCCTTTCTACTCTATTTCTCTCCAAATTGCTCCTAGAAAAAAAATCTAAAACAATTTTTTTACCCTTCTAAAGCGGGTAGCCTTCAAAGATCAAATTATTTCAATACGCCAATTGACTAATATCTTTGTTAATCTCATTAGTAGTGTAGAAAAACACAACAAATTGAGAAAAACAATAATTTTATTAATTTCTCAAATTTAATAGTACATTTTCCATACATATAATTGTATATTTGTACATATATATAAGAGAAGAAAAAGAGGAGGAATCCTATCCTAAGACGTGGGACTAAACATGCAACCATGATGGGCCTCAAGATGGGCCAATCTTTGGGATTTTACATATCTTTTCCAACACTCCCCCTCAAGCTGGAGCATACAAATCGTAAACAACAAGCTTGAACAAAAACTGATAGTATAGCGAGCGAGGTAAGGCCTTGATGAGAATATTAACAACTTGCCCAGCAACAGGAGCATATTATAAATCTATCTTCTTCAATTGAACCTACTCCCGAATAAAGTGACAATCAACTTCAATGTGTTTCGTCCGTTCATGGAAAGCAGAATTCTTGGCAATATGTATGGTAGCTTGTCTGTCACAAAATAGAGTAGCCGGTAGGGAAAGCTTGACCCCTAAATCACCTAGGAGACCTTCAAGCCATGTAAGCTCAGACACAACAACTGCCATTGAACGATACTCGGCTTCAGCAGATGAGCGGGCAACAACAGACTGTTTCTTGCCGCGCCAGGTAATGAGATGTCATCCAAAATAAGTGCAGTATCCAATTGTGGAACGACGATCATCTAATGAACCAACATAATTAACGTTAGAATATGTAATCAGAGATAAGAGGGACGAAGAGGCCTTGTATACAAGTTCTTGTACAGGAGCCGTCTTCAAGTATCGCAAAATACACTCAATTGCCTGAAGATGAGAGATATGAGGCTCATGTATGAACCGACTGACAATCCAACAACAAATGATATATCAGGTCTTGTAACAATGTGATATATTAGTTTTCTTACAAGACAATGATGATACTCTGGGTTTGGAAGAAAAAGATCAGAGTCTGAGGCATGAGCACAGAGCTTGTGGTTACTATCCATGAGAGTGTCGTCAGGCTTGCACCCAGAGTAGCCCGTATCATGAAGCAAGTCGAGACAGTACTTTACTTGATATAACACAAGCCCATCAGGTTGCCGAGCCACCTCGAGACCCAGAAAAATAGAAGATTTCCCAAGTCCTTTGTTTGAAACACAGTCGCCAGATGTTGTTTGATCATGTGTATCCCCGTGAGATCATCTTCCGAACTCAAAATATCATCAACAAAAACCAAAAGAATCACTGTGTCTGTTGGACGATGACGAGTAAATAAAGAGAAGTCGGTTAAACTTCGAGCGAACCCAACAACACTAACAATCTTACTGAACTTGTCAAACCATGTTTGAGGAGACTGTTTGAGACTATAAAGTGATTTCTTCAGACAACATACAATAGACTCCCCCGTGATCTCAAACCCCGGAGGTTGTTGCATATAGACGATCTCCTGCAAATCGCCATTGAGAAAAACATTCTTGACATCTAATTGATGCAACGGCCAATGTCGATGAACAACAAGAGAGATCAAAACACGAACAATATTGAGTTCGACAACAGGTGAAAAAGTCTCATCATAATCTAGACTTTGTTGTTGAGTAAAACCACGAGCTACAAGACGAGCTTTCAAACGTTGAACCGTCCCATCCTGACTGTGTTTGATGACAAACACCCACTTACAACCCACACAAGTCTGTCCAAGAGGAAGAGGGATAAGATCCCAAGTGTGGTTTGCCTAAAGAGCAGACATTTCTTCATCCATAGCCGCCCGCCATCCCGGATGTTGGAGAGTGTCCTGCATAGAAGTAGGGGTGGTAATAGAGGATAAAGAAAGGACAAACTGCAGCCAAATGTTCCAAAATCTGAGATTTCTGCTCGGTTTGTTTGGAGCAAAATTTAGGTGAGTCATTCGTATGATACTATTAAGGCTTCGTTTGGCGTAGCGTTTGGAGCTTTCTGTTTGGAGCAAACGCCGCCGCACGACAGGTAACCAAATGGCCGGCGGCGGCGTTTGCTCCGTTTGCACCCGCCGAGCCATGAGAAATGGAAGAAAACGGAGGGATTCCAACCACGGCCTCCCCCCTCCGGTTCCAAAAGTCCTCCTTCTCCTCCCGCCGCCTGAGCAAAATGCCAAACCAAACGAAGCGGTGTAAGGAGACATAATTCGTCATGGGATGAGCAGTAGAAACAGTTGTCGGATTTGCAGGCTGCAAAATATCATCAGAAGAGGGCATCTCCTGTAGGGTAGTAGACGAAGGAGGTCGACGAGTATACACATGAATGAGAGGAGGTTTGGGTGGTAGTGGCGTGGGAAGGAGAGGTGGGGTTGGCGGGATTGGCGTGGGAAGGAGAGGTGGAAGATTTTAAGTAACAGGGATAGCAGGCCGCGAAAGGAGTGGCAGAAGTGGAGAATTAGTGGGTTGAGAATGATAGGGCTGGTCTTCGAGAAAGATGACATCAGCAGAAGTAACAACCTTGTGATCCTTAGGGGAGAAGCAATCATAGCCCTTTCGAGTACGAGAGTAATCATCAAACATATATTTTGTGGCACATGGAACAAGCTTCTCAGTGGACGTACTAAGATTATGAACATAACACACACAACCAAACGCGCGAGGGGTGATTGAAAAAAGAAGTGTGGAGGGAAAAAAAGGTTGAAGGGAACCGTAAAGTTGAGAATAGAGAAAGACATGCTGTTAATAAAAAAACAGACAGTAGAGACCACAAAATTCCAATATTGTTTGAGAACATTCATTTGAAACATAAGAGAGCGGGTGACCTCAAGGAGGTGACGATTTTTGCGCTCAACAACACTATTTTTTGGGGGTATAAACACACGAGGTTTGATGGATGATCCCAAACTCAGCACACATGTTAGTAAACGCACGACTCGTGTATTCATGGGCATTATCGGTACGAAGAGTTTTAATTATAGTAGAGAACTTGTTACGAGTTTCAATGATAAGAGCACAAAATACACCAGATAGTTCAGAGCGATCATGAAGGAGATACAGTCATGTCGCTCGAGAGTAATCATCTATAAATGTAACAAAGTAACGATAGCCAAAAACACTGGCGACTTTGTTGGGTCCCCAAATATCACAGTGAACAAGATCAAAGGGAGCAGAACTCCGAGTAGGATGAGGTGAGAACGTAGATCGATGATGTTTTCCATAGATATAAGATTCACAAGTAAAATCACGAAGGGAAATATCGGGAAGAGCTTTTCGGAGTATGTTTAGAGGTGCGTGCCCAAGACGCCGATGCCACTCAACATAGCTAATAGAGGAGAGAACCGTTGGGGGGGGGGGAGGGGTCCAGGATGTAGAGACCATTCGACAAATGCCCTTTGCCAATGATATTATGCGTCTTGCAATCATGCACAACACAAGAGGTTGATGATAATATTACATAACAATCAAGGTCTTGAGTGAGACGACCAATAGAGGAGGTTGAAAGGAGAGCCCGGAACATGAAAAACTGAGCGAAGAGTGATGGAAGGAGTAAGGTTGACATCGGCTGAGCCTGATACAGGAATGATGTCCCCACTAGCAATAATAATAAACTTGGGATGCACAATGTCCAAGTAGTGAGATGGTTTCCGTGAGGTAATGTGGTGGGAGGCCCCTGAATTCAAAATCTAGGACGAACTATGACAAGACAGGAGAAACCACCATCTGAAATTGATCCAACAGAGCCCGAGGAATGGTCAATCATCCCGTGAAGTTGCTGGATTTGAATGCGCAGGACATCAATGTCAGTTTGAGTGCTATTCGGAGGAGAATGTGCGGCCATGGGCAAATCGGCAGCTGGGATCAAGACAACTTTAAGGAAGCAACGACAATAAGAGGTCAGGCGGATTGGAAGAAGCGGTCAACCATCCAAAATCGACACTACTAGGCACGACAGGAAGCAACTGCTGCTGGTAGAAGTAAGCGTCGACTAGGAAAGGGCAAACAACGGTGAACAACTGCGGGAGATGCGCCCTGAGAAGAGGCGACGATCTGAGGATTATATCGGCGGCCTGGTGGAGGGTGCGGCCAGAACGGAAGCAGACGGCGACTAGACGGCAGCGAGCTGAGCACGGGCAAACACGGGGGCCTGGAGAGTAGCTGATGCGACAATGCACGAGTGGAAGGCCAACAACAACCCGCGCGACAAGAGAAGTAGGAGAAGCACCGGCGAACTATCAACGACCAAACCACCCCGACGACCCTGGAGCAACGCCGACGGCCTGGAGCAACAATACCCGCGGTTGGGCAAATTTCAACGGGGCGATCTGGATTTACTAGCAGCGGTCCGAGAGCAAGATCGACAAAGAAGGCAGAGAAGGCAGAGACTCCTGCAGATAGTTTATGCGATTAGGGGTTAGGCAAGCAATAACAACGACAGAGGTGCGACAACCAGCTGTGGTGGGAGAGAACAATGGTTAAGAAATAAGCTGCACAGAGAAGAGCGGCCCGTGGTCTTTGAAGAAGCGCCGGCTTTGAATAAGAGGCGGTCTGAGTAGAAGTCGCAAGGCACGCGAGCATACGGCCAGGAAACGGACCCGTGGCGACAAGGAGAAGCAGTGGTCCCCACTGAGAGAAACTATAAAAGAAGGTAGAAGGAAGAAAGGAGGGGTGGAGCCACTGGAGGGAAGGTATGCTGCGGGTAGATTTAGATAGGCCGTGGGTGATGAAGTGCAATATTTATCAAGTTTTAGACAGGCTGCGGGAAGGAAGGTATGCTTGCGGGTAGAGATAGACAATCCGCATGCAGAATTAGAAACACCATTGGGTGCAATTAAAATAAATGAGTTCACTGGAAATTGACGGACCAGATAACTCTGATACCATGTAGAAAAACATAGCAAATTGAGAAAAAACAGTAATTCTATTAATTTCTCAAATTTAATAGTACATTTTTCCATACATATAATTGTATATTTGTACATATATATAAGAGAAGAACAAGAGGAGGAATCATATCCTAAGATGTGGGACTAAACAAACAACCATGATGAGCCTCAAGATGGGCCAATCTTTGGGCTTTTACATATCTTTTCTAACAGGTAGAAATATATGTATTGATATTTTCCAATGCATCTGACTATTTATAAGCTAAATATGGTTACTAATAATCTGATCATTTGAGCATTGAATGATGTTATAGCCAAGAGCATCTAATTATTCAAAGATTGAATGTGGTCAGTCTTGTGAATACTGGGACATAAACCTACGTAGCATTATGCACTTAATTCTAGGATCCTCTGCATGTAACCAATTGGCTTTAAATTTAATGCTTAAGTTTTAATAAGGTATTAAAGCTGGCTAGACCCAGTGGCCCACTCACATATCACTCAATTCAAAAAGATAAGCCCACATGTTAGAGGTGAAAGACCTAACACATGAGGGAAATTGCTGAGATTGTAGTTCCTTTATCGGAAAGTCATGTAGCCTTGTGCATTTTATCGAAATACGGCCCCATCAACATATTACCAATTGGTTTTTAGTTGTATGCTTACGTTATAATAGTCACTGCCTGTGTTGATCTGGTTATTAGGGGCATGCCGATTGTGTTCATCGCCGTGGGCCTTGAAAATGTTAATAATGTTAATGTTGAAGATGTTACTTGCTATCGATCATTACACTCTAGCATTTTCTCAATGGCGATGGAGGCGGTGCCAATGATGATCAGGACATGTCTGGGGTAGCTGTGGTTGCGACAACAGTGGAGTTGGCGAGTGAGAAAATCCAAAATGGTCTAGGTCGTGACTGCCGAATTGATAAACTCCATATTTATTATATTTATGAACATCCTCGATTGTGAAAATTGTAGGATCTTTGCATTATCTTTCTAATTAAAAAAGTAAACTAAATTAGTTAAAGGAGTAAGAAATGAAGTTTGAGAAGTATATGCATTGTAGTGTAGTAGCAAATTCATTGGAGATATGAAAATAGATTAGTTATCAGAAAAAGAAAATATGACATCAGTCCCTAGGGCTTCTCCAAAAGTAATCTAACTCCAAGATGATCCCAATGAGATACATGCCTAGGATTATATAGGGCCTAGTTCCAAAATATGCAGAGGCAAACAGTAAATATCCCACGACCTGAAATACATGTGCGATAATAAAATATAACGATGGGGGTGCGCTATGACCGTGCGTAATACTGGTGAACGTTCGTCATCGTGTTGAGATATGTGTTTTTGTCGCCTCGGTCGCGACAATGACATGCGTCATGCTCATGTCTCCTCATCCCTTGCCCTCTTCCACTCTCTTTCCTGTTCGTAACAATGTCACCCCTTGAAAATTCGCTTTCCCTCAAGGCGGAAGAAACTTCCTGGACGCACTGTAGCTAGGATGGTGGGTGTCGGCCGAGCATGTCGGCTTGACGTCGTTCCACAAGTACGCGGAAAAGTCCAGTGTCGCTGGACACAGAGGAGGATGGAGAACCGCAACCGGATGGGGAAAGGGTGCTTCCCCTGTCGAAAGGAAAAAAGGACTCTCGCTTAAGGAAAGCGCATCGTCACGTAATCCCGATTGACACACACGTTGCCGAGGGTACAAAGCCATGTGACGCCGAGGATAATGTCAATGCCGCTGAGCTCCAAAGAGTAGAAATCTGCGTAGAGAGGGCAGAGCCTTAAAGTCATGGGTAGATCCGTACAGAGACCCGCAAAGGTAGTGATAGGAGAAATGCCGAGCGTTGTCACTGGTCGCTGAGAGATGAAATTTTGGCCGTCATCACTGCCAATCAACATCGTCAGGGAAGTGTCATACATGGAACCATAAAGCGTTATAATGTGGGGGCCAGAGCCGTCGGCAACCGCAGTCATCGCCCTCCAGGGCTTCAAAATCCCTGAGGGTGATCTCGCCGTCCGCCTCGCCAATGGTGATGTTGAGCTTCTTCAGAGGACAATCATAAGTTAGGGAGTAGGGTTATTTGCAACGAAAACTGAGTCCCTTCGTGCGAAGATCGTTGTACTCCTAGTTGGTCATTTGGGGGCCGTTCCGCGGTCGGGAAGATCGGGGAGGTGGTCTGAGATGCTGAGGAACCGTGATATGTATCAGGGGCGGTGATCAAAAGGGTGTTGTAGGGTCGACTATTGGTCGGGTTGTAGAACTGCCCGATGACCGTTCGGTGTCGACAAAGGTGACATTAAAATCTGATTCAAGCCTTCAACTAAGATGGAGAGATCCATGTCATCAGTAATCGTCCTAGAGTAGTGGGTGCGAAGGCGGGACCGTATGTGGGGAAGGAGCCCCTGCATAAAGAAGCCCAAGTAATGATCTGGATGTAGGCCAGGGATGTGCTTTGCAAAGGAATAAATTCGTCAATGTAGTCATCAAGGAAGTCTAATTGGAGAACACCACATAAACGTTCTACTGCCTTCCCAAAATAACGAACATCGTACCTGCGAATGAGGTCCTGTTAAAGTTTCAACCAAGAGAGCGAAGTGTTGTTTTGGTGCAGCCCGCGGACTAAATGGAGGGCCGACCCATCCATACCGATGAGAGTCGTAACAACCTCTTGCGACTCCGGAGTCAGGTGAATGTCGAAGAATTGTTCTGCACGGGCAATCCACACCATGAGGTCGATGCCACAAAAATAGGATTTTTCAACAATAGGATTTATATAGTATTGTTCATTTTCATCGCACACCACAACACCCATATGAGCACGTGCTTAATCGTTGGCGTGTCACAAGTTGATTGCGTTCCTTTTATGCTGGTGGAAAGTCCGCCTGTGATGGAACTGGATCCAGGGAAAGACCTATATGCCCACCGAGAAGCTAAGGGGGATCCACGTTGAAGGTCAAGGAGGAAGACGCTCGACCGACGAGGAGGGTGTCAAACTTAATATTAGAACCAGGAAATCAGTTCACAAGAGTTCAAACCTAAAAGATAGCCCGAGGTTACTGTTCATACAGTCTAACACCACATATATGATGACAAGAGCAGAGAGAGCTGATCGTCTACAAATAAAACCTGTGTATTGCAGCGAGGAGGTCCCGCCACACACTTAAAAGTTTATAGGAACTTCCCCTCCTAAAGCCAGGAGCTGAGCTAGGCACAAGGAAGACACGAACTTGGCAAATGAGAAGTTTTGGGGGATCAACGCGCCTTTTCTTGGACCTCCGGAGTCCCATTTATAGACAATCCAGGGGGGTTGGTATTGGTCTGCGAATAGTCGCCCCACAAAATACCTGACCTATCTAGCAAATTAGAGAATCTCTGCGAGATGATTGGTGTTGCTCAAAAAGACCTCTCTAGTAGGAATTGGTTGCGAGTTTGTTCTGCCAAGATATCGAAGATCTCGTTTGTCGCTGAGGCGAGGAAGGTCCTCGCTATGGGCGAGTAATTCAAAGGTCTCGCCGATGGGAGAGATCTAAAGGGAACTCGCATATGGGCGAGATCTATAGGGAGCTCGCCCCTACACTTGTCTATTGGACTTGTTGTTGGGGCTTCTCCAAATTTCATTTGTTTCCCGTTTGTTGACGTGGCTTGGCTGGGCCCACCTCGGCGAATATGACTTGTACACAATCCCCGCTTTTTACGAGCTCTTAAAAAGCTTGGAAAGAAATATCCAATCCTTATTCGTCGAGATACGAGTTTAGGACTGCCTTCGTAGGGCGACAAGTTGCGAGTTCTTTGCTTCTTATAAATAGGGGGAGGGGTCCCCCCATTGAGGTGCTTCTGTCTACTAGTTGGCGAGATGATCACAACTAAGTTGAAGTTGTGGCGAAATTTGCTGTTCTTATGAGCTTCTTGAGGTGATCCCCTCCTGGCTACAACAGTAGTCGCGAGAGGGGCGAGAAAGGGATCCAAAGAGAAGAAGAACTTCCATCTCCCTTCTGTGAAGAATGGACCGGGCGAAGGTGAGCCCTTAGAGAGGAGCGATCTGAACCCTGCTGAAAAGATTCGCGAGGCTCTGGAACTCACCGGCTTTGGGTCCTATGGCGACGTTTTCGCTGATGACTCCCCTGTGCCTACCTTGCTAGGTAAGGACTCAGTGCCGACCCTGTCGAGCAACTCCCAAGTTCAGCTTCTGGTTGAATTCGCCTCGCTAGGTCAGTTTGACTTCTTTATGCCATTATTTGATCATACTCTGCCCCCGTCACTAAAATTTTAACCTCACGCAACTCTTGATCGCGGTGAGATAAACACGGGCTTCTTCTGGAGGGACGACACACGTCGAGCTGAATGTGGCTCCTCCATCTGTCGAGTTGCCGGCGGGGAAATCCTCGCCGCGAACTGGTGTGGTTGTCATGACGTTGTTCGCTGCATGTCATAAAAGATCTCACCCTCAGCGAGATTCGGTTGTGGCCGTAACGTGGGCCCCCCTGACGCTGACGATAAAAAATCTCTGGAGACTCTCCACACTTCTTCGGGTATGCCTGCTACTCCAGCCATAATTCCAACGAGTAATCCTCTGTCGAGGGTGTCGTCTCCTCATGAAGGTCACCCCCCCCCCCCCCCCCCCCCCCCCCCCCCCCGCGCGAGCACGATCCAGGCTGCCTCACCTGTCGTTCATCCTTTCTCACATGCTGGTGGGCGACCCCCTGTGGTGACGACTTCCACTGGCAGGACTTCTTGAAGGTTGCCTTCTTGTGGGAATGTCCCCGTGGCCCTGCCTGCTGGCACAGGTTCAAGACGAATTGAAAGCTCGCGTGTGCTGTCATCACCGTGATATCTGTCTCACCATTCTGACAAGTCGAGGATTCGTCGAGATTCACCTTGCCGCGATGAGAGGCCCACTGTTCCGCGCCCAGTTATAAACCTTTTGGCGAGTCTGATTTCTTTTGAAGGAATTTTGTTCTGACAGTACAATCCTTTTTCATCCCACGCTGTAGCTCAATTGGTGACGATGACTAGTTTTGATCTCCTCATCTAGGAGGTCGGAGGTTCAAGCCCCAACCTCAACAATCCGTCATTGGAATTAGCGGCTGTGACCATTCACATCCGTGGAGATGGGTTGTGGTCACTGGTCTGTAGACCTGTAGTGAACCCACAATAGACGGGGGCATTACACCCAAACCCAAGAGTTGAGCTAGGCACAAGGAAGTCACAAACTTGGCAAATGAGAAGTCGGGGGGGGGGGGTCAACGTGCATTTTATTATACTATGGGGTCCTATTTATAGACAATCTGGGGGAGGGGGGGTAATTGCTCGACGAATAGCTGCCCCCGCAAAATACATGACCTATCTCGCTTGTCGCCGAGGCGAGGGAGGACCTCGATATGAGTGAGTGCTTCAAAGGTCCCGCCGACTGGCGAGATCTAAAGCGAACTCATGTATGGGCGAGATCTACGAGGAACTCACCCCTACACTTGCCTACTGAACTTGTTGTTGGGGATTCTCCTAACTTCATCTATTACCCGTTTGTTGACGTGGCTTGGTTGGGCCCTCCTTGACGAATGAGTTGTACAGTTAGCATCCACCCACAACATGACGGTTTGTGCTGTTCACAAATAGTATAGTTTGTTAATAATTCAGGATTCGATTCGTGAAGATTCGATTAAATATAAGTATATTTGAACATTATATATAATTAGATAAAAAATCTGAATTCGAATCCATGCCCGAATCCAAATTTGAATCTGAATTCGAACCCAAATTCAAATCCAACATTTCATGACAAATCCAAATCCGACATCAAATATTCGAACGAATCTGTATTTCTGCATTCTATGTCAAATTTGGATTCGATTAAAAAGATATTCGATTTGATTTGGTTCGTGAACACCCCTAATGATGGTTTGGAGCGAGGCGACTCATGAGTGTCGAGACGGCGGAAAATGGCCAGATCCACAGGAGGATGCAATGCGGTGTGTCGAAGGGTGCCTTGGAGCGAAGCCGTGGACGCATGCACACAGAAGAAGAGCCAGAGAATTGTTGGAATTGCGAGCAGCGCTGGTGGGATCGGGAAAGACATGCATCAGGTGCAGGAGAAACAAGGTCGGGCAGGGAAGGGTTTGGCGCGATGGACGCGAGTGGGTCACTCGGGAATCATTGCTGGCTTGGAGGTGCAGAGCGACAAAACGAATGACGTTTGTAGGATGGGGAAGCGAGACTTGAGCGACATGCGCGATGTTGCTGTTGATGTGAGTTGGCACTGGATCGGTTCTGGATCAGGTGCGGGAGCTGGCGCTGTTGACGGTATCAGAAGCGAGGGGTTGTTGCTGGATTAGGTCTGGATCTTGGCAGAATCAGATGTGGAAGCGGGTGCCATGGATGGAGTCAGAAGCGAGAGTGTTGTAGTTAGATCATTTCGGGTGGAGGAAACTGCGACAGGAAAAAGGCAGGTATTACAGATGCAGAGGATGGAGAAGAATGTCCACTGGTGTGGCGGATTTACTGACGTCGCGAGCGACCCGTGAGTGACACATCAACAGAAGATTCTTAAGTGACGTGAAGGGCAGACAGTGACTTTTATTTTTATTTTGTTGTGTTGTATTTGGAATGGACACTATGTAAGCCCAAGATGCGTGTATTATGTTTATCTTCAGAGTCTAATTGAAAAGGTGGAACCTTGTGGGTTAATATCTCCTCTTCTTTCTCTCTTCACTTCCTCTCATTCACCCTTCTTTTCAGATCAGTAACATTTGATCCGACCTAGCTTTTCTTCAAGCTGCGTTTTCCGTTGCCCAAAGCATTACCAACGCTCCTCGTTTGCCTTCGACTTCATCACCCCCGATGGCTTTGGCCGGCCGGCCTCGCGGTTTTTTCACTTGCCGACATCGACATCGAAGTCCGCAGTTCTTGCCGACATCAACGCCTGCACTTCTCACCGACATTGATCGCACTTCTCACCGACCTTCCTACTGCACTTCTCGCGGTTTCTTTCCTCCCCGACATCGATGCCTGCTCACCTTGCACTTCTGCCATTGGCGTTCGTACTTCCCACCGCGCGTTTCCACCAACGCCATCCCGCCGCTCTTCTAGGCGTCCTCCGTGTACTTCCAGTTGCGCCTTTACTGTGTGCATTTCCCCTAGTCTCTGCTCCCTGACACATTCTGACACATTAGAGCCTCCTCCTCCAGTTGATCCGGCCATCCTCCTCTGCCTTGAATATCACGACGACGCCATCGACTCACTTCTAGTACTTATGTTGCGGATGGACACGAAGCTTGATGCCATCATGGCCGGTCACCCAAGCACGTCCGTGACCTCTAACGCAGATTCCCCGTCCCTTCTCGGGGCACCTCCAGACTCTTCCAAGGACCCAACTTTACTGTCCGCCGTTTCGCCTCTTGTCCTTTGATGTTCCGTCCGTTAACGACACCGATCTCATGGGATGGATTTCCCGTGCGGATTTTTTTGATATTCAGCAAATCTCGAAACCACACAAAGTCAGTACAACTCTGATTGGCTTGGAGGGCTCCACCTTTCATTGGGTGTGTTGGCTTCGTCAGTCCACACCGGCTCTGTCTTTGTCCGCTCTACAACAAAAGCTCATTCGTCACTATGATACTCGCTACTCAGGCTCTGCGGTGGAGCGCCATTGTGACATTCGCCAGACGGGATCCCTCGACGACTACATTGACAAATTCATTGCTCTCGCCACGCACGTGTCGAGCCTTCCATCGGACCAGTACCTCAGCTTTTTCATGCATGGGCTTCCGCATATCCGTTCCCGCCTGCGCACCCACCAACCGCAATCTATTGTCGAGGCCATGGACCTCACCCACTTGGTTGAAGCGGATTTTCAGGCCAGGTTGACGGACACTGGTTGGCCACCCACTGTGAATTCTACTCGCCCGACCGCTAGACCTGTTGCGACCTACCACCTTCCACATCAGGAGGCGCTCCTTCCTTCCCCAGGACGTCATGTTCCTCCACAACATCCTCCAAGGCCGATGGCCCACCCCATGTTATCCAATCAGGGTACCATGACCTTCATACCAAGGGGCTTTGTTTTCGCTACAAACAGTCTTACTCCTCGACTTACAATTGTCCGTTGAAAGACCTCTGGGTTCTCATTAGTGAGGAGGAGCCCGTGGTCACTCTCGCGGATTTTGAGGCACTTGAATTGTACCTGGCTTACGCGGACCAATGTTGTAAATATCGGATGTCAACAACATATCCAATTGTCTTTTTAAATGTTGGATGTCGAAAGTCGGAGAAATGCCGGTGATATTTTTAAAAATCAGATTTCCATATCTTATACATAATTTTTTTTTATGTATACTAACTATAATTATATGTTATAAAAATAAAAAAATAAAATAACAAATAGATAAAAAGAGCCATTTATATTACAAAATAAAATCGAATAGTATTTAAGATAAAATGTTATTAACAAATACAAAATGATACTTTGTAAAATATATTTAATAGCATACAATAATTTTATTTTGATTACAATAAGTTTATTGCAAATAAAAAAGATTTAAAAGTTAAAATTCCTTGATTAACTATAATGCTTTTCAATCGTATAAATTTATATTAAAATTATGCAAACAATAAATTAATAAATCTATTAAATATTTTCATATTTTTTGTAATATGAAATTTAAAAATTGTGAAACAATTATACAATATTGGTTGTAAGAATAAAACACTTTAAAAAATGAAACAGTAAGTTTAATCAGTTTAAACATACATAAAATATATATATATATATATATATATATATATATATATATATATATATATATATATATATATATATATATGATTTAAACATGTCGCTTGTTTGCTAATATAACATAAAATAAAATGAAGGATGATATATTTAGAAGTCGTGTCGGCCGATATATATCGGAAAAAATCGGATATATCAGCTTATATTTTATAAAAGGACAATCTATGTTTTTAGAGAAAAAAATATTGTTTTGCCCTTAAAAATGACATGCCAAGAGACATATCAGAGGACATTTAAAACAATGACGCGGACCCTCCAGCTGCGACTTCCAACGCTTGGACCTTCCACTGTTTGTCATCGACCGTATCTCGGGACCTCAGACGATGAAGCTCACATGGACACTCCAGTAGCTTCCTGTGACCGTGATGATTGATCGTAGGGCGAGCCACAACTTCATCTCCCAGCGCTTGGTAGATCAGTTACAATTGACTTTGAGCCCCGCCCCTCGCTTCACCGTGTGTTTGGGGGATGGTCTCCGCCGGGTTACAGGCGGCCTTTGCTCGGCTCTTTCCCTTACCGTGGTCCCTTGCCCCTTTCGGGGATGTTTTTTTGACTCAAAATTACATTTATAAATTACGAATCCAAGAATTACAGTTCAAAGTTTTTTCCGATTGATTTTTATCTAAAAATTACAGTTCAAAATTACAATTGTAAATCCAACTATATTTTAACCTACTGTTTTTTATTTTATAATATATACATATGAGTACTTAAAATGACGGTAAGAATACCATAATTTATATTTCGTAAATTATTTTGAAAGAAAATATAACTTTAAGCAAATAAATATACTTTTGAGCCAAAAATGTCTATTTCCCCCACAGTAGGGCCTGAGCACCGCCCCTGTTTTGACTCTCCTAGACTTTTCGCAACCGTTCGTGGTCGAGTGTGACGCCTCCGACATATGCGTTAGGGCAGTTTTGATGCAAGCGGGCCATCCCATTGCATACTTCAGTTGTCTGTTTGCCGCCGCCATTCGTCCCTACTCCGCCTATAAGTCTGAGCTCATGACATTGGTTCTAGCAGTTCAGCATTGGCATCCCTACTTGCGTGGCCACCATTTTACGGTTTCGACGGATCATCATAGCCTTTTCTACCTCCTCCTTCAGAGGATTGTTACTCCGACCCAACAAGTCTGGGTGGCAAAACTCCTGGGCTATGATTTTTCTATCGAGTTCTGTGCTCGTTAATCCAACTGCACGGTCGACTCTGTCTCGGCAGCCACTAGCACCTATTTTAGCAGCCGTTTTTAGACCGGTTTGGGAGGATGCTTCTCTTCTCTAGCGTGAGGTGGAGGTCGACCCCCTCTTGTAGCCGATTGTTACGGCCTTACGGGCGGATGCCACCGCCAGCCTGCCATAAAGTCTCACGGGAAATCACCTCTACTGCTGCGGCCGTGTGGTGCTTTCAGCTATGTCTCAACTTATTTCCCGCCATCTCACAAAGCGAGTGGGCCATGCGGCCCATGTCGGTGTTTTTGGTACATATCGCCATTTCACGATCTCTCTTTATTGGCTCGACATGTTCCAGCCGGTCAAATCTTTTGTGGCGTCTTGCTTGCCGTGCCAACGAACCAAGTATGATGCCACCTTCTCTGGGGGTCTCCTCCAACCATTGCCTATTCCGGTCCACAGCTGGGAAGACATCCCCATTAATTTTATTTCCAAGCTTCTACGTTCTAAGACATGAGATTGCATTTTGGTGGCGGTGAATCGCCTCTCCAAATACGCACACTTCATCTCCCCCTGTCACCCGTTTATTGCCCCGACCCCAGTGTTTGCTGCAACTTTAATTGAGAGGGTGGTTCGTCTATATGGGCTTCCGCAATCCATTGCGAGCGATCGCGATCCCCCATTCCTGAGCTCTTTTTGGCGGCCTTTATTTAAGATGCAGGGAACCCAGGTTCGCTTGAGTAGTGCTTACCACCCCCAGACGGACGGGCAGACTGAGGTGATGAATCGTTGGCGGAACTAGGATTTTCGCTTAACTCGGGCACAATAAATTAAAGCTTATTTTTTTAATAATTAATTCTAATTAAATTAAGGACACAATATATTAAAACTAAAAATAATTATGAGAAATACTGCAAGACATTTTTTTCTCTTAAAATAAGAGGAAACATCAATATCTATAAAATCAAACATTTGTCATTCACAAATTAATGGATTATATTCGCATCCTTTAAAGTAATGCACGTGGGGCAAATATTAAAATGAACGTATTTATCAGCAAGCTTTAAGGTATGCGCTTGGAGGCTTTAGAGCAAAAGATTATCAGACACTTTTGGAGGGGGCTGGTAGCGGAAATACACAAGTCAGAACACACAATAATTCATTTATTCCATTCTATAAAATTACTCAGAAAAAATGGCATACAAGAATCTCTGCTTGGAGCAGAGTGGAGAAGAAATAAACTTTAGCAGAACTCCATCCCCTCCTTCTGACCAGCGAAATTTATTGTACTCAATGTAATGATGAAAAGTCAAAAGTCTTAATCCAGAAAGTTGCGGCACTAGCTTATAAGAACTTCTAAGAACTTCATTCAAAAGAATGAATCCAGAAAAAGCTTGATTTTTCCTATTTTCGCATGTCCTTCTATTTCTCTCGTTGATGATCCTCATAAAAGGTGGAACATGAAAAGAAAGAATAAAAACTACAGGGCGAAAAATAACAACAAAATGTGGAACAAAAAATGAAAAAGAACAAAGAGGAGGATTAGGAGGACACGGGCGAGTTACCAATGCTGCTTCCATCTCTTCATCGAGCTGCTTTAGCTTGTGCAAAATAACCTCCATTTCTAAGTAACCTCAGCATATAGCTGAACCGAGCACCGCTCCAAGTTCATCCATCCCATTGTCCATCTCCCGATCCATCACCGACTCTATGAAGGGAGGAGGGAAGAGCGAGGTACAGAGCAATAACCTTTGCTAATAGGTGCAGAGTTATAATAGGCTTCGGACTTTAGCTGCCAGCTTTTTCTCCTTTTCTCCGAAATATTTTTTTAGGCCTAGGAACAGAGCTAGGTGGCAGATTTTTTTTTTAAAAAATCTCTACTTAGGTCCTCCCCTAGTTGCTTCAAGACTTTTCTTAGGTGTTTTGTCTGCGACCATCCTTGAGTAGGGGCGGATTGACTTTCCTGGGCGGAGTACTCATATAACACGTCCTTCCACACCAACGCCGACACCACCCCTTTTGAAGAGGTTTATGGCCAACCACCGTCTTCTCTCATGCGCGCTCTCCATGGCGAATGCGTCAGTTGCTTCTCTCGCCGATCTCCTCTGCAAACGGGAGTCCATACTACTCCACCTCCACCAGCACCTCCAACACAAGTAGAACCGGATGGTGGCCTCGGCCAACCGCCACCGCCGAGATGTTCAGTTCAAAGACGGCGAGATGATCATTTGATTTCAACTTCTTTGTTTATATTTGACATAATTCCAAATTTTTGTGGCATCAATATGTAAATGGTTTGTTGTTTGAGTAAATAAAACTAGACTATACGGACTTGGTGGCAATTGGCATTGAACCTTTTTTTAATTCAGTTTTACTACGAAGCTAAAGTCATCTATTTTATTCTTTTAGCATTTTATTCTGATAATAAATGCCACTGCGGATAGATAATTGGTGGAGCTTTTATACAGTTTCTGTACAGGCTATGGCGACACAGAAGCTTGATGCCTATTGTTTGATGTATCAGCATAGTACTGCAGGCTCTTCAGTCCATGGCCTTCTTTTTGAACTCAATTGAATGGGATGATCCAGATCCTGAGCTTTGATTTACTGAGTCACTTATGTTCCGTGGGAACTCAGCCTCGTGTGAATTTTGTTGTTTGGGATATATTAAATCTCCTTTTTACAACCATATTACTGTTTCCCTATGATGATTAATAGTATGCTTATAACCATCCCCACATTACTTCATAATTCTAGCATCTATACTGAAGGGGAGCCTTGGCGCACTGGTTGAGGTGTTGCTGTGTGACCTTGAGATCACAGATTCGAGTCCTGGAAGCCGCCTCTTGCAAAAATGCATGGTAAGGTTTGCCTAGATTTCACTCTTGTTGCGGGACCCTTCCCCAAATCCTCACTACACGGGGATGCACAATGCATTTGTGCATCGGGCTGCCCATTCTAACATCTATACTATTATAAAAAACAATTTGGGGTGGGGTGGTTCTGAAATTGGACCATCAGGTGAATATGAGTCCTTGAGATTCATATTTATTTATATTCAAAATAGAGTTGGAAAATCAAATGAAAAAGTATTAGTGTTAATCTACTCTAATAACTATTCATTAATTAAAAAAGTTAACGTATTTGTTTAATAAATTTATTAGCAATCGTGCATGGGTCCCCCTCGCGCAATTTGCGATGGTGACAGTATTTGGATGCCGCTTTATATTCCCCTTGTAAAAATATTTTTCGCCACATTATGGGGGACATTAAACAACCACTTAGTACCATCACTACAACACACTATACATAGGGGCCGTCCTTTCTCGAGTACACCCGCCATGCCGTCGAAGCGCCCTCCTCCGTAATTATACCCCATCTGAAAAATTTGTCTTGTCCTGAAGGTAAATCTCCGGAAATTGAGTGCGAAAGTCGTCCCGGTTCACCCATGTGGCGTTGGAGGGAGGCTGTTGTTGCCAAGCCACCAAAACCATCCACTGTGACGGTCTTGTGGTCCAAGATCGAACTAGGCAAGTAAACCATGGAGCCATCTGAGACCGTATTCGATAGAAGCATCTCCTCAACGGAGTGATCTCCCACGACTTGCTTGAGCTGAGATATGTGAAACACTGGGTGGATCCGACTAGAGGAGGGGGGAGACGAAGGCTGCAGGCCACCTCGCCGATGTGGGCAATCACCTCAAAAGGACTGTAGAACCGAGCAAAAAGTTTTGGGTGGCCCTAGTGATCCACCGTAGTTTGGTGGTAGGGTCGTAGCTTCACAAAGATTGAATCCCCAACTTGAAATTGGACATGTCAGTGGCACTTGGTAGCTTGGAGGAGCATCTTGCGGAGGTGGGTCTTCAATATCCTGAGAGTTTCATCCCGTTCCATAAGTTGGGTGTGCACGACCTCGATGAGACACTCCCTGGAGAGGTGTTGGACAATGGTGGGCCGAGGTCGTAGACCACCTGAAATGTTGTCATGCCAGCAGAATGATGGAAGGAGGTGTTGTAAGAAAATTCCGCCCATCTAAGCCACTTGCTCCAATTCCGTGGTCGGTCGGAGTTAAAAACCGTAAGTCTCCAGACATCGATTCAGGACCTTAGATTGGCTGTTTGTCTGAGGGTGATAGGTTGAACTCATCCACAATTGCATGTCTTAGAGATTGAATAGCTCATGCCAGAAGGTGCTCATGAAGATTGGATCTCGATCGCTAATAATCGAATCACATAACTCCAGCGATGAAGGCGTCCACTACTACTGGCACTGAGGACGGGTATCACAGGGCCATAAAATGGCCATATTTCAACAGGCGGTCCACCACCACTTAGATGCAGTCATTCCCCGAAGAGCGTGGGAGGCTCTTGATGAAATCCATGGCTAAGTCCTCCCGAATCATCTCGTGGATGGGTTGGGGCTGTAGAATACCCCCTAAAAAGATAGCCTCATACTTCGAATGCTGACAAAATTAAGCATGTGACGGCGTAGTCCTCCACTCAGCGCATCATGCCTTGCCAATAGAGCGTCGCAGCAAGGCGGCGATAAGTGCGGAAGGCTCCAGCATGACCGACTGTCGGTGTAGTATAGTACTCGGCAAGGAGGCGGGGAATGCTGGCTGGCGTCGGGGGCAAAACCATACGATCTCGATGCAGTTTTCTTTGGTACAAGCCCACATGGCATATTTCTCCATGCCTTTATTATCTGGCCATGCACGCCTCACCCCCTTCTTTTTCCATCCAAATAGCTAAATTATTATGCTTCACTAGCTGCCAAAATACACTTTATTCCTCGCTTGTCTTCTCACATTAACCTTTCCCTCCTCTTTTCTTGTTCTTTCTCAAACCCGGTCCTCTTGTCCTTTCCCCTAGTTACTTTAATCTGGCACTAATCTTCAACCCACATCACCACCCACACTTGCTGCCAGATTAAACGATTTCTCTCATATTGGGTTTGCCTCAATTTCTCATCTTTTCTCTACACCCAATTCTCTCAAAGTTTATACCGAAACTTTAAACCCCCTCCTTTTTGCCCCTGTTATGCAGGAACATTCACTCAAGTGACCCCCCTCATTGTAGTTCATGGAGCGCGCGCATGGAAGCCGTCAAGATATATTCATGGCGGAATATAATATTAATTTGTTAATAATAATTAATATTATATTATATTAGTTATATTAATTATAGTGTATGTTGTATTATGGCCTCCCTCATCTATTTAAGGGGTTTGACATTAGTGTTAGATGATGTAGGGGTAGGCTACGGGTGCACAAAACCTACGACGCTAGGTGAGAATGCACGAGTGATACGCTAATCCGAACCTAAATGCAATGTAATCGTCGATAACTCGACAAATAAATTTGAGCAATGAGAATTTTAACTCCACGCAAATATTTGAAATTGAAAACAGTTAATTAATTTTGGCAATTTATAATGACTTTCCTCCGCTCGGAGGGTCAAAGCAAAGCGCGCAGCGAATGTCTTTTTCTGCAAATTATCAGCGGAGCGAAACAATTTCTACGAGCAAGATTCACAACACTTATATTTATTCACCAATGAAAATGTCAAATCAAATAATCCAATACCACAAAATAAACTCGCAAAGTAGCGGGATGAACCGAGGTACTGAAGAATTAGGATCCGGATGTGTAGATCGGCGATCAGAGGTTGAACCGACGGCGGGAAAACGAAGGCGGCGGCTGTCCTTGGCGGTAAATGATGAGATCGGGTGAGAAATGGGTAGATCCGGCCACATACAAGTAGATCCGGGCCGGGGAGCGGTGAATCCGTTATTTAGGGTCGGATGCAGACAAAATTGGAAAGTATGAGTTGTGGGAATAGCGGATCGGCGCTAAAACTCTAGATCTGGACTGACATATAATTTTAGGGGCTTTGGGAAGTGGATCCACATGAGGGAGTGATTAGGGATAGCCGGGTAGGGCTGTGGGTGGCCGCGTGGCTGCTCGATGGTAGGGGGCTAGGCGGCGGGTGTGTTGGAGGGCGGAATGGGCGGCTGGACCTGCTGGACGGGAAGAAAGGGGCGACAGTCTGGAGGGGAAAGGATTAACGACTGAGAAAGTATAAGGATGAACAGTGAATTTAATAAATCCACAGTAACTGTGAAGAGGAATTCCTTCTAGAAGTGTTTGTGATCGGAAAAAAAAGACTGCTGTTTGGAGGCTGTGGAGGTGGCGGCCAGGGGTTTCGGGGGGGGGGGGGGAATGAGGGCTATGGATGGGTAGTACCTTGGGGAGGAGTTTGCACATCGAGGAGTTGTCACCCAGGGTTCCACGACGTCGGCACTGGGGACGGATCGCTGGAATCCGAGAAGAAGAGTCTCCCAAATTCTGCAATGCCTCTTTTTAGCCCCTATCACTCCTATTTATAAGAAAACAAAACTAGGGCTTCCCCATCAACGACTATGATTGCCCGGTGGGGTTGGCCAATAAAATACATAAATAATAAACCTCAAAATACAAACTAATATATGTTTTTGACTCGCGGCGACGTGCCGGACGCAACCGCGGAGTCGGATCGGCGATCCGATCAAGCCTTCCTGCGCGAATAAATGAACGTGGGTCCCGCCTTGCGGCGAATCCCTCCTGGTGCATGATTTGATGGATCCCCATCATTAGAGAGCTTTGGGTTATTGAAATTTTGGATTCTCTAGGCCTCTTCCTCTCCCTTGGAATTCTCCTTTCTACGTTTTATGTATCTCTTTATTATTATGAATGTTAATGCAATGATGTTTGGTTAAATTGCACATCAAGGAATCCTGTTCGTAACAATTGGCCCGACTTGCCACTTTCCGTCCGCAGTTTATGTCGCCAGAATCTCACTAGCAATCCCTTTGGCCACCGCTTGAAACGCCTCCTCTTCGACCATGTCCTCCATCACCATATCTTTCTGTGCGTGCCTCGATCGACAAACCGATATACTCGCCAAACTCCTCGCCGTGGCGCACCGTCTCGAAGCCAAAATCCATCAATTTGCTGAACTCCCTCAATTATGTGCAGCGACAATTCCCTTTTGTTCACTGCCCTCGCCGTCGTCGACCATCAGCTCCATCGTCAACCAAGGAACACAGGTTCCGGGAGTCTCCCCAGTCGTACCACGTCCACGCCACCGACTCAAGAGTTCAACGCCCCGATCCTCACCCGCACCGCCGCATACTCAAGCGACCTGCAGGCCACACCCAATGGGGTTTCTTTCTTTATTAATGTTCGACCATCCATGCAGGGTCCTGCTCCACTGCTGCCGGCGAAAATGGACGTCTGATACCTCCCCCAACATCTCTCCCTGACCTCCTTGTCACTAACCCAGGCCACCTCGTGTCTCTTCCAATCCTACAGCCGTTGAGCGACGCGCCGCTCCTGTGTCCGCAGTCGCAACTACCACTGGTCCAACCTCCTACGACGCCGACCTCCTTCCTTACCAGTGTTGAGCCCCGCATCGCCTCCAATGTGAGCTGTAACACGTTGATCCACCCTCGCCCACCCCTACAGCTTCTTTGGCAGCCCCTCAAACGCTACCACTGCAACTTCTCCGCCTTCCATGTTGCACATTACAGATAAGGTGCGTGCATTTCTGTCGCCTCCCCATATGCGCTTGCCACGGATGACAACTCTTCCAATTATAAAGAAATCAGTTCAGAAATTTCTCTCTCGCCGCGTGAACCCCTTCCCACTTATTTCTTTTCTTTTTTCTCCTGTCACGTGGACCCCACGGGGCTGCATTTGTTGTTTTCTTTGACACAAGCCCACATGACATATTTCTCCCTGCCTTTATTATCCGGCTCTACACCCCTCGCCCCCCTTTTTCCATCCAAATAGTTAAATTCCTACGCTTCCTAGCTGCTAAAATACACTTTATTCCTCACTTGTCTTGTCCCATCAACCTTTCCCTCCTCTTTACTTGTTCTTTCTCAAATCGATTCCTCTTGTCCTTTCCCCTAGTTGCTCTAACCCATCTTTTCTTTATAGCCCCTAGCACTAATCTTCAACCCACATCACCACCCACACTTGCTGCTGTTGAAGACGGGAAAAATTCCTACTCCAAAATTCGGATCAAGACAACATAAGATTACTAGTGCAACAGTCGGGCTCGACGGCTAACGGTCTAGGACACAAAAATAGACAGACAACAAAAAGTACCCCAGGCGCTGCGACAGGGAGGTCCCACCACGTACCCGGATGCTTAGAAGAAACTTCTCATCCACAACCAAAGATGGTCAAGCAGGGTACGAGATAGATTCTAGCTGGAGACTAAGTCAAGGCGGCGACTAAGATGGATAGTCGCTAGCTCGCGACCTGTCTCTCTAATGAAAGGATCCAAAGGCTCAGCTCAAAATCTAGGAAATGAGGTGATCAAGATCTTTTGTGAGATTCCGAAGTCCATCTCATCGTACCCCTGGGGTCCTATTTATAGGCAAATCCAGGGGGGGGGGTCTTATTTATAGCCCCACCCCATGCGACTGGGCGAGTACTGGGGGAACTCGCATAGGTTGGGCGAGCATCTGACCTAGCCACCTACTTGGTGAGTATGCGAGGGGAGCTCGCCATACTCGCCCATACCTTCAGGGTTGAGTGTTGACTCTGACTTCTTTCTTGACTTGTTGACTTTAACTCTTGCTGCCCTGGCTCTGGGGGGTGGGGGGGGGGGTCCACCCTCGACGAGTATGAGTTGTACACAATCCCCGCTCTTTTCGAGCGACGTAGGAGATTAGAAAGAAACACCCAACACTTATTCGGTGAGCTGCTTTAGTGAGTATCTGAGTTACTCGCGACCGATGTATGCTTGCTGAACCCTATAAATGGGGGGGGGGGTGGCTGGTCTTTGAGGCACTGTCACGGCCCAGGCCCAGCTCCCGGAGGAGGCTTAGCGGGACCTATCTGGAACCGTGCGGGTTCGAGACCCAACGCCAACACCTCGCTGCGCTGATAAACATGCCAGAAATGCGTTGGTGTCACTTGGGCTGCAGCCCTCTCGATTCCAGATAGGTCCCGCTAAGCCTCCTCAGGGACCTGACTCAAGGAGTCTTAATGGGACCCGACTGGTTAAACCGTGAGGGTTGCAACCCAAGTCACCCAAATGCATTTCTGACCTGTTTATTAGCGCAACGCGGTGTTGGCGTTGGGTCTCGAACCCGCAACCCAACGCCAACTGAGCTGCAGATTGAGGTTCCTTATCAAGGGTTGCGGGTTCGAGACCCAACACCAACACCGCGCTCCGCTGATAAACAAACCAGAAATACGTTGGGGTCACTTGGGCTGCAGCCATCACGATTTAACCAGTTGGATCCCATTAACACTCCTTGAGCCGGGCATTGCGCCTTTTGAACTCGCACACGATGTCAAAATATGCCGAGGAAATCTACCAAGCGAGTATTGCTGCATTGTCCGGATTCCTCGAGCCTACAAAGCCGAAAAGGCCGCGAGAGGGCGAAGACGCTGTTGACCTTCCTCCGTCCAAGAAGAAGAAGTTGAAGAAGAAAAAGTAATCGCTGGTCTCGAAAAATGACAACCCTCCTTCGGGTACCGAGGATGTCGCCTCCCCGACCGACCATTCCGAAATTCCAGCTCACACTCAAAACTCCTCGACGATCTTGGGTTGAACGACATTCTCGAGCAGTCGGCGCCTGAATCTTCTCGCCTTCCTCCGCCGCCTTCTCCACCTGCCCCAGACCTCGCCGGGTCCCAGGCGCAACTGCAGACGGATCTCGCTGCCTCGCAAGGTTACTATCTCGCCGATGACTGCTTCAGTTGCTGAACAATTCTATTCTTTCTCGTTGATATTTGTTCTTTATTCGCAGCTCCTCCCCCGACTACTTCTGGCGAGCATCTGGATGCCGCTCCTCTGCGATCAGCGGAGCTGATCGCCCTTGAAGCTCGACAATAGCCGCTATCTGGGCACACCGTTCGGATCAACCTCGGTCCCAAGAAGAGGCATGAAAAACAAACTCCCGTGGTGAGGAAAAAAGATCCTCCGGTGGCGAAGACCTCGCAACTTGGGGCGAGCAAGGCCCTCACCCTGCGACCACCTCGTCGCAACCAATGGCGAGCATTGCTCTGTCGCCGCCTCCTTCTTTGATCAGCTTGTCACAACCGAGGGTGAGCACCCCTTTGCCACAGCCTCCTCCTTTGCCGCCGAGTAATGAAGCTCGCCCTGAAATCTGCCTGGAAATAACTACGGCCCCTCTGAACCCGCCTGAGAGCTCGCCGCGAGATCAGGACAGAAGACACCCGAGTTACTTCCCGCCGAGTACCGGAGGTCGCGGACAGGGGCAAGCCGCCGAGCATCTGGGAGGCTCGTCATCGGGCCAGCGAGAATCATCTCGCCGCAGCCCTTCCCCTCGCCGATCTCGATCCCCTCGACAAGGTCGCTCGCCTGCCGCTGAATTGGTTTGACTGCTGATACTCTGTGGCTCTAACTGATTCAGCGACTTCTTCTTTTCCTGACAGGTCGTCCTGCAACCCCGGGAGCGGCTTTCATCGATGCCCTTGGGCTTCCCGCTCACGAGTACCGCCAGGCTGCTACCCACGCGTACGTTGAGTTGGAGGCGAAGTTCGACAAACTCGTCATCTGCGAGTCTTATCGCCGAATCTCGGCACTGGAGGTGAGGATGACAAAGATGGTAGAGCTGCAGGACATGCTTGCGGCTTACGAGGCCCGCTTCCACTTGATCAACGAGTTGGAGCGGCGACAATCAATGACCGATCATCTCCCACAACTTCATCACGAGGAGCTGGAGGGAATGCAGGCGAGCATGGCCACTGCAGGGCGACTGGCGAGAATGGAGGACCAACTACGTTGAGGTGACGATGCGATGGCGATGGCGAGCGAGCATTACCGGCGAGCACTCGAGATGGGCTGGGCCGGGCGATATCCACCTCTTCCCGAGCAGCGGCCTCCTAGGACTTAGGATTTCTTTCTTTTTACCTTTCTTCGCCTTTAGCGACATTTGTAATGAACTATTTTGTAATATTCTTTTAATGTGACGACGAGTTTGCATCTCGTGTTTGAGCTTGCGATTTGTTTTTCTGTGTTGATACTTGTCTTTATTCTGCGATTACATGGGCTGTCTGTGCAGTTTTTGGCGAGCTCGCGATCTTCTGACTGAGTTTACACGAGGTAGGATTCATATCTAAGGTTGATTCGTCGGTTAGCGCGCGACGTATGTTGATACTCGCGCGAGGTTGCTATACCCCCTCTCCCCCCGGTCCTCCGCCTATAAATAGAAGGGGTAGGTGGACCTTTAGTATGCTGTTGCGATTTCTAAGTCCTCGCGAGTATTTCGGTCCTATCTCTTTTTCGCCACTCTTGCTCGCATTTCCCTTCTCGCTGATTTTACTCGCACTTTCTTTCTCGCTCTTCTACTACTCGCTATTCGCCTAAGAAGATGGTTAGTGACGATACTAATGCTCGCCGACAAACCCATGTGATAAATTTCACCGAAGCTGTCTTCAAGAAGTCTGCTGCCACTGAGCGAGATCTGGAGGATTTCTGCAAAAGACACCTGCCCGAGGGATACTCGGCCAAGCTCCCTGCCCGGACTGAGCGACTAAACACTTTTCTCGAAGGCGAGATTGTCCTTCCCCTCCGCCACTTTGACGTCGGTCTGCGACTTTCTCTGTGGCCTTAGTACTGCCAAATCCTGCGGTACTTCGGGATCGTCCCTGTCAAGATCAACCCGAACAGGGTGGCGATGACCATCGAGTTTCTTTGCTTCCTGCGGGAAGAGAACATCACCTTCGATCTTTCTGTCTTCAGGAAGATCTTCACCTTCGCCGCGACTGCCGAGGGCGTCATCTTCTTCAGCAACCATGTCTGCACCTTGGTCGGCATGGCGAACAAAGTCCATCGGTGGGGCGAGTACCTAGTCGTTGTCGCCGGCGACTTCGAAGGGGTATCGCGCAGGCCGCACCAGCCGCCGGAGGTTGCCTTCCTGTCACCCATTCTGGAGGGTCCGCACGAGAAGCTGTTCGAAGCCTTCCGCGGACGCCGCTTCGACGTCATCCACTGACGTCTGAATGTCAACTCGATTGACGAGGTCTTCCCAGACGAAGGTACATACCTTGGCGAGATCTTACTATACTCGCTGATTTTGTCGCTGACTTGATTCTGATAGTGGCTGTGACTTAACTAATTTTTCTTCCACTTCTGCAGCTACTCACATTCTTCCGCAAGAACCACTTCCCCCGACGAAGGAAGTCGCGTCGTCGCGCCAGGCTTCGGTGAACCCGCCCGCTGATGTTGAGGAGATTCCGCCTTCCGCGGGTTCTCAGGGCCAGCCGCGAGCTGGCGACAAGAAAGGTTCCTCGTAGGGGAAACCGAATAAGGGGAAAGAGAAAGACAAGTCGCCCGATCAAAGGAAGAAGCGTGCAAGGATCTCCCACAAACTCTTCGATGGGAGGGAGTCGCCGGTGGACGTCGGGGCGCCGTACTTCCATCCTAACTTCAATCTCGGGCGCAGTGGTAAGGACGCCTTCAGATGCCCGCTGGTGTCTTGGGCGGAGAGCGAGCACAAGTTGACTCTGAGCACCAACTTGCCCGCCTGGTCGGAAGATTGAGAGGATAAGGGGGAGGCTTACGATATCACCTTTACGCTCTATGAGTGAGCTGATGCCGAGTCGCTGCCGGACCTCGGCGCAGAGGTGCTCGCCCATCAAACTGCTCACTCGCTCCTGCGAGCTACATAGTTGGGCCATCACACGGCGAGGAGGCTCCTCGAGTCGCAGGAGGCTCTGAAGGTTGTCTCGAAGAAAGCGATCGATCTGGGGATGCAGTCCGTCCGGTGGAAGGACTACGATGTAGCTTTTACTTCTATGCGTGACTTTTCCTTAGTCGCCACTTCACTTGAGGGATCTTCTGACAATTTGTTGTTATCACTCGCATGCTGCTGAGATAGAGATGGCGAAGAAAATCTCCGAGCTCGAGCAAGAGCTCGTTGACACCAAGAATGAGCTGGAGATCGCCCAAGTTCGGGTTGCTAAGCTGGAGACTCGCCCGATAGTTGTTGAAGCTTGCCCTGGGTCCTCGAAAACTCGCCCAACTAAGCAGCAGCTAGAGACGAGTTCTCATGGGATTTTGAAGAAGATCCGCTTCCACGGGGACGAGATGCCCACAATTCGTCGCGGGATCGCGTGAGCAATGAGAGACGCCGTTCTCGCCAAGCTGATGATAGATGACTTCCTTCGCCAAGAGGCCGGCCACCTGACAGTGGCAGACCCCGTTCCCTACATGCTCGCTGAAGAGTCAAACTCGCCAGATTGCGTCCTGTCCTCCGCTACTGATTCTGGCGACAATGAAGGCAGTAGCAACGGAGAGAGCGACGACGACAGTGATGACGACGATGATGAGGATGGCGAGGAAGGTGTTGGCGACGAATAAGATGTCGTCATTGAGGACGAGGAGTACAAGCCTGATACCAGCGACGACAAGTGCTAGTCGGCCTACGACCTCCTGCGTGCGATCATGTATATAAAATGTAACATAGTTTAGGAGTTTTGGATGAACCTTTATTCAAGGTGTCATTGCCCTTTTTGTGTTGTAATACTCGCCACATGATATAAAAGGAATCTTTTGTATTTTGTTCTTTATGTTCACTTTCTTGCTTGCATACTCACTCATTTGTTGTTGCTCGCTAGGCTCAGGGGCGCGGAGAGATTGCGTACTCGTGCGCGATCTTTGCTCGCATACTAGTTCATACTAACTCGCACAACGTTGATCGCATCTACATGGTCGCGCTCGCATGCTCATTCGTCGCTGCTCGCACCTACATGGTCGCAGTCGCATGCTCGCACGTCGCTGCTCGCACTTGCATGCTCGCACATTGTTACTCGCACCTGCATACTCACACAAAACACATAATTATATCTGTTCGATTTTCGCATGCTTCGGCAAAATATACCACAAAAAGGTTCTTGCTGAAAGGAAAGCTGAAAGATGCTCTCGCCTGCCGACGACGATCCTTCGGATAATGGAGTTGCACTCGGGGGTCTCATAAGACGCACACTCTCGAGGCTAACACTCCACTTCAACTGGCAAAGAACTGGAGGGATCCTGAGATAGAGAACAACAGTCGGGGGGTCCAATGGGACGCACACACTCGAGGCCTCCATCCTACCACGGACTCGAACCTCCCAGAGCTTCTTTGCCCGGTTGCTTCTAAAAGCACGACGGGTTATCCCACCTTGGCACTAGTAGAAACGCATCCTACTTCACAGGACAAAAAGGTCGCTAAAAGCGGGTCTTTTAGTCTTCTAAAAGACCGATGACGCATTTACACAAGGTATCACTTTGTGAGGTCGATCCTTCATCGAGTTTAGGAGGTTGACGTCCAGACTTGTTCCTGATAGTTTCTCCAGTCGGATGAAAAGTACGATCAGGTAAAGTAGCTAGGCCAACATACAAGGATGGAGCTGATCTCGACCGTCAATACATGAGCTTGAACTTACAAGAACGCTTCTAAAACCAGACACACCGTCCCATCACCCGCCCTGGGTTCTTTAGGAGAATCAGGTCAGAGGTAAGTTTCCGTGAGGTCGATCCTTTGTCGAGTTTGGGAGGTTGGTGTTCAGACCTGTTCCTGATAGTTCCTCCAGTCGGATGATAAGTGCGATCGGGTAGGTAGCTAGGCCAACATACAAGAGGGGAGCTGATCTCGATCGTCAATGCGGGGGCTTGAACTTACAAGAACGCTTTTAAGACCGGACACACCGTCCCATCACTCGCTCTGGGGTTTTTAGGAGAATCAGGTCGGAGGCGAGTTTCCCAAACCAATCATGGAGATTGACTTCACTGCTTCTAACTAACTTGAGACGATCCGAACAAAGAAGACAGCTTGCATCCACCCGTGTTTCAGGGGGCGAGGACTTTTATTAAAAAAGTAGAACCTATATTTGAAAGCGTCAGTCATGTTGCGGATTGACAACACGTCCTCGAACCATTGTAGATGCCTGACTGGTCATCTCTGCCAGAGTAATAGTTCAGGACGGCTCTCTGAAGCCTTCAGGACTTCAGGAATTGGGGCCGCTAAGATCTCGTCACAGAAGGGGCTCCTCCCTCCTTGGCGATGACGAGGTTCTTACTCACGAGTATCCTCTTCATACTCGTTATCTTGGCGAGTATCGTGATATCTCGCTGTCTGTTCCGCATCTCGAAATCTGATCCTCTGGTTGCTCGTCGGATAGTGTCTCGACTGCATTGGTCGCTCCTGTCCCTCTCTTGCTCGCTCCTTCTCTGGTCACATAGGTGGCGCTTCTTCCTCTAACGGTGTCACGCAACGAGGCGAGGTCGCCGTGACATCGGGGCGAGGAGGGAACTCAACCAGGATGCTCCTCTCGACCCTCCTTGCGAACGCTTCGAACACCGCCATTGTCACAAAGTCGTTCCCTGTCGCCGTGTTGCTGACTCCTGCCGAGTTGCCGACTATCTCCTCATTCTTTCCTCCATTCTCTATCTCGCCCGACTGCGATCCACGCTCACCGCACCAAAGTGTTGAAGCTGGGAAAAATCCATACTCCAAAATTCGAATCAAGACAGCCTAAGGTTACTAGTACAGCAGTCGGACTCGACGGCTAACGGGCTAGGACACAAAAACAGACAGACAACAAAAAGGACTCCAGGCGCTACAACAGGGAGGTCTCACCACGTACCCGGATGCTTAGAAAAAGCTTCCCCTCCACAACCAAAGAGATGGATTCTAGCTGGCGACTAAATCAAGACGGCGACTAAGATGAACAGTTGCTAGCTCGTGACCTGTATCCCTGAAGAATGGATCCAAAGGCTCAACTCGAAATTTAGGAAATGAGGTGGTGAGATCTTTTGCAAGATTCCGAAGTCCATCTCCTCGTACTCCTGAGGTCCTATTTATAGGCAAATCGGGGGGGGGGGGTCTTATTTATAGCCCCATCCCTGACAACTGGGCGAGTATTGGGGGAGCTCGCATAGGTTGGGCGAGCATCTGGCCTAGTCGCCTACTTGACGAGTATGCGAGGGGAGCTTGCCATACTCGGCCATACCTTCAGTGTTGAGTGTTGACTCTGAATTCCGTCTTGATTTGTTGACTTTGACTACTGCTGATCTAGCTCTGGGGGGTGGGTCCATCCTCGACGAATATGAGTTGTACAACTACCACTTTAAACTATTCCTCTCATATTGGGTTTGCCCCAATTTTTCATCTTTTCCCTACACCCAATTCTCTCTAAGTTTATATCGGAAATTTAAACCCCTCCTTTTTGCCCCTGTTATGCAGGCACATTCATTCAAGCGGGTCCCCCTCGTTGGAGTTCATGGAGCCCGCGTATGGAAGCCGTCATTATATATTCATGGCGGAATATAATATTGATTAGTTATTAATAATAATAATTAATATTATATTATGTTAGTTATATTAATTTTCATGTGTGTTGTATTATGGCCTCCTTCATCTATATAAGGGGGGATGACATTAGTGTTAAGGAGCTTTTGGATATTGAAGTTTTGGACTCTCTCTCTATTTAGACCTCTCCCTTGGAACTCTCCTTTCTACCTTTTTTCATGTAATTCTTTATTATTATGAATGTTAATGCAATGATGTTTGGTTGAACTGCACATCAAGAAGTCTTGTTCGTAACAGCGATCGCCCGAGCTCGTGCTTACAAGGCGTATACGTTTCACATCTAAGTTAAGGTGATAGAAATGAGAATTAAGATGAATATTTAGGAAAGTTTGAAATGATAGATTCAAATACAATTATATTATAGAATTAGTGAAAGTGATCTATTAAATATACAATGATAAAAATAGATTTAAGTTGTTTAGGATTTTAAATGAAGCTTATAAAATGCACATATTTGACGATTAGATATAATTAGCATCGAATGATTAGGGAGGAGAAATGGTAGACGAGGATAAGTTGTAAGCTGATCAACTTACTTCAGGAATCCATCAGGTAACACTTGATATGAACGAGTGAAAAAATATGGATTCATTGAGCCTATCCTAAATGATTGGGATAAAGTTATTAACGATGATACATGCAATTCGTCCAGTAATCAAAAGTGGTTTCACTTTGCCTTGGACAACTCCCTCTCACAGGTCTCATTCCCAACATTCTGAATGTACATTTTGTAGATCTTCTACTTTCTGTGCCAGTCTATCTATGTTCATCTTCAACAAGTCGCAGGCCACTGATTAACTTATGCTTCTATCCTCAACCCCCAAATTCTGAGCAGATGAAATCTGAAGTTGAGTGTTCTATTTCTCCATTGATTTCTAGTGGGGACATGGAGCTAGTGCCCAACAAGTCAGAGGACTCGGATAACCTCTTGAAGAGCTGCAACAACCAGTCTGGAGAATTTTCGGATGATCATATTCATATTGGAAATCACAATAAGAGCAACTTTTCTATAATTGAGCAGATGGATTTACAGATTTTGTCGGAGGAACTTGGAATAGCTATCACAGATAGTGGGGAGAGCCCTTCCTTAGATGTAAGTGCATCTGCGTGTACTATTTCAATCATTCCAATGTTTTATTTGGGAAATCTAATTTGACTTAATGATGAAGCATATTTCCTTATCAAATCAAATTTGTAGAGATCTGGATCATAGTCTTAATTAAATATTTGAGCATATTATTTGATGGAGATCGTCGGCCCACATACTTGTATTTCTGTAGGAGGCAGTGACCCGTTATCTTTTCAGACGATCCGAGTCCACGGATGGTCGTTCCGAGTTGTTTTCATGTATTTTTAAAATTTTTATTTTGAGTTGTATTAGACATCTGATCGGTTCAGACATCGTGAGTCGTCCGATTTGGGTGCCCTCTTTTCAGTTATGTAGTTTATATACGTAGGTAGGCCATGGTTCGAGGCATCGAGGTTTGGAATCCAGTTCAGGAACCATTGTCCCCTCTTCCGGTGCGACGCCGAGAGACCCCTTGGTAAGAATCCAAGGCCTCCTTCCTCTGCCCTCGTTTACAACATCTGACTCCTGCATTCCGCTCCTCCAATGACTCTACAAATTGCAAACCCACTGTTTCTTCTCACCGTAGTCCTCGAGTGCTTATCCATCCCATTCGACTACACCTCAACCGCAACCTATGTCTTCTTCCTCTAGCAACAACAGTTCGTTCTCCTCCATCTTCTGCCCCGATGCCTATTTCATCTCCTCCATCTCTCACATTGCCATCTGCATCCCCCTTCCTACGCCGACGTCATTCTGCCTCATGCCACTCCAGCTCGACACAACCAGTCATCTTCTATCTAGCCGACACCTCCCAGTCTCCTCCCCCTCCCGCGCAGCCACCTAGTGCACCTCCACCCCCAGTCATTCATCCTGACTCCTCCCTCTCAGCCACCATTCCCACGCGAGTACCCCTCTTCCTACTGCCTAGTAGCCACACTCCCCGCTCGACCCCTCTTGACCACTATTCAGTAGTCCTTTTCTTTAGTTGAAGCCAACAGTCCTCAGATCGTCATCATTGCCACATTTTGTCATCATCTACACGCTTAAGTCATAGTTGGTGTTTGTGCTCCTTTACTTCGTTTACTTGGACTATATTTGGTGGATGTGATAGCATATGTTGTTCTTTTATGAGATTGTTTGACTTGCAGGAGTTATTCGTCGCACACTTACATTACTTGTGCTTCTATTGCTTGTGAATCAGTATTTGTTTGCCAATTCCACTATCTGTGAACGACTGTGCTCCTGTTTAAGTTTTATACTAATTAATTATTTTTTGCTAATTTAATCAAATTGTTTATTGCATTTGCATCCACATTAGGGTTCGTCAGTAAATGCACTGCATTTCACTTGGGATCACATTTTTTGACATTCATCATTTTCAACCTACCCTTGCATCAGTATCATCCTAAATGCCTTTTTTATGTTTTGATAAAATAGGTAGGTTCATTTACTGAAGCTACATTTTGGCCAAAGTTGTACTGCTAGTCATCTTTAGGGCTACATTGAGTTTCATTAGTTGTTTCTTTACATTAATATATCTTTCTACATCACTATTGATTTTTTTTGTACTCTCTCCCCTTTTCTATCTTTCTCTATCCACCCCTATACAATTTTTTATGCTCCCTAATTTATTAGGTCCTGTTTGGTTAGTCGTTCATCGTCAATCACTCGTAGGTCATCGACAGAGGGAGACTGCCAACGCCCTTAACAACAGAGGCATTCTTCGTCATTTTTTCAGGAATGCTGAAGGATAAACTTCTCTGATTTGTTCATCAATCAAGACTGGTTGCGGGGACACCCATCTGTGGTAGTGTTTCATCGTTTGCTCATCGGCACACAACAACCAACACACACACATGCACACACAAGTGACAGTGCACAGGGCCCCCCGTACAGCTAACGATAGTACTCTGACCGCCACAGTGCTCCGACGCAACGATACTCCCGCTACTCGCAGTCCATCGACCATATGATTGCAGTCCCAAGGGTATCATGAGGAGTGAGGGATTTTTATTTCATTAAATAAAAAATAAAGAGAGGAGATAAGATTGCTTTGGTGGCCCACACCATTACACCATACACGAATATCTTTATATAAAAGTATATTTATACACACACACGCACACACACATATATATATATATATATATATATATATATATATATATATATATATATATATATATATATATATATATATATACGAGCATCTTCGCACGGACTACGCCCGTGCTCGATACTCTCGGGCGGCCTTCGGCCGCATCAGGTGGGCTTCGGCCGCATCAGGAGGGCTTCGCCCGCCTGCGCACGGGCTTCGCCCGTGCTTGATGCTTCGGGTGATCTTCGGCGCTGCACCCGCCACTCGCGGCCCCCCGAAGCAAAATTCTGATTCGGACTCCGGGGGCCGCAAGTGGCGGGTGCGGCGCCGAAGACCACCCGAAGCATCAAGCACGAGCGAAGCCCTCCCGATGCGGCCAAAGGCCACCCAAGAGTATCGAGCACATGCGTAGCCCGTGCGAAGATGCTCGTATATTTTAAACTTTTTTTTATAATATAAATATAAATATATAATTATATAATTATATGTATGTATATTACTGTTAAATATTGTTTTTGTAATTTTTTTTACTATTAATATATATATATATATATTTGTAATTTTGAATTGTTTTTGTAATTTTGAATTTGTTAAACTATATATATATATAACAGATCGCGGACGGAGCAATTACAGGTGGGGAGGGGTAATTTGGGAAATCAAATGTAACAGACAGAATTACTGTAGCAACGAAGTATTCCCTTATATATTAGTATAAGATATATAATGTATGTATGTATATATGTACATCCATCCATCACTTAAACTTTCTTTATTTCTAACATAGAGTGCTTCCTCTGCCTCTGTCTTATCTCTCCCCTCTCTGTTATCATCTTTCTCTATCCTTAATTGTTGGGAAAAATCCTTGATGATTTGATGATGCACAACCAATTGTAACGGTGATAATGTTATTTATATTTGTTCGTAATTTGTGCAAAGTTTGGGTTGAAAGAAGAAAAATTCAAACTACTATAGTAGAATGTTGCCGTGCTTGGCCAGGACAGTGTTCATATATCACTGTTAAACAATAACTTTGATCTGGGACCGAATCGGTCAGAAATTTGTTACATCAATAGCATATTTTCTAACCCTTCTTATTTATTTCAAATCAATAATCGGTGAACCTCGGTCCACTATTGACTTTTGCTCGCGGCTTTGTCAAGGAAAATTAACTTAGTTTTTTTTTTCAATTTGCCGAGGTCCTTGTTGCGACACAGATCTCGTTGCTGGTGCAGAAGAATAAGGGGCTTCAGGACGAGGTGGAGGCTCTTAAGCTCAGGCTCGCCATGGATCGGTCGTAAGCCACCACCTCGCTTGTGCTGGGGACCTCGTCAAAAGAGGAACCCCTCAGGTTCACGCGGGCAGAGATCCGTTCGATAGAGCGTGTGTTTGTCCGAGACGATGACAATCGAATACTCGATTGCATGAGGATGGGGAGGTTGATCGAAGATGGCGAGCCTTTGTCCGCGGAGTCCATTCTCCCGAAGATGTTTGACCCGACGCTTGGCGACTCCTTGCTTGATGAGCTCGATCTCGACCCCGAGGGTGAATTCGACTTGAACCTGTGTTTGAGCTTATCTTCGCATGTCGTTGTCTCGATCGGCGAATCAAGATGCGAGTACTCTCCTCGGCATGGTTCGACCTCGCCCTCAGGTAGTGCATCTTCACGCTTGCATCAACCTGATGCCAAGTCACCAGGAGATGCCAAGTAATCAGCTTGCATAGGCGAGGCGAGATGTTTTGGCGAGGTCCATTTTTCACCGACCTCTTTTTATTCACTTTATTGTATGATCTGATGTTGATGCTAAAAAGATAAATTTGTTTTTCTTGCTTGCATTTATCATATATTCTTCTAAACATTTTGTCGAGGCTTGAAGGTTCATATGTGCATATAGGACGAAGGGAGCAAAAGACCTTAGATTCGTAGGACGAAGAGAGCGAGAGCGCTTAATCTCATAGGACGAGCAAGTGCGCTTAGACACATAGGACGAAGATAGCTCTTTACTTTGAGGAATTGTCTCTCGAGGGGTTAGCGGCTAGCCTGGAGACTTGGACTAAGGTCGACTCACTCATTAGAGGCTTAAAGAGGCAATGCTTGAGGGGTCAACAACCAACCCTAAGGCTTGAACTTAGATCAACTCACACATTCGAAGATTAAAGAGGCGATACTCGAGGGGTGAACGACTAGCATTAAGGCTCAGACTTAGATCGACACACGTATTCGAGGCGTAAGGCAGCGATGCTCGAGTTGTCGACAACCAGCCCTAATGCTTGGAGTTAGATCGACTCACGCATTTGAGGCTAAAGGTGGCGATGCTCGAGGGGTCAACGGTCAGTCCTAAGGCCTGGACTTTGATCGACTCTTACATTTGAGGCTTAAGGTGGCGATGCTCGAGGGGTCAACGGCCAGCCCTAAGACTTGAACTTAGATCGACTTAAACTTTCGAGGCTTAGGGCGGCGGTGCTAGATGGGTCAACGACCAGCCCTAAGACCTAGACTTGAATCAACTTACGCATTCGTGGCTTAAAGCGGCGATGCTCGAGGGGTAAACCGCCAGCCATAAGGCCTGGACTGAGATCGACTCACACATTTGAAACTTAACGTGGCGATGCTCGAGGGGTCAACGACTAGCCTTAAGGTCTGAACTTAGATCGACTCACACATTCGAGGCGTAAGACAACGATGCTCGAGGAGTTAACGACCAACCCTAAGACCTGGACATAGATCGATTCACACATTCGAGGCTTAAGGCGGCGGTGCTCGAGGGGTCAACGACCAGGCCTAAAACCTGGACTTAGATCAATTCATACATTTAAGACTTAAGGTGGCGATGCTCTAGGGGTCAACGAAAAACCGTAAGGCCTGGACTTAGATCGACTCACACTTTCAAGGCTTAGAGCGACAACTCTTGAGGGGTCAACAACCAGGCCTAAGGCCTGGACTTAAATCGTCTCACACATTCACGGCTTAGAGTGGCAATGCTCGAGGGGTCAATGACCAACCCTAAGGCTTGGACTTAGATCGACTCGCACATTCAAGGCTTAAAGTGGTTCAATCTCTTGTCGGGCCTTTTAGATAACAATTCCATCCTCCTTTCTAGAAACCGATGGTTGGGCAAGAAGGATGAGCTCTTGGGGGTGGTGGGAGGGATGGTCGGACAACATACAATAAGGGGAGCTAATCTCGGTCGTGATTGCAGAGACGTGGTCTTAGGAGAACTCATTATTCCAAAAGCGTCATCCCCTTACTCGACCGGAGCTCTCGAGAGGGGAGGTGGGCATTCATGATCTAGAATGTTCGCTGTAATCGTGCGCTCCTTGACTAGTTTATTTCATGCATAAAAATGAGTCAAAACAAATTCCTTAAATAAACATGAAAAATTGTATTGAAATGGAATTTACAAGAATTAGGGGTATTGGTACCCATCCCAAGTTTGACACTCGCCCTGAGTCGCCTTCTCAGGGATAGAGCATTTTCAGGTCATCCTCGTTCCATGTGTTTCTGAGTGCTTCACCTTCTTGATTTTGCAGGCGGGTAGCTTCCAGTCTTTAGAGCTTCTAGGATCACGAACGGTCCTTCCCAATTTGGATTGAGTTTTCCCACGTGCTTGTTGAAGTATTTAACCATCCTCCTTTTGACCTTCTCTTGCCTTGCCGTGGTGAGGTCCCAAAGCTCTTCTACGGAATCCAAAGATTCCTTTAAAGCCTCGCCGTTCTCGAGCCACCACTCTTCGCATCCTTCTACGGCCGCAACCACCCTTGGGATGGGGACCTCAAACTCTACCTGGATGAGAGCCTCCGATCCGTGGGACAGCTTGAAAGGATTTTCTCCAGCAGACGAACTTAGACTAGTCCTCAACGCCCATAGGATGGGGGGGGGGGGGCTACTCCACCCAATTGCCTCAGATTTTCAACCTTCTTTTTCAAAAGGTTGAGAATAAGTTTATTGGGGGCCTCCACCTGCTCTTTGCTTCCGAGATGATGCACCGAGGTGAAGTGCAGGTCGGTCCCTCTTTGCCTACAAAATCTTCAATCTCGATGCTGCCAAACTGAGGGTCATTCTCAGTGACAATGGGTCGGGGTATGCCGAACCGGCATACGATATCTCCGCACAGGAAATTTCTCATCACCTGAGACATCTCCTTCGTCAAGGCCTTCACCTCTATCTATTTTGTGAAGTTGTTGATCTTCACCAGGGTGAATTGACGCTGCTTGCTGACAGGAGAAAGGGTCCTACCAGGTCCATTCCCTAGATGGCGAATGGCCAGGGAGATGTGATGGCCTTTAGTTGCTGGGCCGCCAACAGCTGCAGCGGAGCGTAAAGCTGACATCTCCGAGCGAAGCTCTCCGCATCTTTTTGAATGGTCGGCTAGAAGTACCCTTTTTGCAAGATCCTCTTCTCCAGCATACGACTCCTCGAGTGGCTGCCTCACTCGCCAAAGTGTATCTCTTCCAGGACTTGTGGGAATTCAGCCTCCGAAAGGCACCGAGCGAGAGGACCAGAAATAGTCCTCTGATAGAAACCATCATGAAGCAAATAATAGGCTGACTTATGTCGAAATGCCTCTTGTCCTCCACGGTCGTCGAGAGTTCTCCCGTGGTGAGGTAAGTGACGAAGGGATCCATCCAGGATGGATGTTTCTCGATCTCCATCAATTCTCCTTCTTCGATGAACGGTCTGAATAGTTCGGTCAGGGTGCCTCCCACCCTGGGACCGTACTTGGCCAGCTGGTCCGCAGTGTCATTCTCTTCACTCGGAACATGATGCACAAAGAAGGATCTGAAGGTGATGATCAGACTTTTAACCTTTAAGAGGTACCGCAGGAAGTTTGGTTCCCTCTTCTCGAACTCCTCTCAGATTTGTAACACAACCACCATTGAATCTGTGTGAGTTCAAATATTTTGTATTCACAGCTCCTTGGCTAGGCGGAGGCCCGCGATAATGGCCTCCTTTTCGGCTTGGTTGTTGGTGACGGGAAAAAGAATCTCCACCGCTTGCTCGATCTTTGTTCCTTACGGGCTCATCAAGACGATCCCCACTTTGATAGAATCCCTCTCTGAGGCTCCGTCCACAAGCATTTGTCAGGGGATGAACTCTTTCGCCCCTCTTGTTCTCCACCTTTAGAGGAGTAGTCCTCCACCGCTTGTGCTTTGATCGCCATCCTTGGTACGTAGATGATGTCGAACTCGCTAAGCTCAATGGACCACTTAGCAAGCCGACCAGAATGCTCCACATTTTCCAGGATCGCCCGCAGGGGATGATCTGTCATTACCCTTATGGTATGCGCCTGAAAATATGGCATCAATCTCCTTGCTGAGGTGAAGAGCAGAAAGGCCAACTTCTCTAAGACTGGATAGCATAGCTCCGCCTTCCTGAGATCCCTACTTGCATAGTAGATCGGCAGTTGATGCCTCCCTTCCTCCCGAATCAGAACTGATCTAACAGCCTCGGCTCCTACTCCCAGATAGAGGAAGAGGTCTTCTCCGACGCGAGGCCCTTGAAGCTGAGGGGCCTGCATCAACTGCTACTTTTGGGTTTGGAAGGCCGATTCGCATTCGGCGGTCCACTCAAAATTTTGATTGTTGCAGAGAGCTCTAAAGAAGGGAGAACATTTTTCCCTCGCTTTGGATAAGAACCGACTCAAGCCAGCGAGCCTTCCGGTCAGCTGTTGCACTTGGTGTTCCTGGGGAGGCCATCTCCACGATGACCTTTACTTTGTTTAGGTTTGGCTAGACTCCCGTGGGAGTGATGAGATGCCCCAGGAACTTTCCCCTGCTAGCTCCGAAGACGCATTCAACAGGGTTAAGCCTCATTTTAAACTTTCGTAGCATCGCGAAGGTCTCTTCCAAGTCCTCCAGATGCTCTTGGGAGCCTTTGCTTTTGATCATGAGGTCATCGATGCAGACCTCCAAATTACGCCCCTTCTGGTCTTTGAAGTCATAATCCTTCATTTTTTGACAGGTCGCCCCAGCGTTCTTTCGGCCCATAAACATCATCTTGTAGGAATAACACCCGTCGTTGGTGATGAAGGATACATCTTTCACGTCGGTGGGATGCATCCGGATCTTATGACATTCTAAAAATGCATCAAGAAAACTCATTATAGGAAAATCGACGGTTGAATCAATCAGCGCGTCAATTCGTGACAGGGGTAGCAATCTTTCTGACAAACTTTATTTAATAGCGAAAATTCTATACACTTGCATCATTTCCCTCCTGCCTTCTTGACCATTACAACGTTTGAGACCCAAATTGGATACTGAATCTCTGATACAAAATCCGCCTCCAACGGCTTTTGCACCTCCTCGTGGATGGGCTCGACCAGGGGGGTGGTGATCAACCTCTTCTTCTGGTGAATCAGGTGTACCTCCGGGTCGAGATTGAGGCAATGACACGCCACTTCGGCATTGATGCCGACCATATCTGCGACACTCCAAGCGAAGACGTCGACGTTGTCCTGTAGACACACCGCGATCTTCTGCTGGTTCTCCTTCATCAACTCTTTGCCGACCTTCATGTTTTCGGACCTCCCGTCTGCAAAAATCATCTCTATATCCCCCACCTCCTCGTCCTTTTCAAGGCACGCCATCCCTTCTAGCATCCTATTGGCCTCCTCCGCATCTTCCGTCCAACCGATGGTGTTGACGACGAGAAGATAACATTCCTGGGCCACCTTTGGATTTCTCCTGATATGGATCTGTACCCCTCCTTGGTCGTACTTCAGACACTGATGAAAGGAAGATGACACAAACTGGAAGACACTGATGAGAGGCCTCCCGAAGGTAGCATTATAGTTGTTTTGTGTGTCTGAGGGTCACCAACATTTCCATTCCTTCTTCAACCTCCTTTCGCGCCCCAGAGAAGCCGAATAGAGGCCATCCAAGGCCTTCACCCTTTTGGCTTCCATCACCGTAATGTCGAATGTCTTTTTGAAGACAACGTTGACCGAACTCTCATTATCCACGAGGATCGAAGTAACTTCGATGTTCTCGATCACTGCTTGGATGACGAAGGCGTCGTGGAACCGATCCTCATTCTCTTTCCTGTCTTCTGCTGAGAATGTGATCTCTTTGATCAACGGTGGACTTTGGGACATTGACGTGACACCCCTCCTGTTGATGCTGTGAAGGCTACCCTTGCGGGGAGGCCTCCACTCCCACTCCTCAGTGGATGAATTTAATTCCTCGGGTCCCGACATCTACTCGTTTTTCACAGCTTCCTTGAGCGGGGGCCAGGGTTAGCATACCCCCGACCGACTCTTCTGTCTGTCATGGCCCACTCTTGGGGCTCTCCTTGCTCCTCCGCATGTCCTTCTCACCTCTAGGAATTCCTGGCACGCTGCAATGGTATTCCCTTCCACCTGGTAGAAATCGCAATAGAGGACCTCCTTCCCTCCTCGATGCTCCCGATCCGGAGCTTTCCTTCTTTGATTTTGGGCTTGGCGATTAATTGTCATTGTATTCCGAGGTGGAGACCTAAAGGGTTTCCTGAACTCCCGTTGTCTCTGCGACACGTTGAAACAAGCATGTCGCTCGAGGGAATGATGTGGACCGGGTCCAAATGGATGATGCCCTCCTCCTGCCGACCTCCAAGGAGGCCTATTCATTGGGGATTATAACCTTCTCTCGTGTTCCCTCCATTCCAGAATAGCTCTCGACCTTACGAACTCTCGGGTTTCCTCTAGCTTCCAGCCTCCTCCCGAATTCTTCAGCCCAGCCTGCTTCAAAAACCTCGTAAGTGAGGCTAGGAAATTCTTATTGTTACCTTCCGCCTGAATGAATCGCCCTTCGCAGTCATTCATCTCTTCGAATGAGACAGGGGGATCCCAATCCAGCTCCATCTTGAATAACCTTTCTTGCAGGCCGAAGGTGAGAGCCAGCTGGAGGGTGTAGCCCTTCACCTCCTGGATCTGCAAGACCTCCTTCTGGAAGCAGTCGATGTACTGCCCCAAACGACTCGTTGGGCCCTTGTGTGAGGAGAAAAAGGATGGTCGACCCTTCCTCTTCTTCGATGTTGCAAACCGTATCATCATCCCTCTGCGCAGGTTCTCAAAGTAGTAGATGGAGCTTGCGGGCAACTCGTGGAACCAATCTCTCGCTTTCCCATTGAAGCTGATCGTGAAAAGCCTATATTTGTAAGCGTCAGTCATAGCCTGAATTGAGACGACGTCTTCGAATCACTGCAGGTGTTGGATGGGTCGTCCTTCCCAGTGTAGTAGTTGAGCAAGGGCTCGCGAAATCCCTCGGGGACTTGCGTGATCACGATCTCCTCACAAAATGGGGTCGCTGTCTTATCTTAGCGAGATGTCCTCTGGCGAGCTCCATCGTCCTCGCGGAGTGATACCTTGGCCTCGACCAATAGTACTCGCTCCTCCTTTGGTGAGGTGGAGACTTCTTTACCGGGTCGCCACGACAGTCCGATACCCCCAACCGGTGTGACGGTTGGCAGCGAGGTTGTTGTGAGTTCGACAGTCGGTGTTAGGAGTGCTCGCAGTGCCTCCACTACCCCTTCCTTGAATACCACGAGATCGACTTTGGTGACGAACTCGCTCGGAGCTCGCACATTGCCGAACTCCAAATCTCTTTCATCCTCGTTCGACATTGAACTTCCCACTAGAGGTTCTTCCTTTGATCATGGTCCATGCTCACCACACCAAAATGTTAGAATCAGGGTAATCCCGGTCCACAAAAGTTCGAGCTGAGAGGGGCCAAAAGCTACTTGTCTAACGGCCAGCTCACAAAACTTAAACTAGAGGGAGCTGGAAGGCTCAAGAGCATTTTACCTAGTGCCTGTAAATAGGACCTCACGATCTACAACGAGGAGGTCCCGCCATGTGCCCAAAAGTATATTGGAACTTCCCCTCCTAAAGCAGAGCTGAGTTTGGCAGAAGAGAGGCACATAGAGATTTTTGGGAACTTTTGGGGGGGGGGTCAACGTGTCTTCAAAGTGTGCCCTGAGGGTCCTATTTATAGGAAATCCTCAGGATTGCCTGCGAATAGCTACCACCAACTCTTGAGAAATTCGGCACTTGGTGCCTAATGAGCTATTTGCGGCTATCATTGGCGAGGTCGCCTTATGTCGAGATCTTGTTGCCGAGCTCGTTGGCGAGTTATGGTAGGATGAAAGAAGAGCTTACTGGTGAGGTAAGCTGAAGTGTGGTGAGCTCGACAGTGAACTCTGAAGGAGTTTGCTTCGCCGGATCTGCGTGGAGTAGGGTGGCATCTCTCTAAAGCAACAAGCTCTAGCTTGGCGAACTCGCCGGTAGTTTTGGCGAGTTCTCGGTCCTCCTTACGCAACTTTTGTATCTTCGACTCTTGAGGTCAACGGCTACTCTCTGGAGGTACAGAGGCTTACCACTGGGTCAGGGCCCACCTTGACGAATACGGAATGTACAACTCACATTTTAAGCTTCTAAGATTTGATAAAGAGGGGAACATTTTCTACAGGCTTGGTAATCCTATGTGCCCCAATTGACTATGAGTTTGTGGTACCGAACCAGAGGCAGTAGGGGAAGTCATCAAAGAAGTGTTGAGATAATAGATGTCTTTAGGTTCATGCCTTGTACCAATCACCTGTTTGGTCCTTGAATCCTATGTGCAAACAAAAGATGCAAATAAAGGTTTATAACACAATTATAATGTTGGTAAGTTTGTGAATTAAAACCATGTTATATGGAAAAGTTGAGACAAAAGGACTAAGTGAAGTGACAGTGAAGGCATGAGTTTTATACTGATAATTCTCTGAATTGGGGAAATAGAGCCGTCAACAAGAATGACATGAGTAAAGAAATGAGGTATGTGCATTACCAGACATATAATCTGACGCACTTGAATTGAGAATCCATGAGGAGGTGTTGATGATTGAATCATGAAGGTTGAAGACGACAAAACATAAGCTATCTATACCTCTCGAGGGACTGGTGCATGAATGACCTAAAATTGGAAAACATGTGAGTAATCCGCTATATAAATTAGGATAGTCGTCTGTCTTGATGGAGTAGAAACCAATGCAATGTGATTTGAGTGATGGGATAGTGAGAACATTTGGGGGGCCCTCAACTACTTCCATGCACATTACCAGAATTGCCTCAAACTAATCGCTAAGATAGAAAGATCATGAACTCCATCTATAACAACAAGTGAGGCCGGGCTAAATGTCTTCAAAGATGCTGTAGTAACCCGAGAATAGACATTAGTGAGCGCAGGAATAAAAGTGCCACGTAAAATCTGAAACTTGACCGAGTCAAGATCATATTTGACCATGTGGAGGAACCTAATAGCCAGTAATTAATTATTTTGTTCCTACTTAACCTTGACGTGTTGTTAATCTGGAAGGAGATCCAGAAAATCAGTAGCAATGGGCTGGAATTTTCCAACATCAGTGGTGATGTCGTCTGTCTTGATGGAGTAGAAACCAATGCAATGTGATTTGAGTGATGGGATAGTGAGAACATTTGGGGGGCCCTCAACTACTTCCATGCACATTACCAGAATTGCCTCAAACTAATCGCTAAGATAGAAAGATCATGAACTCCATCTATAACAACAAGTGAGGCTGGGCTAAATGTCTTCAAAGATGCTGTAGTCACCCGAGAATAGACATTAGTGAGCGCAGGAAAAAAAGTGCCACGAAAAATCTGAAACTTGACCGAGTCAAGATCATATTTGACCATGTGGAGGAACCTAATAGCCAGTAATTAATTATTTTGTTCCTACTTAACCTTGACGTGTTGTTAATCTGGAAGGAGATCCAGAAAATCAGTAGCAATGGTCTGGAATTTTCCAACATCAGTGGTGATGTTAGTCATACTAAGGAACAATCGACTGTTAAAGCAAAGGCGTGAACTTGAACATTTATCTTCTTTCACGTAGGCCTTTCAATAGTGGCGATCGTATCTCTTCCATTTTCCATATGTTCTTCCTGACTTTGACCCATAAACCAGATTTGGACTCAATCCAAGAAGTATAATTCCTCTCATTTAGCTTTTTGATGGTGATGGATCAAAGGTGATGACATTTTAATGCTATATTAGTCGATGTGACACCGGAATCAATAGATATGATTAGAAAATCGGATCACGTAGTAGTGGGAGAGCTGAATCCAACCTCGAGCTATAGAGAATTTGTTTGTGAACTGCAACGAACTTGTCCGTGGGTTGCAGAGAACGATTTCCAATTTGTGAACTGCAACGAACTTGCCCATGGGTTGCAGAGAACGTTGTTTTGATGGACTCAGGTGGCTGCAATGATGGACTTGAGGGTTGCAACATTGAATGGGCTTTGGTGTTGGAGCTGAGAAAGATGCCCGTGGAATCTAACTAGATTTGGCATCAGGACTTGGAACAATGCTCGACGGGAACTAGGAAGAAAGCTCGACGGCAAGTCGGGAACTAGGAAGAAATCTCGACCGGGCTAGGAAGGAAGCTTGACGCGAACAAGGAAGAAAGCTAGATGTGAACTTGGGAAGAAAGCTGACAAGCTCTGGAGCTCGATCGATTCTTGTCATGGAGAAAGGATTTCAAACAGAGCCGTGACTTGGTTTGTCTTGCTCTAATACCATATAAATAGAGACCGGAATCAAAGGTATTTTTTCCATTAATAGACTACTAATATATATGCACAGATATGTTGAGGTTTACACTTCACAAACATCCCCTTAATATACCCCTATTTACAACACCTAATAATGTTCACCCTCCTTATCCATCCTACTCCTTCCGTCTTTCCCTTTCTATCACACTCATTGTATCTTGTATGCAACATGCTTCCTCCCAGGGGCGGATCCAGGAATCTTGGCTAGGGGGGGCCCAGTCAGGAAGCCAATTTTTTTTTTTAAAAATATTTAAATACAAAAGATATATAGACAATTTTTCGACAAAATCACAAAATATATCATATATCTTCAATGAACAAAAAAGTTACAAACAACCACATACATGTTCAATTGTGCACGACGTTTTTTCACTTCATAGAATTCATCTATGATACAATCTTTGTTAATTTTCTCCGCTATTTCTCGCTCAATATATAAAGTCATGCAATTAGCAAGAAATTCATCTTTCATCTTATTGCGAAGTCTTGTCTTTACCAGTTTCATAGCAGAGAAAGACCTTTTCGTGGTTGCTGTTGATACCGGAAGAATTAAAATGAGTCTGATAATTTTGTCAATAAGATAGTATGTCTTCGATTTTTTCGTTTTCACCAATTTTTGATAAAGCTCGGAAATTGTAAGAAAATTCTTGAAGTCCTTGTGTGAAGAAATATCAATCTGATAATGTTGCAACTGAGTATTCAACACAAAAATTTCAAGCTCGCTGAAATCTTTAGGATAGAAATTCTTTGCAAGGGCACATATATCATCAATATTGAAAGATTTGTATGCATCACTTGGATCTAAAGCCATACTTAGACGAAGTAGTTCCATAGAATTTTCACTGAATCTTGAGTTGAGCTCCTGCAACACACAATCTATTGTGGAGTTGAAAATGTCCACTCGAAAATGATGTTCCACTGTAATGATATCACGTAGACTTCGAAACCGACGATTACTAAATTGAGCATTCATGTCGGGTACTTCGACTTCATTTTTCTCCCAAAATATGTTCACAACCTTTAAGAACTTTTCCCAGCCAGATTCCCGCAATTTCTGAATCAGAGCTTTTGTTGTCGAAACTAAATTTATAGCATTTAATATATCCTGAGATTGATGTTGCAGTGCTTTGCATAAAACGTCACTGATTCCCAAAACTTCTTTCATCAAATGCAAGATAAATACAATTCGAATACTCCTATTTTTCTAAACGCTGTTTCTGCATCTCCACGCTGAGCAGATATCCCTCCATTTTCACTAATATCAAGCAACATAGAGCACGTGACATTGTACATATTTAAAACACTACAAACAGAGTTTAAATGAGATGACCACCTAGTATCACCATGTCGTTGTAGTGAACCAATTTGATTGGCTCATGTGCCCGTTTCAATTTCACCTAGAGCAATCATGTGATCGAAGTATTCCTTTTGAACAGATCGCAATTGATCATTATGTTTGGAGGAAGCACCAGCAGTATTAACAATATATATTAATTCATTGAAAAAATTATGTACTGTCTTCACTTCCCTTGATGTTGCAACAAGTACTAACTGAAGTTTATGTGCAAAACAGTGAACATAATAAGCTTGTGAACATTCATTAAGGAATAACGTTTTTAGACCTTTCCATTCACCTCGCATGTTACCTGCACCATCATATCCTTGACCACGCATATCCTGAATACTCAAATTATGACGAGAGAGAACTGTTGAAATTTCATTTTTAAGTGTCTGTGCACTTGTCTCAGTAACATGAACAAGATCTAAAAACCTTTCCTGCACAAAGCCACAAATATCCACAAAGCGAATCACGATAGCCATTTGCTCTCTTTTTGACTCATCTCTGGATTCATCGACAATTATGCAATATTTAGAATCACCAATTTCCTTACGAATAATATCTTGCATCATTCTTGACATAACAGAAAAAAGATCCTTTTGAATAAGAGGTGATATATACATAGCATTTCCCGGGGCATTTTCTAATACAACATCATCAACATCCTTGTTATAAGTTTGGAGTAATTTAATCACTTGGACAAAATTACCGCGATTAATTGATTCTTGACTTTCATCATGACCTCGAAATGCAATACCTTGGAATGCACAATATCGCAAAGCATAAATTGAAGTTCCGACCCGCAATCGATTCATGACAATTTGCTTAGAAGATTGTCTTTCCATTACTGTATCTATATGTTGACATTGAGAAATTAAATCTGCACAACCTTGGACTGCAATGTTGTGTGGAGAACAATGATCCTTCCCAATATGAGTTAAAAAGCACAATTCTTTCCATTGACTTTCTTCCAGTTTCGAAATCCTTCAGTTGTGAACGAGCTTGTCCCAAATTGACCATGGATCTGTTTATTTAAAATATAGCACGACAAACAATATGCGACATCTTTTGCAGGAGAATACTCTAACCATGGGAATCTCTCGAACCAGGAACTTTGAAATCTTCGATGATGTTCGCCAGATGATGGATACTCTTGAAGCTTGTGTTGATAAGACTCAGCTTTAAGATATGATCGTCGCATTTCATCTTGTTGATTTAGAGGATACTCCCAAATTTGAGGCCGTAATCCAGGATAACGCTCGAAAGCGAGTGAATGGTGGTCAAGTAGGGAATAATCAACATTAACTAACGAAGAATCAACATTAACTTGCTCTGATGATATAGGTGTGTCGATTTCACTTGAGGACTTCTTATTGAAAAATGAGTGAATTGTTTTTAACTTTTTCATGAAAACCTAATAACGTAATATTGTAGATTAATCACAAAACCATTCCAAAACATAACACAAAAATTGATAATGTACAGAGTAAATTAGGCTGGTGAGCATTTTCCTCAGCGAGCATTCCGGTTGGAAATAAATAATCTTTTAAACCCAATGAGCATACTGCTATATAAGACTTTGCTCTAAAAAATTATTAAAGACTAAGCTATAAAAGAATCAAGTGATGAGGTGCCACTAAGAACTGAAAGACATGAAAATTCCACTCGGCAAGGAAGAAAAATCTGTAAAGTTACCAGCTTTCGATCAGGAATCGGGAGAAGAGGAGCACCGACGAGCCTCGATCGGAATCGACTACGACTCGGCGAGACGGGCGGCGACCAGCGAGCCTCAATCGGAATTCCGAAAGGATGGAAAGGGGAGCAGCCAAGCAGGAATCGGGAGAAGAGGAGCAGTCGCCGAGATTTAGGGCCGGCTGGAGGCTGGAGCGGATATAAGTATACATATATATAAAAGAATAGACTGCGGTTCTTTCTAAAAACCACAGTCTATTCTTATATATATATATATTTATATATATATATATAAATATATATACATAAAACATAGACTGCGGTTCTTTCTAAGAACAGAAAGAACCGCAGACTATGCTATATATATATATATATATATATATATATATATATATATATATATATATATATATGCATAGACTGCGGTTCTTTCTAAGAACCGCAGTCTATGCTTTATATATATATTATATATATATATATGTATATATATATATATATATATATATGTTTTTCGGGGAGAAAGGTTGATGGAGACTTCCGTGTCAGCATTAAGCAGCATGGGCAGGTTGATTTTTTTTTATTTCTTGTCAGGAAAACAAGCTGGCGGGTACCAAAAAGAACCAGAAAACATGATTACACATCAGAAGTTTTGATTTTTTTTATTTGGGGGGGCCCGGGCCCCCCCGGGCCCCCCCTTGTATCCGCCCCTGCTTCCTCCCCTAATCAATCATGCCACCACCATCTTTCCATTCTCATACTCTTAGTCATTGTTCATTTTCAATTTTTCTCCTCTCCACTCACTCTTTCTCTAGCTCTTATATAGTGTGCTTGTCATCCATCACCCTTGTCTCTCTCTCTCTCTCTCTATGTCTCTTATTGCTTTTACTATGTACTTCCTCCTTTCTTGAAACTCGTATGCACCGTGTTCCAATCCTTCCCATTCCAACTTTCTATTTTCTCCCTTTCCTTACTCTCCACACCCCTTCCCCCACTTTTTTTCACTAGCTGTATCTCTTACACAAAGCTAATCAGCTAATTTCTCATCCAGGATATATATGAAACACCTCAGAGTTCTTTCTTTCCACCGTTCCAATCGACAGTCAGTCAAGCAGCTAATAAATTGGGCACTTCTGCTAAATTTATGCCCCATTTAAATTATTCAACTTCTGGACCATTATCTGTTGTTAAACCAAGATTGCGTTGGACTCTTGATCTCCATGAGCGTTTTCTTGAAGCAGTTTACAAGCTTGATGGCCCTGAGAGTAAGTGCAATCTCTGATAGGTAACAGTAGGCTATGTAACTCCCAGCTAACTTACGTATTTCTCAATACTTCAGAGGCGACTCCAAAAGGTGTATTGAAGCTTATGAACACAGAAGGCTTGACCATCTATCACATAAAAAGTCATTTGCAGGTACTAGTTGATCATCCATTTTTTATGTCGTCGATTTCCTTATTGTGAATTATCTCTTTTGAATTGAACATATATTCAAAATATTTTGCAGAAATACCGGCTTGCCAAGTTTGTTTCAGATACAAAAGAAGGTAATTAGTTGTCAGAAATGTAAGAAATTTAACTCTAAAAGAAATAAACAGGTTGAGAGCATGACACCTGAAGTTTTCAGTGCAATCACTGTTGAAAGAGAAGCAATTATCACCCTGTTGGTTGATTTTTGAAGCGCATGATCCCTATTGTGAAACTAGAAGTATTCTTGTTAGTGTAGGAGAAATAAAATGAGTTTGTTAGTATTTCTATCATAATATCATGTTAAACGAGGGAGGGGTAGACCAATAAAGACTTGGAATGAAACTGTAAGGAAAGACATGATGTACTTAGGCATTAGTGAGATTATGACAAAAGATAGAGCACAATGGCGACAAAGGATCCATATAGCCGACCCCACTATAGTGGGATAAAGGCTTGAATGTTGTTGTTGTTATCCTTGTTTTTGGCTTTGTTCCCCGTTATTATGTTATCTTTAATCGAGTCAGTCAGGCTTATTATGCTGTCATTCATTAGGTTTTATTATTAAGTGTCATATAGGTAAGTCCAAGTGTTGGAGACTTATTTACATTTATGTCCCTTATATCTCCTATTTCAATGCCTCTTGGGCAAGTGGAATGACATCCAAGAAGTTAAATCTATTTCCTTGTCTTGTATGAGATTGTGGTAGCTCTCTCTTTCCTGAGCATACTCCGCCTAGACAGCAACATTTTTGTCTCCATAGTATCCTTTGCCTTCAACATCCCTACTTCTGGCCATCCACCAACAACTCTGCAGATGTGATATGGAGAGCCTGTAACAACTTGGTATCAAAACTTTCCTTCCTCCAGCACTACATTTCTCCCCCACATTCCGCTGCCACCAAAAGTGTCTCCCCCCTTTCCTCGTTGGTTCTTAGGTGATGCCACCGCCAACAACTAGCAAAAACCGAAAACAAAATCAGAGTCCCTTTGGTTTTCACGGGTTCACCCCATTGCCTTTTGTCAAAATCCAAACGACCCGCAAACTCATCGGTTCCACGAAGTCAGCATCGAAGTTCGACATCAAGCATTCGATGACTATGTTTGCATCGACCCGTCCTTGTCACCCTCCGTACGCATCAACCACATCGCTCGTCGTCGATGCTGTCGTCGTTGTTGTTCTTTCCTTGTAGCCCAGCCGTAACTAGCTACCAACGACAAGCTGCACCAGTTTTTTGACATCAATGCTCCTCGCCTGCGCAGGTCGGAGCCCTATTGTGAAGATCAAATCCCTTCTGCGTAAATCTCCAGACGTCCTCGAGTCGAGAGCCACAATCGAGCCCCATGCCTGCGTGTCTTCTATTTTCGAAGTCGCTCCATCTCTCTATGTCCATGCCCTATCAACACCAGCGCTGCACAGCCTTGTTTCGAGCCCCGCGACTTATTAACATTTTGTAACCTTATGCACGTCACGACGTCAAGCTTGTCGTTGGTTTCTCATGCCTTATTTTGATTAATTAGCTCACTGGCCACTTAGATTTCGGATTTTTATTTATTAACGTCACTATAAGGAAGTGTCGTGGTTCGCGGCGCATCCTGTTCGGGGACGTAAATTCCGCTCGTTTCTCCAAAATCTAGATGACTCATAACTCGCTCTATTTCTTGCTCCTCACACAAGATGCAAGCCCTCATGGTAAATCAAACTGTCGTTGATGCACGTCAACAGGAGACCATACCTGCCTCTCCAAGTGTCTTGATGATCTCACATCTGCTCTGCCAGTCTCCACCACTAACGCACACGAGCAAGCTTGCAGCAATCAGTCGCATCCCATGCTGTTTCTTCGTCCCGATCCCCCGACCATGGTACGACCTGAAGTCAACATCGCACCGCGTTACACCAAGTTAGATTCCCAACTTGTGATGGGAAGGATGATCCTTTGGGATGACTCCCCAGATGCGAGCGGTTGAAGAGATGCGGCGGAAGGGGAAGACGCGATACCGCACGGGATGCGGCTAGGGCAACTCACGGGTTTTTCCCGTGGAGTTAGAGAGAGAGGAAGAGGGAAATAAGAGAGAGAGAATTTAGTTCTAATTTTCTTCATGACAAAACAAGGCCCAACCGATCACTTAAGTTGGTTTCAACGCGCCCCCATTTGAGCTTTCTACATATGGGTAAAATACTATTAAAATTAACACAACATAAACAACATAAATTTAAGATAACTAGCATCGTCACGCCTCATAACATCGTCGCACCCGTCCGAAGACAACTTGTCCTCAAGCTGGATCGAAGGGAAATGCAGTGACCTCTCCTCCTGCCGCGTCGTCATCGGGAGGATCATCCACTTCGAGCCAAAATAAGTGTTTGCATCGATGTCCCGATGTGAAATGGTCATCACAATTGTAGCACAGGCCTTTCTCGCGACGTTCGACCATCTCGCTACGGGACAAACGGCGGCGAACCGTAGGCCGCAGTGTATCGTCCCAGGATGGAGCCTTGTCCGACATGCTGGCTAGAGAGTAAGAGCCCTGATAGTCCCAACGTCCCAAAGGCGGACGATCTAGTAGCAGTCGCCGTTCACAAGCCCTGACGAGGCTCATAGCGGTGTTGAGATCACGAGGCATAAGGAACTCCACATCCCAACGTAATCTCTCGTGGAGGCCGACGGTGAAGAGGGGAACCTGATGCTTCGGTAAGACGGATGTTGCTCTAGACAATAACATTTGGAATTGTTCCAGGTAGGTGTCGATGGAGCCATCCTGTTTGAGGTTCGCCAGATCGCCGAGTGGGTTTCCCTGTAGAGCGGGTCCAAACCTCAGGGTGCAAGCCGTGCTGAATTCTGCCCACGAAGTGTTGGGTTGTTCCCGCAGAAGTTGAGTGAACCATAATTGTGCTGGGCCGAATAAGTGGAAGGAGGCGATGCTGACACGTTCTTCATTTGGCGTGCACTGGTTGGCAAAGAAAATACCACAACGGGTAAGCCAAGGAAGGGGATCTTCGCGGCCCTCGTAGATTGGAAAATCCATTCAGATAGTGCCGACGTAGGCGGGGTATTCCGTGCCCGGAGGAGTGGCGGAGTCCACACGGCTTGTCGAAGGGAGATCGGCTTTGTGCAACGGCGGAGGAGAAGGCATCCCCTGTAGGGCATCCAAACGTGTGTTGAGGGCGTCCATTTTGGCGTTCTGAGTCGCGAACATGGTGTGGAAGAGAGCCATGAACTCGGCGAGAGAGGGGGGAGCATCCGACATCTGGGATAGTGCTGGAAGGACGGCCGATGGTGTTGGAAGTAGGCCGACGGAAGAGAGGAGGCGCGGAACAGGCGCTGCAGGGCCAGGAAAGTGGGCGGTAGCCGCCGAATCGCACGGAGGGAGGTCTGCAAGGCTGGACGACCGGTTGGCTAGCTTGCCGTGCCGGTGGGGGGATGCCGCGGGGGAAGGAAGACGCTACGATGCGCAGGAAGGGCGACCTGCGGAGTTAGCGTGGTCGGCGATGTCGCGGGGTTGTCGCGGAATCGGGCGAGCGAAGGAAGGGACGACGTGGTCGGCGTTGGGCTATGCTACCAGATTGTTATGAGCTTTCCCCTTTGATCTAGTAACCGACAGAGGAGCAATGGCGGCGGTGGAGGAGATGCGGCGGAAGGGGAAGGCGCGATACCGCACGGGATGCGACTAGGGCAACTCACGGGCTTTTCCCATGGAGTTAGAGAGCGAGAGGAAGAGGGAAATAAGAGAGAGAGAATTTAGTTCTAATTTTCTTCTTGACAAAACAAGGCCCAACCAGCCACTTAAGTAGGTTTCAACGAGCCCCATTTGGGCTTACTACATATGTGTAAAATACTATTAAAATTAACACAACAAAAACAACGTAAATTTAAGATAACTGGCGTCGTCGCGCCTCATAACAACAGACACTTCATCAAAGATCACATAGACAAGAGAAATATATGTACTCTGTTCGTGAACTCACATGACCATCTAGCTAATGTCTTCACCAAGGGATTAAGCGGTAACAAATGAACAATACAATCAAGTTGGGAATGATCGATATATATTCTCAACTTGAGAGGGAGAGTTGAATATACGCGTTGCACACGGTTTTAATTGAAGTTTTTTTCACGCTTCCTATTTCACGTGATATGTCACGTGCATGTTGTCTTATATATATGTATGCTTGACCCAATTTAGGGCAACATATTAATTTTCTCCTTTCCACTAAGCCTTTATCCCACTATAGTGGAGTCGGCTATATGGATCCTTGTCGCCATTGTGCCCTATCTATTGTCATAATCTCACTAATGCCTAAGTACATCTTATTTTTCCTTATAGTTTCATATTCGTAAGGGTGCCTAAGTACATCATGTCTTTCTCAAATGATTCACATTCATAAGAGTGACTAAATTTTAAGCTGTCCGTCTACGTAACACAACCCTCACCATTTTTCATCCGGGTTTGAGATTTGATTGTAAGTCTTTCTAAGCTTAATAAATTTATGTTAAAAGCATAAACTAATCAACAAATAAAGTGTTGAATTTTTCGCTTTTTTACATTAGGGAATAAAAAAAATAGTGTGGAATAATTATATAAAATTGATTGGAAAAATAAAATATTAAAAAATGTATTAATAAGTTTAATTGATTTAAACATACATAATATAATTTAAACATATACCGCTATTTTGAAAATCTAACATAAAATGAAATAGTGAACGACATATGTAAAAGTCGCGCGGCCGATATATTGGAAAAAAATCAGATATGTCGGCCAATATTTTGCAAAAGGACAATCTGTTTTTAAGAAAAATTATCGTTTGTCTTCAAAAATGACATGTTGGTAGATATGTCAGACATGTCAGAGGACATTTAAAATAGTGGATGCAAGAGCCTTTTTAATCTGCACGTGGAGGTCTCTGATGATGATGGAATTGGGTGAAGTTAGCACCATCTTTGATCTCCCTTGAGCTTGAGGAGAAGCTCATTTTGTAAGGCGGGAGAGATGTTTTGGGCTTAACGCCCCGTTATTATGTTATCTTTAATCGAGTCAGTCAGGCTTATTATGTTGTCATTTATTAGATTTTATTATTAAGTGTCGTTTAGGTAAGTGCAAGTGTTGAGCTAGTGGAATGACATCTAAGAAGTTAAATCTATTTCCTTGTCTTGTATGAGATTATGATAGCTCTTTCTTCCGAGCACACCCCGCCTAGTCAATCGCGGTTCCGGCTCCATCATATCTTCCACCTTCATCATCCCCACCTCAAGCTATTCTTTGACAACTCCATCGACGTGGAACGGCGAGCCCGTAACCGTCCTGTACCTTTGTTTTGGATGGATTAGTTGTTGTGCATAAGCTATGTTGTTAAGGGCACGCCTATGGCTCAAGGCTCACCATGCTCAACGGTTTGCGTATTCACGCTTTTTTTATGACTTGAGAGCATAAAAATCACACAGAGTATGATTTCTATTATAAACATTTAAAAAACTGAAGAAATAGTTCAACAAATTCTAAATGATTAAGTTTTTGTAAAATATAATCGGGCATTGGGGCTTCAATATGATGCATGTGATCACATTGACCCATTTTGTTAGGAAATATAGATAATAGTAATGAATGGTTGATGAGTAAAATATATGAAAAATCTGATCAAGAAGATAAATTGATGTTTGGTAATGATTATTTAGAATGGGATGTGGTCGTGTCTTCCTCTCGCCAGGCACACACCTATGCCTTGAGCTTTGCGCCCAGGCTACAACTTTTTTCCTTCATATGTTAAGACAACTATGAGTCTTTCTAAGCTTAATAAATTTATTTTAAAAGCATAAACTAATCAACAAATACGGTGTTGAATTTTTCATTTTTTTACATTACACCAACACTCATGCCTTTATCCCACTATAGTGTGGATCCCATAAAAAAATAGTGTGGAATAATTATATAAAGTTGATTGTAAAAATAAAACATTAAAAAATGAATCAATAAGTTTAATTGATTTAAGCATACATAATATAATACATATAAATAATTTAAACATATACTGCAATTTTGAAAACCTAACATAAAATGAAATAGTGAACGACATATGTAAAATTCATGCGGCCGATATATCCGAAAAAACCAGATATGCCGGCTGTAGAAAGGAGAAATGAAATAGAAGGTGCAAATATATTCATCCTCATAGGGGCATTTAATAGGAACTACAACATGACACCCAACACCGATAGGCGATGTGCGACTAAACCCAAAAACATTAAAATATTGCATATATAATAACTCTAACACTCCCCCTCAAGCTGAAGGGGAACCCTACAGCTTGAACACAACAAAAAATGGAAGGTAAAAGAAGGTTGACAACGTGCAACATAACAACAACCACCGAGACCCAACCGCATGTCACCGGGAATACTTCAACCGGGCAAGAGCCACACGACGTTGGTCCACAAAACCGACCATGACCACGCTGGATACACTCGGAGCGGAAAATAGGTCAACCACGCAAGACCAAACCAACCCTACCTAATCCAGAGAAAACGACGAGCAGACAAACAACATATGAAATCAACCTAGGGGCCATGTGTGACTAAGGCAGGAGTCGGGAAAGAAGTATCCGAGTCGCCGTGATCACAAACACTCCCCCTCACGTGGATCATGTGCAAGAAGACATAGGTTATACCTAGGGGCCGGGTGTGAATAAGGCAGGAGTCGGGAAAGAAGCATCCGAGTCGCCGATATCACAAACACTCCCCTCACGTGGAATACGTGCATGAAGGTATAGACTACGCCTAGAGACCGTGATGTACACTCCCCATCACGTAGATCACGTGCAAGAAGGCGGAAATCATAGAGACGCAACACAACAACCACAGACAACAACTAAAAAAAAAAATTAAATTTTAAACCCTATGGGCCGGGCTGGATCTGAAGAAGAAGGAAGCATCCGTCAGCACGAAGGAGCAGCACGGCAACAGCGGAGGAGAAGCATGGCTCGCAGAGCAGCCAGAGAAGAAGCAGCTGCGGCAGCAGGCCGGAGAAGCAGCGGCAGAGCAACATCCAACAGCAGAGAAGAAGAGAGCTGCAGCGGGTGCAGACAGAAGTCGGAGGTGTCGAGAGAGAAGTTTAGACGGAGAAGCCGTCGGACCAGACGATGTCGTAGAGGAGAGCCGACGATCCGATGTCGCAGAAGAAAGCCGGAGGAGGCGTCGGTGTCGATGAAGGAAGCCGGAGGAGGCATCGGTGTCGATGAAGGAAGCCGGAGGAGGCGTCGGTGTCGATGAAGGAAGCCGGAGGAGGCGTCGGTGTCGATGAAGGAAGCCGGAGGAGGCGTCGGTGTCGATGAAGGAAGCCGGAGGAGGCGTCGGTGTCGATGAAGGAAGCCGGAGGAGGCGTCGGCGTCGGCGATGCAGATGGGAGCCGACGGGATCGTCGATGTCGTTCACGAAAGCCGCACAGGGAAGCGGCAGCGATATCTGTCGTCGGCACGACGGGTGAAGGTCCCGCACCCGTCTCGGAATCAAGCGACGATTCCGTCGACGGGAGCGAGGGGGAAAGGACTTCCCGTGAGCCCTAGCAGCCGGAGTCGCGGAAGGACGGGTCGGGGAAGAAGCACGGGTCGGGACCGGGAGAGGGAAAGGCGAAAAAATTTGGTCACAGAACCTGCTCTGATACCATGTAGAAAGGAGAAATGGAATATAAAGTACAAATATATTCATCCTCATAAGGGCATTAAATAGGAACTACAACATGACACCCAACACCGATAGGCGGTGTGGGACTAAACCCAATAACATTAAAATATTGCATATATAATAACTCTAACACCGGCCAATATTTTGCAAAAGGGCAATCCGTTTTTTAAGAAAAAAATATCGTTTTGCCTTCAAAAATTACATGTTGGTAGATATGTCAGACATCTCGAATTGGATGACATTTAAAATATTGGATGCATGAGGCTTTTTAATCTGCACGTGGAGGTCTCTGTTTATGAAGGAATTGGGTGAAGTTGGCACCGTCTTCGATCTCCCTTGAGCTTGAGGACATGCTCATTTTGTAAGGCAAGAGATATGTTTTGTGCTTAATGCCCCGTTATTATGTTATCTTTAATCAAGTCAGTCAAGCTTATATGTTGTCATTTATTAGATTTTATTATTAAGTGTCGTTTAGGTAAGTCCAAGTGTTGAGATAGTGGAAGGACATCCAAGAAGTTAAATCTATTTCCTTGTCTTGTATGAGATTATGATAGCTCTCTCTTCCGAGCACACCCCGCCTAGTCAACCGCGGTTCCGGCTCCATAGTATCTTCCACCTTCATCATCCCCACCTCAAGCTATTCTCTGACAACTCCATCAACGTGGAATGGCGAGCCCGTAACAATCCTCTACCTTTGTTTTGGATGGATTAGTTGTTGGGCATAAGCTATGTTGTTAAAGGCACGCCTATGACTCAAGGCTCACCAGACTCAAAGATTTGCGCCTTCACGCACTTTTTTTATGACTTGAGAACATAAAAATCACACTGAGTATGATTTCTATTGTAAACATTTAAAAAAAACAAACAAAGAAATAAAGAATGTAATAGTTCGACAAATTCTAAATGATTAAGTTTTTGTAAAACAATCAAGCATTGGGGCTTCAATATGATGTTGGCGATCACATTGACCCCATCTGTTAAGAAATATGGGTAATAGTAATGAATGGTTGATGAATAAAATGTATGAAAAATCTGATCAAGAAGATAAATTGATGTTTGATAATGAATATTTAGAATGGGATGTGGTCGGGTCTTCCTCTCACCAGGCACACACCTATGCGTTGAGCTTTGTGCCTAGCCTACAACTTTTTGCCCCCCCCCCACTCCCACCCCCGTGCGCATTATGCAATAACAACAATATTTGATATCTACCTCTGTTTGGACTGCTATGCACACAAGATTTGTATCTGCGTAGTATGCAATAGCGACAATATTTGACCTTTACCTTTCTGTTTGGGCGGCTATATGCACAAGATCTGTCTGTGTGCAGTATGCAATAACGACAATATTTGACCTTTACCTTTCCGTTTGGGCGGCTATATGCACGAGATCTGTCTCTGCGCAGTGTGGGACAGGGTAGTTCCCGACCATCATGTGTGTGAGTATTGTGATCCGCTAGTGTGTGTGTGTGTGTGAATACTTTTTGTACTGATCTGCCTGTGTTCTTCCCAAACTGCAAAGGTAAAAATGCTGCTGCTGAAGATATGAAAGAGAAATCTATTTGCCATGATAGTTACACAAGTGCCACCAGGTATTTACTTTCAAACAGTATCTCAGCTTCCCCACCACCTTCCACAATAATTATTGATATCATTATTTGTCTTATCCTAATTATTTGAGGTTGATGCACTACCCCCTCCATGATATAATTGTTAGTCTTACCCCGACTAATTGGCATGCAAGTCCTTTTGTGCCATCATTCTTGTTATCTTGTGAAGTGTTTTTTTCTGTGTGGTAATCTACAATATTACGAAGGAAAACTTCCATTTGGTTAAACATTTGAGTTTCTCATTGTCCTTTACTCTTTTTTTCTTGTTTACGTGAGTACAAAGTATGAACTATTTTTAAAGATTTTGTTTATAATCCCTTTTCCTCCACATATTGCGGGGAATATTGAGCAGAAATTGGGGACCGCCATCACGATACACTGTACACAGAGGGTCCTCGTCCACGACCTCTATTACTCTGTAAATTCTGTCTTCTTGCCATATCACATGATTCACATCCCATTTCTTACACCTTGTCCCATCGTCACTTCCAACCCAGCAAACTCTCCTACAGTCCCACACTCCCTGCTATGAACCTGGACTAATTTGCTTTCTGTATATTCTTATATTGAAATATTTGCTTTTTTGTTTAAGAAACATGCAAGTTTCAGAGGCTCTTAGAATTCAAATGGAGGTTCAGAAAATGCTACATGAACAGCTTGAGGTGAGCTTCCTATGTTCAGTTTATTTGAATATATTAGGTGATTGCTTTATGTGGAAGTTTGTAGTCGTACTTACTCTGTTGGTATGTTCAATTTCAGCTTCCTGCTGTTAGCCTTCTTTTCTCTGAAGCAATTTGATTGAGTATAATAATGTAAAATATATGCATAATAGTTTTAGATTGAAATTTTTGAGTTCCCCACATTTTTTAAATATATATATGTATACTAGTGATAGGCACGGGCCTCCGGCCCTCGTGCCCCGCGCGACAGTACCCGGCTCCGCCCCTACGGCCAATCGCGAAAGTACCCTGATCCCGACATTACCTCGACCATCCAGCGATCGCTGCTCCCAAATTTTTTTAAGGATGGAGCCAATCGCGAAAGTACCTTGACCCCGACATTACCTCGACCATCCAGCAATCGCTGCTCCCAAATTTTTAAGGATGGTTAATAGTTTTATTTAAAAAATTAAAATATATATTTTAAAACATAAAATATATATTAATAAAATTTAAAATTAATATAAAAAATAAACACCTCTTTCTCCCCTCTCGCCTGTATGAATGTTGCATTCTCACTCTCTTCTTTCTTCTCTCTCCTCTCTCCTCTCTCCCCCACTCTCTCTCTCCTAGTGAAAAAATAAATTGATTCTCTCCCTCTCTTTCTCTTTCCTCCATCCGTGTGCCCTCTCTCCTTTCCCTCTCTCTCCTCTTTCTCTCTCTGGACCGCAGCCCAAAGCAATATTTTTTTTTTAAAATATAAGGGCATTTTGGGTCGGCTGAATGTTGCACCAAAGACAACTTTTCCTTTATAATATATATATATATATATATATATAATAATATAACTAATTTTTTTTTGAATAACTCGTTTGTACGTGTATTGTATGAGTCTATTATGGAATGTAGGGGTGCAAGTTGAGTTGAACCGGCTCGAGAGCTCAATGAGCCAGCTCGAAAAAAGCTTGACTCGAGCTTGATAAACAGACATTGAGCTCGAGCTCGAGCCAGGACAAAGTGAGCTCGACGAGCTCGAGCTCGAAATGATTAGCTCGAGCTCAAGCTTGGAAATTTTGTCAAGCTCGACTCGAGCTCGACTCGTTTGCACCCCTACGTGAATGTACTACTCTAGGTCAGCTTGTTTTTGTATTATCCATAAGATGTCAAGCACTCTAGTTTTTGTATAGAATATATATATTCTGTTTTTCAGTTTGTCCAGCTTATTTCTTTAATTGGGGGTTACATTGCAAACATTCAAATGGTTTAAATGCTTGGTAGTTGATAGAAAGTGAGAAGAATGTTATTAATATCAACAATAGAGTATGCATATATATATATATTATATGTATATATATATATATATATATATACATACATACATACATACATACATACATACATGAGAGGGTGAATACAACAACCAGGGTGAGCCTAAGCTATAAATACTATATAAGATACACGATAGTATGCACAATATTTCTAACACCCCCCTCAAACTCACGGGGGATCATACACCGGGAGTTTGGACAATAGATATGCATGTTGGGTCCGCGTATGTGGCTTAGTCATCAAATCTGCAAGTTACTGCTCGAAAGGAATAAAGTAAGGAGCAAAAGTACCACGACCATACTGCTCACATAGGAAGAAAGCATCCACCCCGATATGCTTTGAATGAGAGTGTTCCACCGGGTTCATAGTTAGCTGGATGACACTGGTGTTATTACAGTGGAGTGGAGAAAGATTTGAAGAAGAGACACCAAGTTTCTCAAGAAGCCAACAAGGCTAAATAATATCCTTAGCAGTGGTAGCCATGAACAAAGCTCAGCCTCAGTGTTGGAACGAGAAACACCAGTTTTTTTCTTGGACCTACATGCAATAAGGGAAGAACCCAAGAACAGACAAAAAGCAGTGACAAATCAACGATTAACATGATCACTGGCCCATGTATCATCTGTGTAAGCATGGAGCTGCAAGGACCTACAACACGAGAAGAAGAGACCATGCGAAGTCGTTGTTTGGAGGTAGCGCTGGAGCCGTGCACAGATGGTCATAATGCACATATGTAGACGCGTTAACAAACAGACTCTACACATGAACAACATGGACAATGTCGAGCCGAGTAATAATGAGGTAGACGAGACTCCAACAAGGTGCCGATAACGAGTAGGATCAGAGAGTGGAATCTCATCATCCGTACGTAGCTGAAGGTGATGCTTCATAGGGGTTTCCACTGTGCGAGAGTCAGAGAGAGCAACTCGAGCTAAGATATCTGTTCTGTAACGCTCCTGAGAGAGCTAAAAATTGCATTGTATAGAGATGACCTCAAGACCTGAGAAGTAGCTTGGTTGTTAAATGTCAATCATCTGAAACTATTATTGATGATGATGTTTGACAAAGTCTACACGAGAAGGATCATCGCCAGTAATAATCATATCATCCACAAAAAGTAACAGAAGAGTCCGGCCACGAGAGGATTGCATAAGCAAGGCTGGATTATGTGGACTTGACTGAAAATACGCGGCTGTAATGGCTGAGCTGAAACACGCAAACCACGCGCGAGGCGCCTATTTTAGCCCATAAACTGCTCGTTGTAAGCAACAAACAAGGTCTGGAGGAGAAGAGATACCAGAAGGAAGTATGTAAACCTCATGCTGAAGATCACCGTGAAGAAAAACATTCTTCACGTCGAGCTGAAATAGAGTCCAATGACGAACAACTGCAACCACAATAATAGTACAAATCGCAGTCATGTGAGCAAATAGAGCAAAATTCTTGGCATAGTCTTGTCCATGCTCCTGCTGATAATCACGAGCCACAAGCCGAGCTTTGTACCTCTCCACAAAACCATCAGAGCGAGTTTTGACCTTGAAGACCCACTTGCAAGTAATAGGAACAACACCGTGTGGAAGAGGAACAAACTTCTAGGTACGAGTGTGCTCAAATACCTCCAACTCGGCATACATGACAGTCTACCACTCAAGTATCTGGGCATCTTCGCTGTAGGAAGTTAGCTCTGGATTACCATATGCAGTAGCAGGAAGGGCAGACAGGTCCAGTGGTGGTGTATCAAGGTTAAGGCGGTCGGGAGGATATCTCTCATGAAGTGGGTAGCGATGCGCAGGAGGATCATCCAAAGGCTCGCTGGAAGAGAAGGCACTGAGTCTGGGGGCACTTTAGGCAAAGTAACAGGAGGACGACGAGTGTAGTGATATGGAAGATGAGGTACACAGTCCTAAATGGACAGCTCATTAGAGGGAAACATGGGTAACGAAGGGGAAGAGTGAAGAGGTGAGACATGAGAGATCGAGAATAGTGCTTGCTGCGGCAAGGGGAGAGGAGGTGGATATACCGGTACCGAAGGAGAGGATACATGAGGCGGGTAGATGAGAAGGGTGAGAAACTGCACATCAGAGGGAGTAACACATGAGTGCGAGGTCGAGGGGACAGAGGACACAAAGAAATGGTGAAACTCGTCAAAAGCGACATTACGTAACTGACGTAAGATGCAAAGTTGATGTGCAACATGGTCATAACATCAACAACCCTTATGTTCAGTACTGTATGCAAGAAAGACACGAGGAATAGATTGAGCAGAGAGCTTGATACGCTCACGTGGAGGGAGTAGAACATTGCACTAACAACTAAAAACACGAATATGGGTGTAACAGGGGGTGGGGGAGGGGTCGAGAGTACAAACATGCACCAGGACTCCGTCCCTTACGAAAAGTAGAAGACAACAGGTTAATAAGGTATACAAAAGTGGAAGCAACCTCAACCCAAAAATGTGGAGGAACATGAGAGGTGATGAGGATGATATGGGCTGTCTCAATAATGTGGCGATACTTCCTTTTGGCGGTAGCAAATCGCGAAAATCATGCGAGATGTACTCCCTTTAACACCCCAAAATTTAGTGTGTGTTAAGATGCTGAAATGCCAAGGCTAGGAGTAGTAGAAAGCTACCGCCGGCGGTATTCTATACCGCCATACGATAGCAGTTGGAGTTCTGCCCGTTCTTTTATAGACCCGTCTAATAGAATCGCTTAGAATCCAATCTACCCGTTCGCCTAGAAGTCACGCCGTGTCGGTAGAAAAGGTGCAGTATCGTCTGGAGCTAGCACGACGCGTTAGCGCTACCGCTGGCGGTATGGGGTTCGCCTAGATATTTTCCCGATCGCCTAGAAGTCTGCCCGATGGGCCAGATGTCTGGACGACTCGAGACAGAGTTATTTTTGTAGCTATCGCGACGCGGTAGGTATCCACCGTCAGGCGTTAGTTTGCGAAACCAGATTCATAAAATAGCGATTTATGGCCGTCCGATTGTCTTAGAACTTGATTTGATGGCTCCGATGGATACTCTCGTGAACCCTAAATAGGGCAGAGGAGTTCTCTGTTCTCCCCTTTCATTCTCCAAGTCTTTTGGCACTTGATGACTATGGTGGACATGAGAGTTCGGAGGAGGAAGAAGACCAAGACCTTCCATTGTTGGCGCTTCAAAGCTCCGTTTGACTATCTGAGACTGACATCTCGAAGAGGACTTAAAGGCGTACATTTTCATCTATGCTATTCAAGATCTTCTTGGCAAGAAAGAGATTTCATATGTTAACAACCCTCTTCCTCCTAGTCTTAGGATGCGTGCATGACATCCCTTTTATTATGTCTTTCTTCTTATGCATTCTTGGCACCAGATCTCTAAAATGAGAGGGGTTCAGGTGGCCTTGGTGCAAGAGGAACCACCGAGTCGATTGAGTCTGTCCTTGACATTATTTTGCATTAGAGATCCACTCTGTTAGTGGATTAGACATTGTGGGTAAAGCCGAAATCGTGACCAGTGGTCCGATTCTGTGATGATGCTTGACGTGCATGTTAGGAATTTTGTTAGAAATCTGATTTCGGCGAAGTCATTGTTGTGATGCCCTTATTATTTTCGTGAGAGAACGAATGTTGGGATAGGGTGGAAAATGTGCGTATTGAATGCTTAGTGGATTATGGTGTTCACTTGTATGTGAAGGCGCGACTTTGTTTTTGTGATCGGCTGGCTTGCCCTGTGATGTTATGATTCACGCGTGGAGGGTGTCCCAACAACACATGCCCCCTTATGTGAAATTGACGAGAACGTTTGTTCTTTTGGATAAGCGCGATGGTGTCGTGATCCGTATGCGGGTGGGGTCTAAGCAATAGTTCTTAACATCTGTTGTGTTTGGCTCGGTGAAATTGGCGAAAACGGCTAAGCTGGTGGGCAAGGCTGATGGTGTTATAATCCATATATGGGTGGGGTCTCGGCGGTGTTCTCGACATTGACTTGTATTCCTTTGGGGAAATGAGAGTACCCATGTGATTTATTGTGATGTGATGATGTATGATAATATGTTAGAATCATACACAATGTACGGTGCTTTGGGTGAAACACAGGTTTGCATACATGCTGCATTAATAGACCCCTTTACGTATTTGTTCAACATAGAAACGTGGTTGGTGTTTGTGACATCTTTACTCACTAGTTTCTATGTTATTTATGTTTTATTACATTTGCATACAAAGTGCTGACTTGCAGGGTGATATATTTTCCCGGGATCCGCTAGGACGACCAGGAGGAGGGGTGTGGTTACGTAGTTTTGTGGTCAGCCTTGATTGACCCATGTTATACCACGTCTTCCGTGATGGTTGCAGGGAAAGGATCACAAGCTGGAGCTAGCTCACCGGCCAAAAAGGCCTAAGACTCATGAAGTGAACCTCCTCATATCTGTCTGTTTGATTTTGCTTCTTTTACTTTGTTCCAGCTTGCACACTGAGATATCGTAGGAGTGTTATTACCCTTTTGATGTTTTGTGATGTATGGATGATGAATTGAACATTGGTGATGTAAGTTCATAAGGCCAGTCGACTCCTATGTTATTGTGGACAACTTCTAGTCTCTGTTTATGTTTCCGCTGTGTTATTTGTCTGTGTTTGTTATTGAGAAATCTTCGTATATCATCTTATAACGCTTAAGCTATGACGATTATATGTTGTGGGTTCCAGTCGGACCTATATTATATAGTCATTGTAGGGGAAATGTTACAATTTGGTATCAGAGTTATGTTAGTGTCCAAGTTGAGGTTATGTGTCTGGTAGTGATCGATTTAGTGTAATCAGATCGTGTAAAAAAGTTGTCCACATATGAGTAATCTGCGAGACCATGAGTGTCCCTGTGTTCGAGTCTTGCGAGACAACGACGAGGCAAGGAGATCGTCAGATGACGTATTTTCTAAGTCTTCGTCCTCCAACGTTCATGGGGGTCGGCACTCCGACTGATGCTGCGGACTGGTTGACAAGGATTCAGGAACTTCTGAAAGTGGAAGAGACTCCAGAGGACAAGGAGTCCTAGTTTGCGGCTTTCATATTGGAGGGTGACGCGAAGTTATGGTGGGTGAGCCATAGTGGTCGTCAGTTCCCTGGACTCACCTCGTCCATGGATGAGTTTCCGAGCGCTTTCCTGAAGCGGAATATACCTTCTTCGATGAGATTAGCCATTCAGAGGCACTTTTTGCATCTGGTGCGACATGATAAGACTGTAGATGAGTACCTGCATGAGTTTACTCGATTGGGTCGGTATGCGGGTACGACCATGGCGGATGATGAGGAGAGGGATAACCTCTTCTATTATGGGTTGAGTAAGAATCTGAGGCAACCACCCATAGCGCTGAAGAATGCAAGTTTCAATGAGTTGTTCAAAGTTGCTCGAACGTTGGAGTGCGACATAGAGTGAACCCATCGCTATAAGGGTCTTGCGACAAAGCAAGGAGAGGGAAAGCCTTCTCAGTCTCAGTGGAAGTCGGTGGAAGAAGAGGTCCCGTCCCTTCAAGTCTGGTGGGAAAAATGGTGCAGCTTCGGGAGATTCACGCTTTAGTGCACCATTGACATGCTTCAAGTGTAGCAAGCTGGGCCGCATGGCTTTGAATTGTTCAGAGGGTGGTGTTGTGCTAGAGTAGTGGCAGGAGCAGTCAGTGCATCTTGGTCTCATTTATGCGGAGAAGGGGAAAGCAGCGGAGTCAAGTGCTTCACGCTTCCCTCCAGTGCATCCTAGAGTATACAGCCTTGAGCAGCAGGAAGCGATTTGTGAGCCCAACATGGTGACATGTATGAAAAGTTTAAGTTTCGATTGGTAGCTTAAAAACTGTTTGCGACCTTTCGTGTTTGTTGCGTGCATGTGTTGGCTTCGTGCTAATTTCCGGTTTTCCCGCCAGAGTGTTGTTCGATAGAGGAGCGTCACACTCCTTTCTCGCGGAAAGATTTATCCAGTGAATTGATGTTGAGCCCTTCGAGGCGGATGCGAAGCTTAGTGTGTGCATGCCGAATGGGTCTTTCATGACTATCGAAAGGAAAGAGCGCATTAGTTTTGAATATAGGTGAAGTTTTCTTTGAGTTGGTCGCGACAATCCTACCACTAGCAGAGTTCGACGTTATCTGGAGGATGGACTGACTTGTAGAGCAACGAGCCAAAATCGACTGCCTGCTTAAGGTGGTGACCCTGAGAAGTGAGGGTAGAGCAGAAGCCAGGTTCGAGGGCCTTAGTGGAGTGACATGCTCCCTAATTTCTGTCATGCAGATGGTGCATGTGATGAACCAGGGAAGTGACGCGTTTGTAGTTTTGTTGGACACTCACTCCACGAAGTTTGCAATTAAAGAAGTGCCCAGCTGTGATAGAGTTCAAAGACGTGTTTCCCGAGGAGCTTTCGGGAGCACCTCCTCATTGTGAGATTGACTTCAGGATATAATTGGTACCAAGTGCAAGGCCGGTGTCGCGTCCTATGTTTAGGATGACACCGAAGGAACTTGTCGAGCTCAAGGTTCAGTTGCAGGAGTTGTTGGAGAAGGAATACATTAGACCCAACTCTTTGTCGTGGAGTGCGTTAGTGTTGTTTGTAAAGAAGAAAGTTGATAGTATGTGGTTGTGCATATACTACTGTGAGTTGAATAAATTGACCGTTAAGAATAAGTATCCGATTTAGCAAATCGATGATTTGTTTGACCAACTAGTGGGGTCAGCGGTGTACTCCAAGTTGGATTTGAAGTTGGGGTATTACCAGTTGAGGATTCGTGAAGAGGACATTCCCAAGACATCGTTTGGGACCAGTTATGGTCATTTTGAGTTCTCGATGATGCTGTTTGGTTTGACAAATACGCCATCAGTGTTTATGGATTTGATAAACAGAGTTTTTTTGGCAATACCTGGATTCGTTTGTGGCGGTGTTCATCGACGACATCTTAATGTATTCGGAGTCGAAGGCAGGGCATGGGACCCACTTGAGAGTGGTCTTGCAAATTCCGAGGAAGAACTAACTTTATGCTAAGGTCTAGAAGTGCGAGTTCTTGATTGAGAGGGTGATGTTTTTGAGCCATGTGATCAGTGGCGATGGGGTGGTGGTAGATTCAGTGAAGATTGAAGCCATCAAAGATTTGCCTGTTTTGAGAACTGTGGCGGAGGTCGGGAGTTTATTTGGACTAGCCGGTTTCTACAAGAGGTTTGTTGAGAATTTCCCGCGGATAGCATTTCCTCTCACCTCTCTCACTCGTAAGGACAAAAGTTCGTGTGGACGCCGGTGTGCGCCTGAGCATTCAAAACCTTGAAGGAAATGTTAATGTCTGCTCCAATCCTAAGTCTTCCTAGTGGGTTCGAAGGATTACGGAGTTTCAGCGACGCATTAGGTTGCGGGTTGGGTTGCGTGCTAGTGCATCATCACAACATGATAACTTATGGTCCTTGAGTAGAAAGTGTTCCGGGCAAGGGAACTGGATTGAAGTGCATGATGATCGAATGGTGTGAGACTTTGAGTCTTTTCGCATTGTCTGTGTGGCTGAAGGTGAGTCTAGCGTGACTCGATTGAACTGGATTGAGATGCAGTGTGACCTAGCTGATCGTATTTGGGAGACAACTAGTGTAAATGCAGGGTTTCAACCGATAGTGGTGGAAGCTTAACAAGGTGATGATGGTGCCTTGGAAATAGTCCGCGAAATCTTAAAGAAGAATGGAAGGGTGTGTGTACTGCAGTTTGACAAACTCCGTGAGAAGTTGATGTTCGAGGCACACTATACAAAGTACTTCATTCCTCAAGGAAGTACGAAGATGTACTTGGATTTGAAAAAAATCCTTTTGATGGATTGGGATGAATCGAGATGTAGCTTTGCACGTGAGTCGATTTCAGACTTGTGCCTTAGTGAAAGCTGAGTGTCAAAGGCCGGGCGTGTTCTTGAAGCCCCTTCCTATCCTCGAGTTGAAATTCGACGACATCTCCATGAATTTTGTGCATGGTTTGCCTAGGTCGCAACATGATAACAATGTGATTTATAGTATCCAAGCGTCAACTGCAGCGGGGCGGTCCCGCCAATGTACCAAGTAGCGACAACGCGACCCATCTGAAGTAAGAACAAACTGGTGGAATCTGAACTCTGTGATGCTCTCATCGCTCACCTCTCGAAGGGTGGAACCCGATGCGATCGACGGTGTCGGTGGTGAAACCAAAGAAGACGAATTCTCAGGTGGAAGGGTGTTAGTAGTGGATGGGCTGTAGTGACTATCAGACGTAGGTGGAGTATGAGAGTGGTAAGGTAACAAAAGTGGGGGTGGCGGTGGCTGGACATCTCCACTGTTTGGGTCCACATACTCGTGAGGCTCGTCGTACGACATCAGATCCTTAACATTAAACACTGAATGAATTCCCATACTTGCCGGGATATTGAGCCGGTAGGCTTTTGTCCCAATACGACTAATAATTGAGTAAGGACTCATTCGCCCGACGCTTAGCTTTTTGGCAGGCCCCGAGGGGAGCCTCTCAGGGCGGACTCACACCGTTACTTTCTCGCATTCATTATACACTTGTTCTCGTCTTCGCTTATCCGCATGAGTTTTATAGTTTTCATTGCTCGTTATTATTCGTCGGCGAACCGACTCATGTAATGCATGCAAATGATGAACAAGTGACCCGACTGATTCATGCAAATGAAGCGAATGATGCACATAGAGCATAACATACTCACCACACTTCCTAAGGGAAGACCTGACAATGACTTGAATATTACTAGCACGGGGTGGCCTATCAGGAGGCTTACCGGGTGGTCGATAGAAAAATCTGGGGTGACCGACGTCATCACCCGCGGGGACGACGTAGAGGGCGACAAAATAGTGTGGAGCTCTGGTGTAATGGGTACCTCTCAATGATATAACCCATAAGGCGGCTCACCAGGGGGTGTATACCAAAAGTCATCCCGTGTGAGATGATCACTAGTGCGGATACACGATCCATCACTCAAGTGTAGGAGGGAAGACTTGTCAAATGAGCCTCTCGGGGACTTGATCCCGAAGTGGTTGATGATAATAGGATAGTCCACCACGAGGAGGGCACCAATAACAGTAGTGTCTGTGGGAGCAAGTATGATACCTACAACAAAGACAACGCTAGCCTCATGAAACTCACAAGGGAGTAGTGGCTCATCAAAAGACTTATCTGGAGGTTCAACAATGAGGTCATTAATAATGGGAAGGTTCCTCAGATGAGTATCGCTGATAAAGGTAGCATACTCGTAAGTGGGTGAGGCAGCTACTATGAAGTCAACACTATACTCTCGACTCTCAGTAGTGAAGTGACTCGAGATAGTACTAAGAGAAGAGTAGAGGGTGCGCATACTCAAGTGCGGGTCAATCGATGTAGTGTTGAGAACTGTCTTTGTTCAAAGGGGACACTAGGTCTAGGTGAAGGTCTAGGTGAGGTGAAGAGGATGGGTATACCATCACAGCGCCACTGGGTCGCTCGTCCTCACTCACGTGACCACGCTCACTAGTCATGCTAGTATCACCCTCCACCTGTATCATAAGGTCATGATCAAATTCAACCTCAAGATCACATGAGCACTGAATATCATCAAATTGAGAAGGATCAAAACCAAGTGTCGGGCCTCTTATCTCGGTCGGAGCACTACTCGCCGCATCGGTGGCTTGACCCAAATCCCTAGGCTTTCTTCGTAATGTAGATCTTAGGTGATCAAATTAAGCTTCTAAGAGATCAAAACGGTCAAGAACTAATCTCAGAAATTCAGCCTCAGGTAACTCTATTGGTGGAACATTGAAGTGTCTTGACATGTACCGTGATCCCGATAGTGACCTCTATAGGGTTCCTGAGGGCCGTCAGGCGGTAGTTCCTAACATAATCAGATTGTGCCTGTGGGTGCGTATGGGCCCTGTGAACGTGCAGTGGAGGTCGCTCATATCGAAATTCAGGTTCCTCTCCTAGATGAAATGTGTAGCGGCGATTACCTGAATGATATTCAATTCGATCATCATGATGTTGCAGAGAGGTGTAATGATGAAGACGTGAAGACCTCTCGTTGTGGTGATCACCTCTAGCATAATGGAATTGTGTTGAGTGGTCGACACGATCTCTAGGAGTGATGGCGGTGGCTGTCCTCGGCGGAAAACGGTGAAAACAGCCAATAAAACGGTGGATTCGGGCCGGGGAGGGGTGGATCCGCTATTTAGGGTCAGATCCGCTATTTAGGGTCGGATCCGCTATTTAGGGTCGGATTCAGGCTAAAATGGAGAGTATGAGTGGAGGAAATAATGGTTAGGATGTGTGCACGACATCCCTTTTATTATGAGTTATGACGTTCTTCTTATGCATTTTTGGCACCAGATCTCTCAAATGAGACGGGTTCGAGTTGTTTTGATTCAATAGAAACCACCGGGTTAATTAAGTCCGTCCCCGACATTATTTTGCATTAGAGATTTGCTTCGTTAGTGGTTAGGAATTTTGGGTGAAGTCGAAATCGCGACCAATGGTCCGATTCAGTGATGATGATTTTGTTATAAATTTGATTTGAGCGAAGACATCGCTATGATGCCCTTATTATTTTTGTGAGTGAACGAATGTTGGCCTAGGGCCCCCCCCCCCCCCCCCCCCCCCCCCCCCCCCCCCGTATATGAAATTGACGAGAACGTATGTGTTTTGGACAAGCCCGATGGTGTCGTGATCCATGTGTGGGTGGGGTCTAAGCAAGATTTCTTAGCATCGGTTGTGCTTGACTTGGTGAAATTGGCGAGAACGGCTAAGCTGATGGACAAACCTGATGGTGTTGTGATCCATATGCGGGTGGGGCCTCAGCGGGAGTTCACCGCATTGGCTTGTATGTCTTTGGGGAAATGAGAGTACCTATGTGGTTTGTTGTGATGTGTGATGATATGTTAGAATCATATACGTTGTATGGTGTCTTGGCTAAAATCCAGGTTTGTGTACATGTTGTATTAATACATCTTTTTACTTATTTGCTCCACATAAAAACATGGTTGATGCTTGTGACACCTTTACTCGTTAGTTTCTATAGTACTTATGATTTATTGCATTTGCATACAAAGTGCAGACTTGCAGAGTGATGCAATTCTCCTAGGTCTGCTAGGACGGTCGGGAGGAGGGGTTGTTGTTACATAGTTTTGTGGTTAGCCTTGGCTGACCCATGTTATTACCACGTCTTCTATGATGGTTGCAAGGCAAGGATTGCAAGATAGAGCTAGCTCGCCGGCCAAAAAGTCCTAAGACTTCTGAAGTGAACCTCCTCCTGTCTGTCTGCTTGATTTTGCTTCTTTTACTTTGTTTTGACTTACACGCTGAGGTAACCTAGAAGTGCTATTACCATTTTGATGTTTTGTGATGTATGGATGATGATTTGAACATTGGTGATGTAAGACCATAAGCCCTGTCGACTCCTATGTTATTGTGGACAACTTTTAGTCTCTGTTTATGTTTTCGCTGTGTTATGTGTTTGTGTTTTTTGTTGGGAAAACTTCATATATCATCTTATAACGCTTAAGTTGCGACGATTATATGTTGTGGGGTCCCAGCCGGACTATATCATATGGCCATTGCAGGGGAGGTGTTGCACTGCCCCTAAGTCGGAACAAAAAATACAGACGGATGCAAAAACTGGGTGCGCACTATAGCAGAAAAAGTAACATAAATCTGAAAAAATTCAGAACGAAAATGCATAAAATAGATCCAACTATAACAAGAATAATCATCAACAAAGAAAACATTGTACCCGTGTCCATCCTTTGATACAAAAGGTGCAAGACACCATACATCAGAATCAACTAAATCAACAAGACGCTGAGACCTAGACTCACTAGAATTATAAGGGAGTTATAGCTGTTTACCAAATTTATAACCTGTGCAAACTGAGGCAAATCAACAAAAACCTAACCAAGGAAACCCTGAGTGATAAGAGACACTGGAAGCAAACCACTGGGATGAGCGAGACAGTGATGCCATTGTGAGAAGTCCATCGAACGAAGACAAGAGGTAGAAGCCTCCAATGACAATAAAGTCGATGAAAGATGGAGACGATCAAGGACACACACACCGCTAGGGTGACAACCAACTCCAAGAAGTTTCCCTGTCAGACGATCAAGGACGCACACACCGCCAGGAGGCGGGTTGGGCGGCGGCAAAAGGGCAGCAGGCCGGCTGTTTTCGAGGGCTGGAATGGAGAACTGCAGCAGGTGAAACGAAGGTTTGAGGCTTGGAAAATGAAGGTGGGGGTTGGGATTACCTTGGGGAGGAGTTTGAAGGCCTTGGAGTCGTCACCTAGGGTTCCACAGTGTCGGCACCGGGGAGGGATCGCGGGATTCCGGATTCAATGTCTCCAAAATCTGCAATGACTTGGTTCAGCCTCTTAGACCAATATTTGTAATAAAAGAAACACTAAGGCATCTCAATCAACAACTATGATTGGCCTGTGGGAGAGACCAATAAAATACATGATTAATGAACCAAAAATAATAAACTAATATATGTTTTTGACTCGCGACGCGGATCCGAACACATCTACGGAGTATGATCGTCGATCCGGGCACGCCATATATGGTAAGTCGCCAAATCAACCCCGAATGGGCCCAAAGCTCGTGCTCGTCCCTGGTCCACATCAGTTTCTATGGTGATCTCGAAGTAGTCAAGCAATTAGTCTCGTTGCCAACGCAATGTGAGTCTATAGGGTCACATATAAGAGTGTTTGGAGAAATTGGAGCAAGCATTGTGTTGGCCTCACTCATATGAGATGTGTAAAGGACCAATCCTATGACCTGAAGAAAACTGGTGGATTGCATCGAGTGCGTATCGACGCACGTCGACTAGCTGCCAATGCAGCCGAGCTCAAAGTCGAAGCGGGTCCTTAGTCGACGCTACGTCGAGTAGATGTCGACGTAACGTCGACTTCTTTTTGACACAAGTGCTTCGACTACGTGTCGACGCAGGTTGCGTCGAATGCTGTTGAATGCTTCTCGACATTGTGTCGGGTTCTTATCGACGCACGTCCACTGCAAGTCGACGCATATCGACGCAAATTGAGTTTTGACAGATTTCTAAGGGGGTTATTGTCTGTTTGATATTCTTGGGTATAAGTAGACTTGGAAAAGAGTTTTCATTGATTCGAGTTCTTTGTGCTTTTGAAGCCGTCACTTGAGCCAAACCCTAGTACCCGTTGTGACTTCTTGTATTCGCCGCCTCTCCTGGAAACGAATCTGGCAATTCGTGGAGACGTAGAAAGCACTCATTCTCCGACCTAGTTCTTGTGTGACAAGATCTTGGGGTTCTCTTTCACTCGTGTGGATACTTGTAGAGACGCAGATCTATTTCTGCGTGAACTCAGTCGCCTGCTATTAGAGAAAGCTTCTTGGATTGGATCTTTGGAGCATCTTGGTTGAGTAAAATCTCAATCCCATTCAGGTACCGTGCACTTGTTGTTTATTCTTATTTCTTAATTCATGGAGATTGCAAGATCCTAACTGTTTTGGATTTTCTTGTATATTTATTCTGTTGCGCGCATGTGATGTGATGTTCTACTCGTGTATAGAAAACCCAACAGCCATGACTGGTGATTGGGAAAATATTGCTCCGGTGCGCCATGTTCCTCGTTCTCTGTCTGCTGCTCAGTCTGGTGCACATTGTCGCCCTCCTGTTCGATGTCACTACTGTCAGTGCCTTGGTCATGTCAAATTTGAGTGTCGTATGCTTCAGTTGGCTCAACAGCCTAGTCATCAGCGTGCTCATGGTGCACCTTCGACTCACTTTTCTACTCTGACGTAGTCACTCTATTTTTGAGTTCACTCAGCATATTGCTCAGCAACTCTCTCACGATTCGCTGCCTCACTCCTCTGCCTCCGTGCTCCAATCGGATTCCTCTTAATTGGCTGCCTCCGCCCTTGCAGGTATCTCTCCCTCTGACACTCTAGAGTCTCTTTTTGCATGACCTATGATGTCACTAACCTCTTGTCCTGTCAGTCCGTCTCTTCTGTCCTTAGCATCATGGTGGCAAATGACATTGTTCTCTCAGCTTGCAAGACCGACAGATGACGGATATCGCGCGACAGTCGTCCGAGCGCCACCTCGCCCGATCATAACATTGGGAAGAAGTGGTCGTGCTGACAGTGGAATCAGAGTTTGCAGGACAGGCTGCTGGTGGGGGTGGTGGAGGCTCAGTGTCGTCAATATGACCCCATAAATCGAGTCCATGGAGGATCACACCGACGATGGCGAACCATGCCTTGTAGTTCCGCTTGTCAAGAACGACATCATCCTTTTGGAGGATGGCGGGGGAGGAGGGGGACGATGGCGGGGGAGGAGGGAGACGATGTCATCGAACCAAAGGAGGACAGAGTGGGTCACCAAGGTCCGACAAGCTGCAGAAGGCAGTCGAGGAGGCCGGCGGTGATCGGTGAGCCATGGTATGGTCTGAAGGAGAAGATCGAGGCCGCAGGATGGGCCGGAGGAGGTTGGGGCTGCAGAATCAGCCAGAGGAGGCGCGAGATCATCGGTTTTTCGACATAAATCAGCAAAGTCACTGAGCGTTGAAGTCGGTGAGTCGTTGATGGCTTACTCGCACGATGCAGGTGACCACAAAAGACGGGGGAAGGCTCAGACGTTGCAGTAGCCGGTGAGGGGTTGGCGTTGAGCGCGCGTCGAGTTTAGCACTTCGTCGCGCGAGAGAGGAGGCGTGTCGGGCGAGAAAACAACTTGCGAACGAGCGGATTAGGGTTATTCCTCTGATACCATGATAGAAAGCGAGAAGAATGTTATTAATATCAATAATAGCGTATGTTTATATATACATAAGAGGTTATTCACAACACCCAGGTTGAACCTAAGCTATAACTACAATATATGATGCACGATTGTGTGTCTGTAATTTCTAATAGTAATGTCTTGGTTCCAGTGTCACAAAATTACTTCCTCTGAAGTTCTGTTATGGTGTTCTATGTAGCACGGGGACGGAAACGAGATACGCTACGATATGAAACGGATACGAGAAATGCGATTTTTGAAAGAACAAGGATACGATAATCGATTTTTTTTTTTAATATAAGTATTATTTAATATAAAAATGAGACAACTAATAAACTATATAAAGATGCAAGTAAATAAGAAACCAAAGGAATAGTATCATATTAGAAAAACCTAGACTCAAAATATTCATAATTCATGCATACATTTAAGTAGAAAAAAATTACTCTGGGTTAATTTATGCACGAGAATTGTGTATCCCTCTTGCTGGATACGCGATTCCGAAATTAATTTCTTTTGTACTTAAAAATTATGTTTTCGTGCATTTTTCGGATACGCGTTTCCTCGCTTTTCTGCGTGTTTCCGTGTGTTTCTCGTATCTGATACGTGTTCGAGCCGATACACATAGCATTTTTTAGTATCTGAGCTTCGTAGATGGTATTATACTCTAAATTGGTTCTTATCTCGCTTGCATTTTCATTGGCTTTGTGATAAATCTTCCATCAGTTTTATAGTCGTTATTGTTCTTTTGCAGTGATTTCTGCTATATTCACAAGTATTTGAAATAGATGTGTTGCGGTCAAATTCGACGCTCCTAAACCGGCCCATATGTGACCGTTTTAGCTCGGTAGCGGTCGAGCGCGCAATCAGTCACAGAGTAGGGAAACGAGTGCGCAATGCGATTTTTTACGTGAAAAACCTCCTCAACCGGGTAAAAAATCATCTGATCGGGTCTGTGCCGGTCAAACTCAACTATCAGTTTCGAGTTACAGCTTGTTTGCAGAATTGAGGGAGACAAACCGCTCCTCGTTACATTTTGAGGATGAGAGAGAATTTTTGGTGCTTGGAGGACAACTGACTGCTCCACGCGAGATTTGACTTTCACAATTTCAGTGAGATGACTGGCGCGAAACGCGCAGGATGAGGTTGGAGTGGGCTTGCTGGAGGCTGTATGCGAACAAGGCTTTCTTCCTGCAATGGGTAGAGCGTCTTCTTCGTGGTGATGTTGTGGAGTTGGAGGAATTTCCAGCGGAGTGGCGGTGACTCGTAGGAGAATTTTGGTGGAGGTGCGGTGGCTCGTAGGAAAATTCTGGTGGAGGAACGGTGGCTCGTTGGAGAATGTCGGCTGAGCTCTGGCATGAGGAAAAAAACACAGAGGAGAAAGGTAAGAAATTAGGAGGTCTGAAGCTCCTTTTATAGCCTCCATGAGGTGATTACGGTAATTATGCGGCTATCCGCACACCGTAACCACCCACATTAATATTTTAACATTGTTTTAGAGTGCATAATATTTGGTGAATACATTGCCGCCACTGAAATCATAGCTCCGACCCACTAACGACGGTGGTTATGCGGGTAGTTACCCTCACAACGGACTGTCGTGCTTGCGGGGAGTCGATCAGACAACGGAGGAAGGGCGCGACGTCGCGGCCAACTGAAGAGCCGCCCCTCACAGGCGAGGGAAGCGGTCGGCTCCGGCGCCGACCACTAAACGCCGGCAAGGCGACGGCTGACCGACAACTACCGACACGACACCGGTCGGTTGCGGGAAGCGGCCGGCCAGAGCCGGCGGGGGTCGGGCGCGGCGCCGGCCCCGGTTGCGCGGTCGGTGCGGGCCAAGAATCCGACACTGGTCAGCCGCAAGGTGTGGCCGGCCAGAGCCAAGGTGCGCGGGGTGCGACCGACCAAGCGCGCCTGGCCGGAGGACCGGGCGCGGTCGGCTGCCACTCGCGGCTGACCATAGTCGCAACGGAGACCGTGGGATGGGGTGCCCCCACCGATCGGGGCAACCGACGGGGTTGCCGCCCCGTGCACCCGCAGAGGTGCTGCCGCACGGCACGACCTCCTTGCCGGCCGGAAGCTGGCGGAAAGGAGAGGGAGAGGGGCCGGCCGTATAGCCGACCCCGGTCGAGCACCGTGAGTGGGATCGCGCACGCGATTGCGCGTGCGGATCGCGCGCACGGTCGTCTGCACCCCAGAGTTCTATAAAAGGAATCTCACTCTTATCAATTACCCCCCGAAATCCTCGTTGTTAGAAACCGGTACGGGAGAAGAACGAGGATTTCTTCTTTTCCTCAAAAGAGTTTTTTGGTGGCGGCAACAATGATGGCGGGATGAGACGGTAGTGGAGAAGAGAGCGTGCGTGGAGGGGGATTACCCCGTTGGTTCTGCGTGCCACACCGGCGATCCTTCCTGGCCGTATGCTTGCACGAACGGGAATGGCCTCGCCGGACGGGATACACTTCCTGCGGTGCGCGCGTCCTTGGGCGCGCGCACACCTGTTAGTGTGTGCGGCCTTAGGCGCGCGCGCGGAGGAGAGCACTGTCGCGCGCGGTCGCGTGTTTCCGCGCGGTCGCGCCCGCACCTGTAGGTGCGTGTGGCTGGTTCCTTACGTGATTTTATACGGCTTAACCTTGTAGAGATGGGGTGATGGTGCACAGGCCATCCAATTGAACGTCCTCATTTTGATCGTTGAATTTAACTTTTGTTTTTCTTCCACTTCACGCTTCAAAGCATCCCGTGAGACCTATGCGTCTGCGCTCGTCACTTTCTGCTGACCAAGTTGCGATTTGGAGGAAGAGATACGGATTACCTGCCAATCTTGAAGTGAGAATAGCGCGTGTTGAGGAAAGAGTCCAAAATCCACCGAGAGGTTGGTTGATGGTTTGCGAGACTACTTTGAGATCGGGCTTCTGTTTTCCACCATGCAAGGAGGTGATTTATATTCTGAAATTCTGTGGTGTTCCAATGTCCCAATTAATGTTGCTTGGGATGATGCACCTTATTTTATTGGTCGTGTTCTTTAAAGTGCATGATTCAAAATTCTCCTTGAATTGGTTCAGAGATTGGTGCGATGTCCACGTTGATGGTGACGGCCATGTTGAGATCTTTAGCAATAAAAGTTGGCTTGACTTTGAGACCCGGACGGATCGCCGTCATGAGAACACCCTGTTCAGATATGTTAAGAACATTTGCGGCTTGCCGTAGCTGTGGAATGCGTTGCCTCACCGTTGTTGTCGCTAGAAGGTGAAAGAGCAAGAGTTCTCCCCGATGCTTGGATTTACCGAGGCTCAGGAGCTTAGTTATTAAAGGCACAAGGCAAACCAAGGCGCAAGGCGCACCAAGACGCAATGGGGTCTTGAAGCCTAGGCGCAATGCTCAAGGCGCAGGCGCGCCTGACGAAGGGAAAGCGCAACCACATTCATTTTAAATAATCAGCATCAAACATCATTTCATTTTCTTGATTAAATTTTCCATTTAGTGTGCTAATTAATCATTCATTACTACCCTTTATATCTCTTAAAAAATAGAATTAATGTGGTCACTTGCATCATATCTAAGTCTCAACGCACAATTATCTTTCATGAACACTAAATCAATAAAAAAATTGAGTTCTTAAATTATTTTTTTCTTAATTTTTGAAGAAAGAAATTTACAACAAAAACCTCACTCAGGGACGCCTTTTATATTCTAAAGGCGCAAATAAGACGCACAGAAGCGCAAACCTCTGAGCCTGTTGAGCCTGGAGCCTTAGGCGCACCTGAGGCGTGCCTTTCATAACATAATCGGGAGTTGGCCAATCGCTTATTTTGCATCTTTTTGTTCGTGGAGGAGAAACGTCTGATGCAGTATGGGGTATCTGCCGATCCTGAGCATGCGGCCCGGGCGCCTTCAGTTCATGACCAAAAAAGAAAGCTTACTACGACCAGTTGTAGTGATCAGGGTATGGAGCCTCCATCTTCTTCGAAGCGAAAAGCTCCCCAGGACGAGGCAGTTCCTCCTGGTTGTCGAGATGAGATCACTCCTCTTGATCCTGATGTGGAGGTGATGGGGTCCTTTGCCACCCGCGCTCCTCATTTAGAGGCTTTTGCTCCTCAGGTGTCTTCTTCTTTGAAGGAGATGAACGAGGTGGTAAGTGAACTTGCTTGTTTTGGGTTTTAATTTTGTCTCTTTGTGTCGTACTGACTTCTTTCTTTTTGCTTGTAGATTGAAGCTCAGGCTCATATTACTTTCACGTGGAATGATCATTGCGTGGGCTTGAAGGATGGATACTTGGCCCTCCAGGAGAAGCTCCGGGCAGCAGAGGACTCACTTGCTGCTTTGAGAGAGGATCATGATCAGGATGTCTCTTGATTTCGACGGATTGGGTCAGAGCTGAAGACAGAGCTAAAGGAGGCTCCAACAACGTTGGTGGTGGAGAAGTCTCTTGTGGAGAAGACCACACAGTTGTTGAAGTCCGCCCAAGAGGAAAGTTCTCGTCTGAAGATAGAGCTTGGAGCTTCGAAGGCTCAAGTGGAGTTGCTTTGCTCTGATGATCAGGTGTCAGAGCTGAAGGCTGCTGAGCTTGCTGAGTATTTGGACTCTTTGGACTACATGCACGATCGTAGATTGATTGGCAAGGAGGTTCGTGAGGAGATATGAACTAGAGAGGTGAAGCCTCAGATGGAAGATGCTCGCGAGCTTGCACTTTGACATAGAGTGTCGAAGGCTTTTCGCGTGGTTGTCTGGAGCTTGAAGTGTGATGTGTACGACCTCAGCTTCGATGATATCTCAGATGATGAGAGCTGGAGCCCTGTTTCTGATGCTGATGCAGCCGATGAGTAGTATCTTTAGCCTTTTACTCTTGTATGTTGGTACTTTCCTTAGTTGAGTCTTTTATATGATTGTGTATGTTTGCTTTTGTTTTTCAGACCTGCGGGCTTTCTTTGCTGCCCTTTTGAGGCCATTGACTGCATGTCTTATGTTTGTATTTGTATGACATTACCGTTTCCTTGTTTTTTCTTATTTGTATGAATGCCAGTAGTTTGTGAAACTTAGGCTCACAGTGACGACAGAGAGCTTATTTGCTCAATCTGGCTGCGTGTACCTCTTAATTAAAGGTTTGTTTGGTTTGGCGTTTTACCGCTTCCGTTTGGAGCAAACGTCGCCGGACGGCGGGTAAACAAACGGACGCCGGTGGCGTTTGCACCCCCGCCGGACAGAGGAAAAGCTACCAAATCGGAGCTTTTCCAGCTCCGCCTCCCCCACTCCGGTTCGACACCTCTGTTTGGAGCCCCCGACTCCTCCCGCACCGTTCAATCAAATGAACCCTAAGTTTTGCTTGGTGTCGATCGCGAGGGGGGCAGACCCGGGCGATGACGATGCGTAGAAAGGCAGGTTCGGTGAAGAGTTGTCTCATTCAAACCGCATGCGCAGCCATACCTAACGTAGTTGCGGTTGGTGTCGATCGTGAGGGGGGAAGTCTCTAACGATGACGAGACATAGAAAGGCAGGTTTGGTGAAGATTGTTTCATTCAAACCGCATGCACAGTCTTACCTAATGGAGTTGCGGTTGGTGTCGATCACGCGGGGGCAGACCCGGGCGATGACGAGGCGTAGAAAGACAGGTTCGGTGAAGAGCTGTCTCATTCAAACCGCATGCACAGTCTTACCTAATGGAGTTGAGGTTGGTGTCGATCGCGAGTGGGGCAGGCCCGGGCGATGATGAGGCGTGGAAAGGCAGGTTCGGTGAAAAACGGTCTCATTCAAACCGCATACGCAGTCTTTCCTAATCGAATTCCCTGGGGACAATATTGAGAGAAAACACAATGCATCATCCATTCCTTAGAAATAGTTTGCGCGAATCATGGCTCGTGGCTTTTACAACATCAAAACATGGAATTCAAACAAGAAATAAACAGAAAATAAAAGAACAAGAAATCACTGGTAAAATCGGCGCAGGTTCTGCGCATTCCACGTGCGGGGAAGGGTCTTACCCTCCGCAGTTCTAATCTTGAAGTTTCCTGGCTTGATTATTGGGGAGATGACGAACTGTCCCTCCCATGAAGGAGAGAATTCGTCTCCCTACGGTCCTTTGCCAGCTGCTTCTATGTTTCACAAGACCAGATCTCCAACGTTGGTAGGTCTGGGATTTACTCGTAGGTTGTGGAGTCGTGCTACACGTCCTTGATAGGCGGCGACTCGAAGGGCCGTCGTATCACTGACTTCTTGGACTAAGTCGAAGTTTTCCCGGAGTAACTCGTCTTTCTTCTCTGGGTCGAAGTTCAGAACACGGGTACTCGGGACACCAATATCGACAGGGATAGCGGCTTCGGTTCCGTAACATCGATTGTACGGGGTTTCTCCGGTAGGAGTTCTCTTCGTGGTTCGGTAAGCCCATAACACATTTGAGAGTGCATCAACCCACTGCCCCCTGCTTCCTATAGTCGAGTCTTTAAGCCCTGAGGATGGTACGATTGGTCACTTCGACTTGCCCGTTGGTCTGCAGGTGTGCTACAACGGTATGGCGCATGTTATCTTCAAGTCTTCACACATATTTGTAAAGGACTTTACAGTGAATTGAGTACCATTATCAGCAATAATGGTTGCGGGAATACTGAAGCGATAGACGATGTTCTTCCAGACAAACTGCTTGGTATTCTCTTCCGTGATTTTGGCCATGGGTTTAGCTTCCACCCACTTAATGAAGTAATCAATCGCCAGTATGATGAACTTCCTTTGTCCTGATGCCTGAGGGAGGGGATCGAGAAGGTCGATACCCCATTGCGCAAAAGGCCAAGCTCCTTGCAGCGTCGTGAGAGCGACTGGAGGCTGTCGGGAAACGCTCGAGTGCAGTTGGCAACTCTTGTATTTTTGGACAAACTCAATCGCATCCTCCTTCATAGTTGGCCAGTAGAATCCTTGGCGCAAGATCTTTTGGGCCAGCGCCTTGCCCCCCAAGTGCTCCCCACAAATTCCTCTATGAACTTCTCGTAGCGTGTATTTTGCATCTGATTCCGACAAACACTTTAGGTAAGGCCTGGGAAAGGACTGCTTGTATATCTCTCCATTAATGACTGTGAAGGTCGCTGCTCGCATCTGCAAACGTCGCGCCTCCACCGGGTCTTCAGGTAGTTCGTGCTCGAGGTAGGCTTGTAGCGGGCTGACCCATGACGACCCTGTTCATCAAGTTCTGCAATTTCCCATGGTCCCTGACTACTAGGGATAACGATTTCTTCTACCTGTCACCTTCTGGATTGATATCGAGTTGGAGATGTGGCGAGCTTGGAGAGTGCATCTGCTCTGGAATATTTACGAGCAGATACCGTAAAAGCTTGGCGAGGAGATATTTTACGAGCATGAGATATTGGGTTAGCTGGTCGCTCTTTGTCTCGTAATCTCCTTCAATTTGCGAGACTACAAGCTAGGAATATGAATAGATCGTTATGTTCTTAACTTCGCAGTCGATGACAAGTCTGAGCCCTGCAATCAGAGCCTCACACTCGGCAACATTGTTAATGACTGGAAACTTCAATCTGCGTCCGTACTCCAAGGTAATTTCTTCTGGGCTCACCAAAAGTAGTCTCGTCCCTGCCCGTTCGATCCCTAGTGCGCCATCAACGTAAAGAGCACATCCAGGGGCGAGGGCGTCCTGTGCGGAAATAGCTTCTTGGGGAATGGTGTTTTCCACAATAAAATTTGCCAACACCTGGTATTTGATGTTCGGTCGGGGTAGGAAATGAATATCGAATTCGCCAAGTTCGACTGCCCACATCATTAATCTGCCGGACGCCTCTAGTTTCTGGAGGATTGCGCGAAGTGGGAGTTCGGTCAATACCTTTACAGTGTGAGCCTGGAAATAGGGCCACAGCTTTCTGGATGAGAAGACGAGGGCTAAAGCTGTCTTATCTTTTGTAGGATATCGGGCCTCGGTATCTGAAAGAACCTTGCTAAGATAATAGATCGAACGCTTAACCCCACCTTCATCTTTGACTAGTACTAAACTTAATGTATCGGGGGATATTGCTAGATATAGATACAATATTTCTCCGGGGATTGGTTTTGAGAGAAGAGAAGGCGAGGCTAGATATCGTTTCAGGGATTCGAAGGCTGTTTGACATTCATCCGTTCACTGGAACCCTATGCTACGAGCTCCTCGATGAATCTTGAAAAAGGGGAGATACTTGTCGTCGGTCCGTGCTAGAAATTGTGAGAGTGCAGTAATCCTTTCATTCAAACGTTGTACTTCCTTTATTGAGCAAGGGGTGACATGTCTTCAATCGCTCTGATCTTTTCAGGGTTTACTTCAATTCTCCGATGGGTCACCATGGATCCCAAAAACTTGCCTAACGTAACACCAAATGCACACTTGCTCGGATTGAGGCTCATCCCAAACCGGCTAAGGAGCTCAAAACACCTCTCTAGATCCTTCAGATGGTCGCTTCGGTGGATATTCTTGACTAGCATGTCATCTACATACACTTCCATTGTCTTCCCGATGAGATCCTTGAACACCTTGTTCATCAATCGCTGGTAGGTTGCTTCGACATTTTTTAAGGTCGAAGAGCATCACCTTATAGCAATAAATTCCCTTGACGGTCCTGACGCAGTGTGCTCTTCATCTGCCGGATTCATTCTGATCTGGTTGTAGCCGGAATACGCATCCATGAAACTGGGAGCTGATGGCCAGCTGTCGATTCAACAAGTTGGTCAATCCTTGGGAGAGAAAAACTGTCCTTTGGGCAAGCTTGATTGAGGTTGGTGTAATCCACGCACATCCTCCATTTCCCAGAAGCTTTCTTGACCATGACCACGTTGGCCAGCCAGGTGGGGTATTCTACCTCCCGAATAAACTGCGCATCCAGAAGCTTTCCTACATCCTCTTCGATCGCCTGGAGTTGCTCGGGAGCGAAGTTTCTTTTCTTTTGGATGACTGGCTTGCATGCAGTGTTGGTGTTCAAAGAATGTTGGATGACCTGCGGATTAACTCCAGGCATGTCTTCGAAACTCCAAGCGAAAATATCTTTGTTTGCCCGGAGATAGGTTGCAAGCTCCTCCTTCTCTTGCTGGGGTGGTAGGGATCCGAGTTGAACTGTACGCGCTGGATTCTGCTCGGAAAGAGGCACCTCGACCAGCCCTTCTTTGGGCGCTCCACGCTGCATGGTTGTCGCAAATCGAAGTCATCAATGTTGAGGGCAGTCGCCGCTACCGGTTGAGCTTGCTTGGAGTAGCAAGTGTGGGATGCTTCTTGATTCCCACGAACGTCCCCCACACCTCCCGCGGTCGGGAATTTCATTACGAGGTGTGGAATTGACGGGATGGCTCTAAAGAGAGACTAGATTGGTCTTCCGAAGATGACGTTGTATGTTGAACTTGAATCTACAACAACGAACTGAATATTGTGCGTGACCTGTCTCGAAAATTCTCTCATGGTAACTGGCAAAGTGATCATTCCTTGGACTAGAACTGGGTGGTTGTCGAAGTTATTGACGAGTCCTACTGCAGGACTGAGGTGTTGACTGGCGAGCTTCATACTCTGGAGAGTTGACAGAAATAATACGTCGATCGAGCTTCCATTGTCCATGAGAATTTTTTTGACGTTATAACATGGACCTCCAATCCCAGCATTAATCACGAACGGGTCTTGGTGAGGTGATCGTAACCCTTCGAGCTCTTCATCTCCAAACGTGATGATAGAATCTTGTCTTAATCTTTTATCCTCACGCCTTCCTTCGGGGACATCTACGGAAAGTACCTGGGTAGAGAGAATTGGAGACCCGACGATAGTATCAATGTTTCCCATCATTTGTCTTCCTCCGGCTGCTCCTTGCTGAGCGACCTGCTGCTCTCTTGCTTGCCTGGGGGTGCGTTCTGATCTTGCATATGACCTTGCAAAACTCTGCCAAGAAGCACTTGTTGGACAAGACGTTCAATCTCGTCCTTTAGCCTGGTATATTCCTCGGTGGTGTGCCCGGTCCCACGGTGAAACTCACAGTACTTTGACTGGTCATTCCTAGGATTTCGAGTTGACACTTTTGGTTGATGAAGTGCTGGGTTGCCCTGAATTGCATAAAGCACATTAGTTCGCGTGGTGTTTAATGGTGTGTACTCTCGAGGCGGCCGCTGAACCAGATCCCTCTGGAAGTCGCGCTGACGCTGGCCGTTACGACGCTCTTCTCCGTCTCTCTTCCTGCATCTTAGGAGTATTCGTCTGCCCTCTTCTCAGAACATGAAAGACGTCATGGACACCGGCCAAAGAAGCAGGTAGCTCCAGACGATAGGCAGATCCTCCAACATGTTCTGAGATGGAGTACGGTCCCACGAACCTCGGGCTGAGCTTATGATGGCGACCGAACCGTTTCACCCCAGGAGTAGGAGAAACCTTCAGTAACACTTGATCGCCCACAACAAACTCTAACGGACGGTGGCGCTGATTTGCATACTTTCTCTGCCTCTCAATGACACGACTGAGCTGAGGACGAGTCTTCTTGGTGGCTTCATCCATTTCCTGAAGTAGCTCAGGGCCCAAAATCACCTTTTTACCGACTTCCGACCAGTAGAGCGGGGTCCTACAGCGACGCCCGTACAGTGCTTCAAAGGGAGTCATCTTGAGGCTTTCTTGATAGCTGTTGTTGTAGGCGAATTCAACCAAGGGTAGATGTTCATCCCAAGCTCCCTTGTAGTCCAAAATATAACACCGTAGCATATCTTCGAGAATCTGATTAACTCTCTCAGTCTGGCCATCGGTCGTCGGATGATACACGATACTCAGGTTGAGATCAGTGCCCAAAGCTTGCTGAAATCCCTTCCAGAAGTGTGATACAAATCTCGAGTCACGATCAGAAACAATCCGCAGAGGAATCCCATGGAGCCTAACAATCTCAGAAACATAAATCCGGGCCATCTTCTCGGTGGAATGACCCTCCTTATACGGGATGAAGTGAGCCACTTTAGTCAGGCGATCCACTATGACCCAAATCGCATCATGTCCCCTCGGAGTACGGGGCAGACCAGTGATGAAGTTCATAGAGATGTCTTACCACTTCCATTCAGGGATAGGCAGAGGCTGCAAAAGTCCACCAGGACGCTGACGCTGAGCTTTCACCTTCTTGCACGTCAGACATCGAGAGATGAAGCGTGCAATATAGTTCTTCATGCCAGGCCACCACACGATCTGCTTCAGGTCATGATACATCTTGTTGTTGCTAGGATGACCAGATGTGCGGGACTCGTGGGCTTCTCGGCAAATACAATCCAGTAACTTAGGAACATCGGGAATGCAGAGGCGACCTCGAAAACACAAAACATCATCAGACATGGAGAAATTTGGAAGATTACCAAGTTCAACTTGTCGGCGAATGCGCTGGAGTGCGGGATCAGATGGTTGCAGATCCTTCACCTGTTCTACCCATAATGGACCAGAGACTTCTCCTTGGCCTCCAGGTGAGAAGGATATGTCCATCCGCTCGAGGTCATCAATCAGGGCCGCGAGAGAAGCTGACATGGGTGCACAGGTGGTAAATGAAGCCTGACGACTCAAAGCATCCGCCACTGAATTGGCTTTCCCGGGCACATAAGTGAGCAGCAGGTCATAATCTGCTATAAATTCTAGCCATCGTCTCTGACGAAGATTGCGATCCTTCTGAACGAAAATATACTTCAAACTTTGATGGTCAGCGAAGAAGTGACACTTCACGCCATAGAGGTAGTGACACCAAAGCTTCAAAGCAAACACCACCGCAGCAGCGAACTCCAGATCATGAGTGGGGTAGTTGCGTTCATGGGTCTTCAACTGTCTCGACCCATAAGTAATAACACAATCTTCTTGCATCAGGACACAACCCAAGCCCACTCCGGAAGCATCGGTATAAACTGAAAAGTCCAACCCCTCTGAAGGAAGAGCTAAAACTGGCGCTGAACACAAACGTTGCTTCAATTCAGAAAAGGCCTGCTCACATTGATCTGACCACTCGAATCTGACATGTTTTTGGGTTAGTCGTGTCAGGGGAGCAGCAAGAGAGGAGAAGTCCTTGACGAAACGCCGGTAATAGCCCGCCAAACCAAGGAAACTGCGAATCTCAGTAGGGATAGAAGGCTGCTTCCAATCCATAACAGCGGAGACCTTGGAAGGATCAACGGAAAGTCCATCGCCTGAAATGACATGTCCCAAAAAGGCAACACGATCCAGCAAGAACTCACATTTCGCCAACTTGGCATATAGTTGGTGCTGACGAAGCGTGGAGAGAGTGAGTTTAAGATGAGTTGCATGCTCCTCACGAGTCTTTGAGTAGACCAAAATATTATCAATGAAAACAATGATGAACTTATCCAGGTAGTCGCGGAAAACACGGTTCATCATATCCATGAAAGCAGAAGGGGCGTTAGTCAACCCAAAAGACATCACCAAAAATTCAAAGTGTCCATACCGAGTTCGAAAGACTGTCCTGGGGATGTCGGATTCCTTGATCTTCAACTGATGGTAACCCGACCTGAGATCTATTTTGGAGAAGACGGTACTGCCTTTGAGCTGGTCAAATAGGTCATCCACGCGCGGGAGGGGGTACTTATTCTTGATGGTTACCTTGTTCAGGTCCCGGTAGTCGATGCACAATCTCATGGATCCGTCTTTCCTTTTAACGAAGAGAACGGGGGCTCCCCAAGGAGAAGAGCTGGGACGAATGTACCCACGCTCAAGCAATTCATCCAATTGTGATCTAAGCTCCTCCAGTTCTTGAGGTGTCATGCGGTACAGAGCTTTAGATATGGGGCGCGTTCCAGGCTCTACATCAATGGAGAACTCTACATCACGATTGGGAGGCATTCCAGGCAACTCGACGGGGAACACGTCGGGGAACTCGGAAGCAATCGGGATAGACCCAAGTTGTGGTATGAAAACATCTGAATGTGAAGCATAGACAAAGCAAGCAAAGCATCCCTGACTAAGAAGTCGAGAGGTGCGCACAACAGAAATTACCTGCAGGTGGCTACGGGTGGTTCTAACATGGACGCTGTAGTCTTTGTCATCGATACTGAGATTGACCCTCTTTGCCATACAGTCCAGTTTTGCTCGATACACGACCAGCCAGTTCATACCCAAAATTACGTCGAATTCTGTCATATCCAGGACTATGAGATCGGCGACAACTTGCAATTCACCAAGCAGTATCAGACAATTGAGAATGCCTCTAGTTGACAAGTGCAGATGGCCGGGCACAGAAATCTCGAAAGGGACTTCGAGTGGCGAAGTAGGTCAACTATGAAGATCCACGATATGACGCGCTATAAAATAGTGAGATGCCCCAGAATCGAATAGGATTTGTATCCACTTGTTCTTGACCCTAAAACTCCATAGAAATGAACATTACGGGCACATTCAAGATTATTTGACACTAAAGCAGCAAATGAAAAGATGCAGAAAATTAACAAAAAACTTTACATAAAACATACCAGAGATGACAGAGGTAGATGCGAGCGCCTCGCCCTGAGTGGTGACGTTCAGCATAACCTTGTCCTTATCTTGGGCACCAGAAATAGCCTGCAGAGGCTGAGCGGGGATCGGGCTTTCCTTCACGGGGAAATCTTTAATCTGATGTCCAAACTGCCCACATCTGAAGCAGGTATTCATCTTGCGGCGACAATCTCTCACCAAGTGACCTGATTTCTTGCAGTAAGTACAGACGGAGGAGGCAGATGCAAGCGTAACCTGGGGTTGTTGTGCGGGCACAACCATCTTCTGCTTCTTCAGGAGGGAGCGGCAGACCAGAATGGTATGACCAACTTTATGGCAGTTGACACACACCTCCTGGGACTTGGGACCTTGCTCCTGAGGTGGAGCACTCTTACGCTTGTGGTCAGGTGCAACGACATTGCTTGTATCATGCTGAACTTTCTTGGCAGTGCGGTCCAGCTCAATAGCCTCAACCTTCAAGGCGGCCGCAACAGTCTCATCGTAGGTGGTGGCGCAGTGGGCTACCACATGCTGGAGGAAGTCATGTCGGAGGCCCTTCACGAATCGACTGATCTTCTTAGACTCATCGGGCACGAACTTTGCGGCAAGGAGAGATAGACGAGAGAACTCTATCTCATATTCAGTCACGGTCCTGCCGGGATGCTGAAGGGACAGGAACCTTTCAGCTAACTTGTCTCGCTCCACGGACGAAAGAAACTTTTCCATGAGCGCATTCTCGAACTGCTCCCAGGTCATAGCAGAAGAATTGGGGAGACTGCGGCGCTGAAGCCACCAGGTGTATGCATCCTCGGTCAGCTGGTAGGCCGCAAGATGAACCTTTTGTGTCTCAGGGACTCCGGTATACTCGAAGTGCTTCTCCATCTGGGAGAGCCACTCTGAAATGACGAAGAAATCGCGACTGCCATTAAAGGACGACAGGTTCGACCTCTTGAACGCCAGTGTATCTGCCATCTCCACAGGAGGAGCAACTAGACCTGGCACGAGCGGGACCACCAGGGTGTCAGTAGGCAAGCCAGTTCCTGAACCAGGTGCAAGAGGGGTGGTTCCAAGAGCGGTGGTAGCAGTGACTCCAGCTGTCCCTGCGCTGCCAGAATCCGGAGCTGTGTTACGAGTTTGACGATCTTCCTCTAAGCGAGTGAGACGCTCGAGAATCTGCCTCAACAGCTGGGCAGTGGCGTCTTCAGAAGTTGCTCCGGCAGGAGGTGTAGCCTTCTTACGCTGCGATCGCTTAGGGGCCATCTAAAGAGGGACACAAAGGAAACGAGTAAGTGAGACAATTACGTTAATCATAGAAGATTAAGGAACAACAAGTTCTAGCATTTTGATACTGTCGAATACATAAATCATATATTAGTTACAACATTTTCATGGGACAACTCTAGGTAATGCTCATGTTAAAATGACAAGGAATCACATGCAATGTCAAACAATTTATAAATTCATGTCTGTACAATCATCATCTGTTGTTTTTGGCTTAACATTTGTGTAATGAGTTATGTTATGCATGCAATACAATTATGTCTAAAATGCATTCCTACGAATGTTCATGAATAGATACACATGTCATGTTAAGCGCCCATATCACTTAACATGTCATGCATATTATGATTATAATGTCAATGCACTTGAAAATATTAAACCGCCCATACAATTTAATATTCGCAAGCGGTATATAGACTAGTGAAAATTCATATGCACAAAAATGTTAAGTTTGCCCATAACCCCTTAACATTCGTGTGCATACTACTCATGATTATGAGTGAGTGTGTGCAATGTTTCAGCCGCGAACAACAAATAATGATAGGGTGAGTGAGATATGATGCATGTTCCTGTATTTACATAATAGAATTTAAAAGACTTGATAATTTCAAAATACTTCGTTTTCTATTTGGAGCAAACCTCGCTCTGATATCAACTGCCACGACCCGTCTCGACGAAAGTCAGAGTGCGCTTAGGGCGGGCCGTGATGCCACAAGCATGAGCGAAAAGAAACCATGCCTGCTAAGGCGGATACAAAGAAAATCTGAAATTTAAATAGCTGTTTTGTTAAAAGGTTATGGTTTTTTTAAAAAAAGATATATGCGGAAGCAATTAAGATTTTAAAACAGTGAAAGTTTAATGCACATGTATTTCCTTGTAAAATTTAATGTTACACATAGTACTGAAACAAAAATAAATGCAATAACAACAGAAATGAAAATGTCATAAAATGATCTAGTACAATAGAAACATCGTAGGAGTTGTCCATGATACAAAAGAAAATATCTTACCATAATTAGTACATGATAAACGAACAGACAGTAAAAGATTCAAATACATAAAACTTGATGCAAGCAACTACAAAGGAAAAACCTCCAAGCACAGCTGCAGCTGAACGGGAAGTAGCTCAGGGGGTAGGAGGCGCAGTCACAAAACCTAAGACAAATTCAAGACAGAAGGAAAATGCCTTAGAACTTAAGATTTAAACATGAGCAAGTTAATTAATTAGAATGTGAGCAAAAACAAACGGACATATTCAAGTACTGATCTATCTTGTACACAGCTACCAAACATACCAAAAACCAGGTCAAACAGACATTTATGAAAGATTAGCCTACTCCGGAGTATATCCTAATGTAAAATGTTGTAAGTCGTGATCGATGAAGTGTAGGTGCTATAGCGGACGCACATGACTCACGTTCAGATCTAGGTGCAAGTATTATTAGAAAAGTAATCCTGCTTGCCGTGACCATGCCAGCAGACAGATGCCCTGTTAAACGCTACAATTTAAAGATTTGCTTACAACTACAGATTTGTCTTTATGTTTCGTACTTATTTGGTTACTTATCCTGTTATGTTATGTCAACATTATGAGAATTCAGAATTTTGTAGAAAAAACATTTGTAAAAAAAAAACAGGTATCCAGATTAAATCTAAAGTTTTGCAAGTGAGAGGGGGTTCTCTACTTGCCTTAAGGTGACGTCGAAAACGCTAGCAACAACTAAATGGCGCAAGCGAGATTAACGACTCTAGCTAAACCTGTTCCAAGATCAAAAATGTTCTTCAAAGCAATAATAAGGTTCCTACACTTGCACACGCATTTGATGACCACGCTACACAACATGAGAGGAGTTTAGGAATTTACCACCCTCGAGAGTGAGGGGAGAAGAGGCTACCGCGAGGGATCAGGATTTTGGCGGCGATTGGATGCGAAAAAGCCCTAATTCGGAGAGGGCTTGGAGTGATTCCACCACTAGACCTGAAGAGCGGCACCGTAAACACAAATAAGACTGGATTAGTCGAATATACGATGAACACACGTTGAATCGACGTGATTACATCGATTGGGGAGCGAAAATTAGCAAAAAAAATAGGAGAAAACTGAACTTAGGAGGCAAGATGAGTTTTCTTACCCAAGAGAAGCCAAATCGGGGCTCCGAAATCCACGAAGAGGGGTTTCGAGCGAAACTCTAGGAGTCCCTCACGAAAACCACCGGCCGGAATTAGGAGGAGCTAGGGTTGCCGGAGAAGAAACGACGTCTTTGCCCTCACTGGCCGGAGGAGGAGAAGAGAAGGGGAGAAAGTCGACGGGCCCCTTGGATGCAGCCGGACAAGAGGGAAGGGCTGCTGAGGGATTGTCGGCCAACAGGAGAGTCGGAGACGACGAGGAAGCAAGGAGAAGAGGCGCTGGCCCTAGAGGAGGAGGTTTCTGGCCACGGGAAGGGGAATCGGGACGCCTAGAGGCGGGATCAGGAGCGGCGAGTCGCTCGTCTTCGCGGAGACGGGGCTGCGGGCTGCGACTGAGCGGGAGGGATTTGGATCGGGAGAAGGGCTCGGGTTAAAAGCTTTTTGAAGTCTTTGTTTATAATATTATTTTATATATATTCTATTATTATTATTATTATTACTATTATTATAATAGTTGGGGGGGGGGGGGTAGGTTTAGGGTTATATTAAGGGGTTGTTACCTTAAGGCAAGTAGAGAACCCCCGCCGGTCGGGGCGACCGACAGGGTGGGTGGGGGGGTGCATCACGGCCACCCGCGGCCTCCCACGATCGCAACGGAGGCCGTGGGTGGGGGGTGCCCCCGCCGGTCGGGGCGACCGACAGGGTGGTGGCGTCGTGTGGCCGCAAGTCGCGGCCTCCTTGCTGGCCGGAAGCCCGGCCGGCTTGGGCAGGCCGACGGAAAGGAGAGGGAGTGGGGCCGGCCGTATAGCGGGCCCCTGCCGGCCACCGTGAGAGGGATCCCGCGCGCGTGGATCGTGCGCGTTTGCGCATGCTGATCGTGTGCGCGGCAGTCAAACCCATGTCCCCACTGAGATAGTGGGGATCATGAGGAGTGGTCTATCCGCACCTCAGAGTTCTATAAAAGGAATCTCATTCCTTGTGGGGCTTTGAAAATGTTCTGTCATAGTGCATTCTCATTTTTTGTAAACTAAAAAATGATATATTCAGGTGCGGTGTAATAGCTGAAACCCATTCGCAATAGGAAAACATAACTGGAGGAGAATTTATTGTGTCCAACGTATGGATCTAACTTTGCATCTGAACGAGTCGTAGGAAGACCAAAATTCAGACATAGATGAACCAAAAATGATCATAGAACGACCAAAATGTGAACTTAGGACGAATAAAAAGTGGCCACATGACCAATTAAAAAATGGTCATAAAATGATAAAAATTGATTAGAGGATGGCCTAAAAGTGGTTGTAGGACGATTGACAAAAAAGCCATCGGATGGCCCAAAAATGATCTTAGGACGAATAAAAACCGGCCATATAACGAGCAATAAGTGGTTTAGGGAAAATGGTCTAGAATGTTCAAACTTTTGTCGTGGGATGAACAAAAGGTGGTTGTAGGATGCAAAACAATATGGTTAGTTGTCTTATGACTATTTATTGATCCAAGTACAAAAAATGGTGATACATTTGTTGTCTCCGTAATTTTTATAGCTCTCGAATAATGTGTTACGGGTCTAGCCGTAATGTCAGTATTTTTGGAGAGGTGGAAAAAGATAGAGAAGGTGTTAGAAATATTGTGGAGTTGCATCGCGGTTGTCTAACAGGGTTCTCTGGGGATGAGAGCTACCAATCCCTTTCACTAGAATGGGAGGAGAGTTCTAAGAGGGGGAGAAAGTGATTTTAATTTTTTCTAACATTATGTATCATAATGGGTTTTTCAATATAAAATAGATGACACAATTAGCAAATAAGCCCATATACTTGAAATATCTGCTAAATACCTAAAAGACGAGAACATTTTAAATGACATGCAACTAATACGATGCATAAAACATGAAATAAAAGATGACTAAACCTTGCGGTAACACATCATCCCTTTTTTTACCAATAGCTTGCCCTCAAACTTAGAACCATGGTATGGACTTTTGGACTCGAAGAATGTGACTCATCGCATGGTTAATCTCTCGTCAGAACAATTTGTTTTGGGCTTTGGGCCCAATTATATAGTTATTTTACTTTTCGAGGCTAGTTATTATTTTATTGTTCGAGTGAAGTTGTTGCTTATGTTTTTATGTTTCCCTTGTCTCTTTGTATTTGCACTTGTCATTATCTACTCTTATATAAGGAGACCTTGGGGTCATGTAATGTTATGAAAAGAAATAAACTCTATTTTCTTGTCTTGTTATGAGATTTTGGTAGCCCTCTCCACCTGAGCACACTACGCCTAGGTAGTTGTGGTTTCGGCACCGCAATATCCCCTCTACCTCCGGTCAACATTCTGGCGAGCACGCAACATCTTGGTATCAAAGCTACTCGGTTGTCCTCTTTCGCCGAAGCCGCTGTCAACAACTTGCAAACCCTAAATCTGTTCTCTGAAGCCATTGCCATTTTTCTTCTTTCGGTTCCAGGACGCCGCTGCTGATTGACGCTTCAACACCCCTTGCATCGTCATTTCCAGTGATGACGACGAGTCCACATCAATTACGACGTTTCCAACAGCTCTGCATCGTTGTTCCCACGACAAACCCGCCTCGAATGCTTCCAACAAGTTTTGCATCGCCATTTCCAGCGATAACAATGAGTTCACGTCGATTACGATGCTTCTAGCAGGCTCTTTTTCGTCCAGTGTTGCGGCCTTCAGGTTACTCGACCAGCACTGGCCTCTCTGCACGCCCGTCGTCGCTTCTGCACCTATGCTACGACTCATCCTTGACTCATGCATCTGCGCCTGATACCATCATCAAATCCTACTTACTCTGCGCCTGCAAACACTGCTCTCCCCTCCTTTCCGCCCAAATGACACTTCCTGTTGTTCTTCGCCTGCCCAACACCTCTGTCAGAGCTACGTACTTTTTATCCCATTTTGAGATATGTACTTCTCAAGGGCCATAATTAATAAATTATGGATGCCAACATTAGCTACATGTTCTTGGCGCACACATCATCGAGTTTCTAAATCCATATGGGGAACTCCTCCAGACCGCCATGGCGCGGTCACCGCTCCCACCGCCACCCGAAGACGCTCCCCCTCTCTCCGCAGTCCTTATCATTCCACCGCCGCCACCAGCCCCTACGGTCGTCACCTCACCACCTCTTTTTTTGCCCCCTGCTTTGTCGGCCCCTCTGATCATCTCACCGCCTCCTCTACGACCACATGTTATGTCAGCCCCTCCGGATCCGTTTCTTCTGTCAACCGCCCCCAAATCGGCGCCATCATTTCTAATCCCCGCAGCTCCTTGTCTGCCCAAGCTACTGTTGTCTTCGACTGCCCGTAATTGTCGGACACCCTCGTTCGGCCAGTTCATCGTCCTCTTTTTTGCCATCAGGGAGCCTGTTGACATCCTGCCGCTTGATGCAACCTCCGCTACATCAACGCGATTCCACGAGTTGTTTTGAAGGGAAATCAAAGAGCGAGACGATTAAGTTGTGAAATCCTCGTTCGAGCTTGTGGGCAAGCTTAATTTGAAGGCCGAAGGAGATGTTATGGGTTTCGGGTCTAGTTATCTAGTTATATTTTATTATTCGATACTAGTTGTGATTATATTGTTTTAAGTAAAGTTGTGGCTTAGTGTTTTTATGTTTCCCTTGTCTTTTGTATTTACACTTATGCCATTATCTCCTCTTATATAAGGAGACCTTGGGGTCATGTAGTGTTTTAAAAAGAACTATACTCTATTTCCTCCTTTTTGTTATGAGATTTTTGTAGCTCTCTCCACCCAAGCACACCCTGCCTAGACAGCCATGGTTCCGGCTCCGCAGTATCCCTTTTGCCTCCGGGCACCACTCTGACGAGCACGTAACATAATTTCTTATGACGCTATCCTGTTGAAATGATGTCATCCATGTACGAATAAAAGGGTGAATGACTATTCGTAATTGATCAGTATCTTCCTCGGTGTGGATATATGATGACTCGATGAAACATGAATGTTCTTTGTTTGTAGTAGAGAAGAGTCGACTATTGTAATGGCCCAACCCTCACAATCACCCATTCCAAGACTACTTCCACCAAAGCACACTTAACCATGCAATTTCCAACACAACTCCACCAGTTGCTTCGAAAAAGCTCCTCTGATATATGAGGATCTAAATTGTTACTTGTTTAGCCAAAATACCGCAACTACAACAAGCAACCGCATGAAGTCCTCACCCAAGCATGTATGAGTGGTTACAACTATTCTAACCGCTCGTGGTTTTTGTAGTCTAGGATTAAGTAGTCATCGTCGCCTCAACTAAAATTCTTGGCAAACACTCTTCAGAGTTCGCATAGACCCAACCTCCTGACTGACCGCGTCGGAGGTTGTCTTCACCATAGCCCACACAGACAGCAACCACCTAGAGACCACACAGTTCAGCATTTCCGTTATTGGCAAATCAGGGAAAACTTCCTCAAGAGTCTGGATGGACAGTCATCGAGTGACCGTACTGACTAGCTTATTGGTTAATCAAGAATGCTAGATGTTGAAGCCAAAAAGTGGCCTCAACGAGAGTTCGAACCTTGGGGTGTAGTCGACACCTACTTCTCCCAAACCCAGACTCCTGACTAGTAACAAAGAACCAAGAACTGACCCTAAGCCTCAGCTGGGAGGTCCCTCCACTAACCCGGAAGATCTCTGAGCGCTTCCCCTCCTTAGCCAATTGCTGGGCTATGAGTACCTCAGAAAGCACTAACTGACTTGAGAAAATGAGAAAGCTTGCCTTCTAAGGTACCCTGTGGGTCATATTTATAGGCTCTCAGTATCTGGTCTGCCAACAACGTAACTCTGCTGTTATGAGAGGATATTTGCAGCCCAACTTGGTCTGCAAATAGCGTAACTCCACTGTTCTGAGGAGCTAAATGCAGACCTAAGGGTATCCTGGTAATTTACCTCTGGATACTGCTGGGCGGAAGCCCTTCCGCTACTTTGTAAGCTTTTCGCCTGCCCTATGCGAAACTTAGGGGCAAGCCGCAAAACGCTGAGAGCGTTGAGTGGCGGAACAGAACTCGACGCTAAAAGCAAAAAGGCGTTGGGTGACAAAGCCTCACTTAACGCCAAAGACAAAAGGGCGTTGAGTGACAAAGCCTCACTCAACGCCAAAGGCAAAAGGGCGTTGACTGGCAAAACCTCACTCAACGCCAAGAACTGCAGGGCATTTCTTCCAGGATTCTTGGGATCTCTTCCTCTGCTACACATCGTGCCAGTAGCCCTGACAACATCTTTTGATGCAACCCTCCTTCATGCATGAGATAGTGTGTTGCTTTGTGCCTAAATCCTTTCGCATCCTTGGTCCCCTCGGGGGGGGGGGGGGTTGCATGTAGCAAAGAAGACTATGAAGGGATCCACCCACGAGGGTCGCCGATCCACTTCCATCAACTCCCCCTCCTCAATCGCCATATGAAACTGCTCAGTCAAAGTCCCCCCGCCCCGGGGTCCAAACTTGGCCAACCGATCAGCCGCTTCATTCTCCTCCCTGGGGACATGCTGGATTGAGAATGCTCGGAACCCACCAACAATCACCCTCACTTTGGATAAGTACTTCATGAGGGTGGGCTCCCGGGCTTCGTATTCACCGCTGATCTGCGACGCCACTACTAACGAATCCGTAAGCACTTCTGCGTCATGAATCCCGAGCTCCCTGGCCAACCGCAACCCGGCTATGACGGCTTCATACTCCGCTTTATTGTTTGTGACAGGGAAGTGCAACACCACCGCCTGCTCTATGGTGACCCCTTGAGGGCTTACCAATACTACCCCTCCCCCCAGGGAATGCTTCCCCGAGGCTCCGTCAACCAACATCTTTCATGCCTCCCGCGGCAATGGCTTCTCTCCCTCCACCTCCACGACGTAGTCAGCCAAGAAGTCAGCCACTACCTGTGCCCTGATGGAGAGCCTTGGCACAAAAGAGATGTCAAACTCACTGAGCTCGATAGACCACTTGGCCAACCGCCCCAAGTGCTCCACCCCCTCGAAAATCTTGCGCAGGGGATGGTCCGTCACCACCTTGATTGAATGGGCTTGGAAATACGTCCTAAGCTTCCTGGCCGAGATGATCAGGGAGAAAGCCAACTTCTCTAGAATGACATAGTAGATTGACATAGTAGATTGACAGCTGTTTCTTCCCTTACCAACACAGAACTTACGTCTTCTGCCACTACCCCAAGATACAAAGCTAGATCCTCCCCCTTCTTCGGGCTCTGAAGGATCGACACTTGGGAGAGTTGACCCTTCAATGCCTGGAAGGCTTCCTCACATTCCTTTGTCCATTCGAACTTATGATTTCCCCGAAGTACCTTAAAGAATGGTGAACACTTCTCCTCGGCTCGGGAGAGAAATCGACTCAATCCGGCGAGTTTACCCGTCAAACACTGAACCTCTTTGGCGTTGTGTGGTGATTCCAACTCCATGATGGCCTTCACCTTATCCGGGTTAGGCTCTACCCCTGCTGGGGTCAGAAGGTGCCCAAGAAACTTGCCTCGGCTCGCCCCTAAGACACACTTCTAGGGGTTCAACCTCATCTTGAACTTCCGCAGGGTCGCCAATGTCTCCTCCAGGTCGAGTAGGTGTGAACTCACATCCCTATTCTTCACCATGAGATCATCAACATGAACCTCCAGGTTCCTACCCCTCTAACTTTTGAACACCCGATCCATCATATGCTGGTAGGTAGCCCCTGCGTTCTTTTGCCCGAAGGGCAGCATGTTGTAGCTGAAGCATCCCTCCCTTGTGATGAAGGAGACATCCTTGACGTCAGGAGGATGCATTCGAATCTGATAGTAACCTGAAAAAGCATCCAAAAGACTCATAATAGAAAAACCGACGACTGAATCAACCAGCGCGTCGATCCGAGGCAGGGGGTAGCAATCTTTAGGGCATGATTTATTTAGTAAGGAAAAATCTACACACATACGCCACCTCTCATCGCCTTTTTTACCATTACCACATTGGAGATCTAGTCTGGATACTAGATCTTCGAAATAATACCTGCATCGAGAAGCTTCTTGACCTCCTCGCGGATGGGTTCCTCCAGCTTGGTGGCGATGGTCCTCATCTTTTGGCGGATGAGACGCGTCTTGGGGTTCAGGTTCAGACGGTGGCACGCCACATCCGCATTAATGCCCGGCATGTCTGCCGCGCTCCAGGCGAAGACGTCGACGCTCTTCTGGATGCACTCCCTTATCCTCTCCTGGTCTTCAGGGCTCAGGCCTCCGCTGATCCGTACCCTTTCCGCCTTGCCCGCCTTGGTGAAGACCTCCATCTCCACGACTTCCTCTGCCGGCTCCAGTCGGGACTGCTCCCTGCCGACCCTCTTCTCCTCCTCCCGCCCCAACTCTTCCTCCCCTCCTACTTCCTCAACCTCCATCGCCTCTAACAGGCTCTCCCCCGACAACTCCACTTCTCCACCTCCCTGGGCCTCACCCCCAACTTCTCCTTCTCCCTGCTCCTCCTCTGCAGTCTTCTCTCCAGCCTCACCTAGGCTCACCTCTCCCTCATCTGCAGCCTTCTCTCCAGCCTCACCTAGGCTCACCTCTCCCTCCTCTGCAGCCTCCTGCATCGTCATCTCCTTCTCCAGCTCCTCTGCTTCTGCCATCCAGGAAATGGTGTTGACGGCAGTCACACATCCCTGCCTAGCCACCTTCGGATCCCCCTGATCCGGACCTGCACTCCTCCACTACTGAACTTGAGACATTGGTGAAACGAAGAGGGGACGCAGCGAAAGGCGCTGATGAGAGGGGGCCCAAAGATTGCGCTGTAGCTGCTCGGAGCGTCAACGATGACGAACCGACAGTTCTTCGACAACCCCCCAACGTCACATGCAGTCCGACCCCCCCCCCTCCCTTCGACCTCCTTCCTCTCTCCCGAGAACCCAAACAACGACACATCCGAGGCTAGAACCCTCCGGGCCTCCACCTTCATCTCATCGAAAGGTTTTTTGAAGATTACGTTCACGGAGCTCCCATTGTCTACCAGAATCCTGGAGATCGTGAAATTCTCTATTGCCGTCTGGATCACCAAGGCGTCACAGAACGAGTTTTCGTAGTCGGGCATGTCCTTCGATAAGAAGGTCATTTTCTCCTCCTGGGGGGGGGAGACAGGGAGGTCGAGGAGACGCTCCTCCTATACATGGTTTGGAAGCTCCCCTTACGGGTGGCCTCTATCCCACTCCCCCGTGGATCACCTCGATCCCTCCTCAGGCCCCCACGCCTGCCCGGTCCTCGCACCTGTCTTCTCCTCCTCATGGCAGAACCTCCTCAATCCTCATGGGCGGCGGCTACTGAACTTGCCCCAGTGATCTCCAAAAACTCGGGGCAGGGGGCCGTTGCGTGACCCTCCTCCTGGTGGAAGTCACAAAAGGGCAACACCACCCTGCTTTCTTGTCTCCTCGCTCCGCCTTGAGCTCCTCTCCTTCCTCCTCTTCCTCTGATGATCTTCATAGCCTCCTGCTGCGGCGGGAGGGGGGCCCTCTGTCCCTGCCTCCAGGCCGGCTGATTTAACCTTCTTTGCTCGCGAAAATTTTCCCTTCCTTGGAAACCACCACCCTGCCCCTGGGGGTGACCTTCGTGGGGCCTCCAGCCCAACCGGTTGTTTGGCTCGCGCTGCCCCCAACCTTGGTACTGCCCCTGTCCTCAGGGTTCCTCCCTTCTTCTCTCCTCTCTCTGCTCCCTCTGTCTCCTGACTCCTTCCCATCGTCCTCCGCCAACTTGGCTAGTTTCTTAGCGAACGTCGCATTGGCCGCCTCGATCTCGATCTCCTTAGCCGCCCTCTCCATCAGCTACTCGAATGAGAGGGGGTGAACTCTCTTTAGCTCCATGCTAAAGAAGTTTGGCCTCAGCCCTAGGGTGAAAGCAAGTATCATGGTGTACCCCGACATCTTCTGAAACTGCAAAATCTCTTCCTGGAACCTATCCACATAGCGTATCAACCCCTCTTTCGGCTTCTGCTTGATGGCAAACCACACTCCGCACTCTTCTTCCTCTTCTTTGATGTCGAGAACCTTAGCAAGAACCCGCGCCGCAGATCCTCAAAACAGCAGATTGAACTCGCAGACAACTGGTGGAACCGGTCTCTGGCCTTCTCCTTCAAAGTGATGGCGAAGAGCCTACACTTGAAGGCATCCGACATTCGCCTTATGGAAATGACATCCTCGAACCACTGCACATGTTGTACCGGGTCGTCCCGACCCATATAGTAGGACATGTCCGGCTCCCGGAACCCATCTGGAACCGGAGCCGAGATGATAAGCTCACTAAAAGGGCTCCCTCCCACATCCTGCCGAGAGGGCACGTCCCGCGGCCTTGGCTCGCTAGCCCTGTCCGCACTGACCTACCCAGGAAAAATTCCCGCCCGGCAACATCCCTCTCGGCAACCTCCGCCAAAACCTCCTTCCCAGGACTCTGCCCGAGAGCGTTTTCGCCCAGTGATGGGGCTGTAACCACCGGAACCGAGGGCGTTGCCCCCTCGCTTTTTGCCGAGAAGGCCAAGTGGATGGTCTGCACGACTTCCCGCCTGAAGTCCTCCAACATCCCCAACGTCACCCCACTTCCCCGAGAGGGAGAACCTCCCGAGCCAGCTCCTTCGCCTTCATCCCCAGCCATGAGAGTTAGTTTGAGATTTTCTTGTATCAGCTACGGTCCACGCTCACCGCACCAGAAAATGTTGACGCCAAGAACTGGCCTCAACGAGAGTTCGGACCTTGGAGTGTAGCCGACACCTACTTCTCCCAATCCCAGACCCCTGACTAGTAACAAGGAACCAAGAAATGACCCTAAGTCTCAGCTGGGAGGTCCCTCCACTAACCCGGAAGATCTCTGAGCGCTTCCCCTCCTTAGCCAATTGCTGGGCTAGGAGTACCTCAAAAAGCATTAACTGACTTGAGAAAATGAGAAAGTTTGCCTTCTAAGGTACCCTGTGGGTCATATTTATAGGCTCCCAGTATCTGGTCTGGCAACAGCGTAACTCCGCTGTTATGAGAGGATATTTGCAGCCCAACTTGGTCTGCCAATAGCGTAACTCCGCTGTTCTGAGGAGCTAAATGCAGACCCAAGGGCATCTTGGTAATTTACCTCTGGACCCTGCTGGGCGGAAGCCCTTCCGCTACTCTGTAATCTTTCCGCCTGCCCTATGCGAAACTTAGGGGCAAGCCGCAAAGCGCTGAGAGTGCTGAGTGACGGAACAAGACTCGACACTAAGAGCAAAAGGACGTTAAGTGGCAAAGCCTCACTCAACGTCAAAGGCAAAAGGGCGTTGAGTGGCAAAGTCTCACTCAACGTCAAAGACAAAAGGGCGTTGAGTGGCAAAACCTCACTCAACGGCAAAGGCAAAATGACATTGAGTGGCAAAGCCTCACTCAACGCCAAAAACGAAAGGGCGTTGAGTGGCAAAGCCTCACTCAACGCCAAGAACTGCAGGGCGTTGAGTGGCAAAGTCTCACTCAACGCCCAAGGCGAAAGGGCGTTGAGTGGCAAAACCTCACTCAACACCAAGAACTGCAGGGCGTTGAGTGGCAAAGCCTCACTCAACGCCCAATGCGAAAGGCCGTTGAGTGGAAAAGCCTCACTCAACGCCAAGAACTACAAGGCGTTGAGTGGCAATGTCTCACTCAACGCCAAAGGCGAAAGGGCGTTGAGTGGCAAAACCTCACTCAATGCCTACCCTGAGGGCATCCCGCTTACCCAGGCGCAAGCCTTCTCGCATGCCCCGGGTGAGAACCCTCTCGGCTATCTATCTGTCTAATCCGGCTTATAAACTAAAGCTAGCCCAAGGCTAGCCCAACCCTGGTCCCTCGGTCATCTGGGTCTCACCCAGCGAATTTGAGGTTATACACTAGAGGTCCTCCTCTTCAATAGCACATGCGGACAGTCTGTTGGTGTCCGTGCTAACAGCTCTCTCGGCTCGACCCTTAGCAATGCAGTCTCAACTTCAACAGTCCGGGCGGGCAGGTCAGTGATCTCCGCCCAGATTCATCCCTCAGCTGGAAAATTCATTCTTTAGCAGCAGGGGAAGTCACATCTTTGTCACAGGAAGATCAAGCAACGAATCGTGCGGTTACATCTCTATAACCGCATGGGCTAGTTTTTCAGCACTCCTCGAGCGGTCCGTGCAGTTACACTTTTGTAACCACGCGGTCCAGTGATCAAGCTACCTTAAGCATGACCAACGCCCTCATCTCCAGCAGTGCAAGCGGGGTCATTCAGTGTCCTCTTGGTGGACTCATCCTCAGTAGAGTGTGCAGACACTCTCCCAGTGAACGCCCAAGCTCGGCGTCTCAACCCAACCTCTCAGCTAGCTCTCCACCGTAGAGTTCACGCGGTTATGGCTTGTGTAACTGCGTGCCCCTAGTTTCTTGCTATCTGCACCCCAATGTAACCTCTCATCTTTATACGTTTATAATGTACCCGGGAACCCGTAATTCCTAGACCTTGTCCGTTCGGGCATGCCACCACTAATATAAATAGGGTGTGCAGTACTGTGGAAGGAACGAGAGGAGAGAGCATAGCTAGTGCGAACTCTCTTCGGGAACTCTTCAGGTGCTGCGACCTCTCTACAGGTGCAGTCTCTCTTCAGTGACCCTGGGTTCTCTTTAGTAGCCGTGAACTTCAACTTCTAACCACAACTACCCTTTTGTAACTATATTCTCTTTATCAATAATATCACCCTTAACTAAGGGTGGCCTCGCCGCTTGCGGCTCCCTTTTCTACTTCCTTCATATCGAGCTCAAAGTAATCAGCTACTCTAAATTTCTGTAACCAACCTTCCATTGTGAGTTGTGGTGGAGTTGAGACATTCTTTGCATCAACAGTTCAACACGCGACTTTCAGATCGGGCAGTTGGTGAACAACAGTTCATTCGAAGGAATATGAGTTCTCCAAGAGAAACTTGCGAGTTGGGAGATGAATTCAACTTGATGATAACAGTCTTAAAGAAGCTCTCTGTGCAAGTGGGAGCGCTCACCAAGGGATGACTACCCCTGATGTTCCCCCTCCAACCATCCCTTCAGTACTGTCCTCGTGCCGTCGAGATGAGGAGGCTGCATGGACTAGGCAGAAATTCTTCAGAGTAGCTCCCGTTCCAGAGCCTACGCGGGCTCTCAACTTCAAAGAAGTCTCCCTTGAGAAAGAAGAAGAAGAGCCTTCCCCTTCACAAAGATCATCCAGGTGGTAAACAGTTCCCGCTGGTTTCATAGAAGCACTTCTCCCGCGGGTTTTCAAAAGTGGAGACTCGGCGCTCCATCTGCAAGCTTTCGAAGCAACTATTTTTCTTCGGACCCTTTCCGATGGGATTCGATGAAACTCTTGTCAACTGCCTTTAAAAGCAAGACCAGAGGTTGGTTTTTTCAGCTGCCACCAAGATTGATATCCTTCAAAGGATCGAAGGAGTTCTTGATGAGGCTTGCTTCCTCCAAGAAGCGGAAGAGTTGTCCGCAAGTGCTTTTTCAGTTCAAGCAAGGTGTGACTGAAACTCTTGTTCATTACATTGACCGCTTTCAAGAGAAGATATTTGAGATTCACGATGTGGATTCTTCAATGTTTCGAGTAGCTCTAACATGTGGGTTGCATGAAGGACTCTTTAAGTTCGAAATGAGACGGAGACCCCCCAAGCTCTTATACTGAACTAATCGAGATGGCCAACTGATTTGTCAAAGGTGAAGCAACCAATCCGGAGTTTGTCTCCTCTCTTGCTCACTTGGTTCAGCTTCGACGAGAAGGTAACACTTCTGCTCGAGTACTCTCACCTTGCTCGAATGCAGCGCTTGAATTCCCATCCTTTGCAACCACCTCGATAGAAGAATGTCTATCACCAACGCCATCCACCACTTCGACATTTCCAGCAGATGACGCTATTGCGCCAATTTTCTTCACCTCAAGCTGCACTCATCTAGCGATCACCTCCTGCATACATCGGCCATCTCCCGCGCGAGCTACTCCTGGTCGTTTCCCTCTGACTGACGATCCTTGGGAGGAGTATACTAAATTGATCATTCATGTGCATGAGGTTCTCCAGATTTTTCAAAGGCTAACAGACTTTAGGAGACCTCCCCTAGTCAAGTAAAGGTTCTCAGGCAGAGACAAGGAGCTCTATTGTGAATACCATAAAGACATCAGCCATGATACTGGGAACTATTAGGCACTTTGTGACCTGGTCGAGAAGATTTTAAAGGCCGACAAGCTGCGAGAATACATCGCCGCCAAAGATAATGATGACAAACCTACTTCCAAAGGGAATGAGGTTGATGAGATAAGCTTCTCACAACGATCGGAGTGCATAGAAGCGGAGGACATTAGCGCACTCGAGGGCATTTGCTAAGTGAACCACAACTCATTGATTAGCTACTCTTACGCAACCACGAGACAACCATCCATGAAGAAGCATTTTCTTGCTTTGTTTTCTTTTTTTGTCTTTCCCTATTTTCTTCAAACTTGTCTCCATTCAAGAATGTCTCTAATACTTTTCTCTTTTTTGCTATCTAAACCCAGCCATTAGTAGTTGAACCATGTAAGAGGTAATCGACCGAACCTACCCCTCCAATCCTGAAATCCGGATCGTTGACGTAAAAAACAACCGTCCATGCCCCGCAACCCAACTAGAATATTTTGTTGTTGTGTAGTGGTAGTCTGATCCCATTTCAGGGCATGATCCTTAGGTTTTGGGTCTCTCGCCGACATCTCTCGCATCATCCTATCGATTAGCTATAAAAAACCTGCCACCTTAGCTCTCGTTAGAAATGCTCGCAACTTGCTTGACAGTCGCTGACTTTGGTTGTGAAGCTCTGCCGCGCATCAACAGAGATATGACAGACACTAGCAAACCTCTTAGTACTAGCTCAGGAGTGCCCATTAGATTCACGATATCCTGTGGACATTGAAATCCTCTTCAGATGTTCTATTCCGCTATTGTCAGGTGCTATGGTTTTCTGGTCACCAGACATCAAGACATTGGTTATCACCGGTACAACCTTGTTCGCCACGAATAATCGCATCTCGGCGAGTGCGATTCTTTCCAAGGATAATCATCTCTCAACGAGTATGACTCTTTCGAAAGGATAGTCGTCTCCTGGAGAGAATGACCCTTTTCGCCATGGATATCCATCTCTCAACGGGTACGACTCTTTCCAACGGATTGTCGTATCTTGGCAAGTGTGACTCTTTCCAAAGGTTAATCGTCTCTCAATGAGTGCGACCCTTTCCCTGGCAAGATAGTCTCCTCTCGTCGAGTGCGGTTCCAAGAATAGTCATCTCTCATCGAGTACAACCCTTTCCAAAGGATAGTCGTGTCCCAACAAGAATGGCTCTTTTCGTCATGGATAGCCATCTCTTAGCGGGTACGTCTCTTTCCAAAGGTTGGTCGTCTCTTGGCGAACGTGGCTCTTACCAAAGGTTAATCATCTCTCAGCGAATGCGCCCCTTTCCACCATGGAGTGGTCTCCTCACATTTATGATATACTTGTCCATAATCTTTTAAATGCACCAACAGCTCGACAACCAAGCCGCTGTATTTGGGACCAAAGTTAATTTTTCCGAAGTATAAGGAAAATGCGAGGATAATGTTTATCCAAAATACAAGGACCACAACAAGAAACCGCACAAAGTCCTCACTTAAGAAGTTATGGGAGGTTATAGTTATTGTAACCGCTCATGGTCTTTGTAGTCCAGGATCAATTAGTCGTCACTGGCTCAGTTAAAATTCTTTTGTGGACAATCTCCGGAGTTTGCATAAACCCAACCTCCTGACTGGTCGCGTCGTAGGTTGTCTTCACCATAGCTCGCGCGGACAGCCACCTAGAGACCGCGATGTCCAACATTTCTGTTATTGGAAAATTAGGGAAAGATTCCTCAAGAGTCCGGGCGAACAATCATCGAGTGACCGCATGGACTAGCTTATTTGTTGATCAAGAGAGCCAAAGTTTCTCTTCAGTAGAACATGCAGACAATCCGTTGGTTCCCACACTAATTGATATCTCGGCTCGACCCTTAGCCATGCAGTCTCAGCTTCAATAGCCCAGGAGGGCAGGTCAGTGATGTACCCCCAGATTCAACCCTCAGCGGGACAATTCATTCTTTAACGTTGGGGTAGACACACTCCTTGTGATCACTCAACCCAACATCTTTGTCACGGACAGATCAAGCAGGGAACCGTGCGGTCTTGTCTCTAGTAGTGCAGGAGGGGTCGTTCATTTTCCGCCAGGTGGCCTCATCCTCAGCAGAGTGGGCAGACACTCTCCTAGTGATCACCGAAGCTCGGTGTCTCAGCTCAGCCTCTCAGCCAACTTTCCCCCATAAAGTTCGCGCGGTTACGGCTTGTGTAACCACGCGCCCCTAGTTTTCTTGCTATCTACCCAATGTAACCTCTCGTCCCTGCCCGTTTATCTTGTACCAGGGCAGCCCGTAATTCTTGGACCTGCTCGTTTGGCCTGACCCCCACTAATATAAATGGGGTGCACGGTATTGTAGAAGGCACTGTATGAGAGTGCATAGCTAGTGCAAACTCTCTTCAAGAGCTCTTTCGGTCCTGGAACCTCTCTACAAGTGGGGTCTCTCTTCAGTGACCGCAGGTTCTCTTCCGTAGCCGCAGACTCCAACTTGAAACTGCGACTACCCCTTTGTAACCACGTTCCCTTTTTAAATAATATCACCTGGAACTAATGTTTGTGTTGCGGGAAGTCCGGCCTCGCCGCTTGTGACGCTCTTTTCTCCTTCATATCGAGCTCAAAGTAACTGACTACCCTAAAGTTTTGTAACCAACCTTTCCTTGTGAAGTGTGGTGGAGTTGAGGCATTCTTCGCATCAACATTGCTTAAGCCCAATAATTTTTCCAACAATTCTAATATAAGATTCAGTATCAAAGATGGAGAGCGTGACATATATAAAATTGTTCGAGCTAGAGAAAAGAAGACGTGATTTAAACCAAGTAAAATTCATAAATAATAAAAGAAATACAGTTTTGGCGGATAACAGGTTATTAAAGAGTGATGGAAAAGATACTCTTATCAACTCTATAATCAAACAAAAGTCATTAAATTGAACTTGGAAAAGTTAGGAAATCGGAGCAATATAGGAACATAACGTTTTGTCGTAAAATTCAAGTATCAGAGGTAAAAGATATTCTAAATAAGATGAAGAATGGAAGAGCGGTTGTGCTAGACGATATACTCATCGAAGTATGGAAATCTATAGGAAATGAAGGAATTTTGTGGCTTGCATGTTTTTTCAATAAGATACTGAAGTGAAAGATGATGTCAGACCAATGGAAAGAAAGTATCTTGGTATCTTTGTATAAGAATAAATGAGATATACAAAATTGTGTTAATTATAGAGGAATTAAATTGATGTGTCATACCATGAAACTATGAGAACGACTGATAGAAAGAAGAGTAAGACGAGAGACTAACATGTCGGAGAATCAATTTGGATTCATGCCAGGGCGGCTGACCATGGAAGCTATACATCTCTTGATGAGACTCATTCACAACTACCGAGAAAGGAAACAAGATTTGCATGTTGAAACCAAAACTAGGTCTCAACGAGAGTTCGGACCCAAGGGGGTAGCTTGCACTTCTCCCGAACTAGAACTCCTGACCAGACGCTTAGAATTAGAGAACTGACCCTGGGCTGCAACGTGGAGGTCTCACCACACACCTGGAAGATCCTAAGAGAGCTTCCCCTCCCAAGCCAAAAGCTGAGCTGGGCACCTTGGAGGGCTCTCACAGCCAACCAAAACAACCTGAGGAGGAAGAAGCCAAAAGAACTCGATCCTCTCCAAAGGTGCCCACATGGCCTATTTATAGAATTCCAAGCATTATCTGCAAATAGCCTAACTCCGTTGTTTAGATCTTCTAAACGTAGCTCAAAACGGTCTGCCAACAGCAAAACTCCGTTATTCGGAAGGGCTATTGACAAGCCAACATGGGCATTCTGGTAAAAAACACTATTGGGCGAGTGGTCCATGATAATACCACTCGCCTGGGGCGGCGAGTGCTTGATGGGACGAGCACTCGCCGCCAGCCCGGGGCTTAGGGCGAGTGCGGGTCTGATTACCCCACTCGCCCACCCCTTGCCATGGGCCCCGGGCAAGTGTGAGCCAACATGCTCCACTTGGCCTCCACGCTCTTGGCCACTTGGCCTAAGCGAGTCGGGGACCACTCGCCCGTCCGACTCGCCTGAGTCAAAGACTGCAAACTATTCGGTCGGGTCTTCCCCTGATGGGCCCACTCGCCGGGCACGGAGTTGTACACAATCTCCGCTCTTTGCGAGATTGTCCCAAGCTCGGAAAGAAACATTCAACCCCGGGTGTTCGACGAGTGGCACTGAGGCCAGAGGGAATCTTATGGTGGGCTCCACAAAATTCTATATATACATGCCTTCCAGGGGGAAAAGGACATTGTTACCCTCTCCTATATACATGATCTCTGCTACATCATGTTCCAAGAGAGGCTCGCCGAGGTGAGGGAGCTTAATTCATCCCGCACCACCGAACTCATGCCCTGGCTTACCAACCAGTCCCCGAGTGAACCGCCGAAGCGCAAGCCTGCGAAGAAGGCTAGACCCGACTCGATGGCCGGCGGGCCCCCACTCGGCATTCCGCCCTCAACGCCAGGTCATGGGCTCGCTTCCCCCTCCTTGACACAGGTCTTTGACGATTCTGCTCGCTCCCATTGTGTTCAACGGACAACTTGGATATACTATTCTGGATATGCTTGCTGGGCGGACAATCTAAGGAGAAGGGGGCCGAGGAGGTTCTCGCTGATCAGGGTGCTCTATCACGTGATGACACGAGTCTCCCCCTGGTCCAGGTCAACCCCTCACCCAAGGACTCGCACCCCCAAACCGTTGCTAACAACCCTGCGAGAACTCCGGGTAACTTATCTTCTACTCCTTTCTTTTCTTACCACCCAACTCATCCGCATTACTTTATTTCAGCTCTTCCCTTTGAGTCTACCAGCCTTGGCTCTCTGTCGTTGAGGTCGTCGGCTCGCGAACCCGTATGCGACCTCGCCTTTGACTCCGCTCTAGCGGCGAGGGGTATTATGGACATCCCCGTTCCCCCTTCCGTTTGATCTCTGACCCAGGCTCCTTCCATCCGGATCATGGCAAGGTACTCGCCGCACCCCTCGACCGACTCCACCAAGGACAGCCAAGTTCTTCCTGCCTACCTCACCACCAGAGGATCTCCACCTTGCACGGTTAGTCAAAGTATTCGCCCCTTGTTACATTTCAAGTCGCGTCCTTCTTAAACTGTCATTGTCTCAGGCCTTCTCGGGAACTCAAAAGCCGAAGGATCTTCCGACCAGGGGTTCTTCTCGCCGCCCCCCTCTCCCAACTCGCTCGAGGATTTCCTAGACATCCTAAGCAACCCTACCAATATTAAGAAACAAACGGTGGGGATCCTTAAGAAGTACAGATTCATGCTGCGGGAGCTTCAGGAGGAGAGGGTTGTCGGCGAGCACCGATTGCGCGCCCTCGAACAGGACTACGCGAGGCTGACCGACGAGGTGAGGAGAGGATCGGGAGGTGAGATGACTTCCCTTCGACCACTTATAGACCGTATACAAGAAAATATGCGCTTTGTGCATCGGGACATCGAGACGGTCAGTGAGTTCTATAATCCTCGCCGACCACCGGGGATTGGGGCGCGAGGCCGGGGAAGATGGAAATGGCTCTCGTTCTGAGCCTACCGACACTCGCCCCTTAGCCCCATGCAGTCCACTCACGACTTGCAATAATTTTTCTACCCCCCCCCCCCCTTGTTTGAGGACATTCACAGAACTATGCTCATGTAATAATTGTAATATATGCAATATTTGATGCTTGTTTTTCTCGCGCGAGTGTAGTGTCCCAACTTGAATTCAGCTTTTTCGATGGTAGAATAGGTCGATGTTGAGGTCAGCGAGTAGGCCTGAGAGAGCGACTCGCCTTACCCTAGCTCTTTTTCTATAAATAGGACCCCCTACCTACCCATACCCATCACATTTATTGTCGCCATACCTTCTTGACCCCTGACTTCTCGCACTTAGCACTAGCAATAGCCACTTTGTTAGGATGGGAAAGGTGAGAACTGATGCTGACGGAAGATCGAAGTGCGCGAAGCAGTTCGCCGAGTACTCCTTCGACGGGAATCTCTCGGAGGAGTATCTCGCCTTCGTGGCCGATTTCGTCACTTCGGGGTTCACTGCGCGCCGGTTGAGGAGGAGCGAGGCGATAAACACCTTTTTCGCCGATGAGCTCGCCTTCCCCATCTCACACTTCGAGGTGGGGCTGCACCTTCTCCTCTGGCCGGAAGTTCGCCAGGTCCTGAAGTACTTCGGGGCCATCCCCGCGCAACTCAATCCCAACGCGATTGTCATGCTAGTGGATTTCGCGAGCTTCCTCCGGAAGGAGCGGATCGAGTTCAACCTCATCGTCTTCTGGAAGCTCTTCATCTACCGCACCGCCAACGACGGCGTCGCCTTCTTCGCCGGCTCGCAGTTCAAGGTGCGCGAGAGCGTCAACAAAAACCACAACTGGGTCACCAAATTCGTCTTCGTAAAGGGGGATCTCGGCAACATCCCCTACTCGCCCATTCAACGAAGCAAGGAGACGTACCGGGCGCCGACCGTATCCGGTGACGACGCCAACTCCACCAGTTTTCCTCCACAAAGACTTCGAGGTCGCATTCTTGTGAAGGGGCCTCGACTTGCTCCCGCCAGTTCTCCCTGGAGAAGGTATGCTTCCCACTCGCTTCACTTTGGTCTCGCCGAAAGATGTTTTTCTTGATGATGCTAAGTACATTTCCTGCAGGGGAGAGATTGATCCCGAAGCAGCAGCCCTTTGCGGATGTTGGGCTGGACGCTAACCCACTCACCTGGGAGAGGGCAGCCGCGGCGGCACACAGGAGAGAGCTGGTTGCATCCGGGACCTCCAGCAGCAAGAAGCGACCCGCCCCCACCGACTCCAGCTCACCTCGCCCTCCTTCGTCGGGAAAAAATCTAAAGAAGATGGCAGTGTCCAAAGGCAAGCAGGTCTAGAGGGACTTGCCAGTGGGGGAGCGAGGCGAGAGCGACCTCCCCGGGTCCCCTACTGCGGAGGGGCCCGAGACCCGCGAGGTGGCACCGCCGAGTGCCCACAAAAATTTTGGCCTCGTCGGGATGGTAAAGGATCACGCCGGCGAGCCCATGGTGTTGTGGGATGAGAAGGCCAACCGGGTCTTCATCTCCTCACTCCTCCCCTCCTGGTCTGAGCGCCAACCTCCTAGCGGGCATTTCGCCCTCGGCTTTGGGCTCTACGGTCGTGAGGACGCAGAGTCCTATGACGACATGACGATGCAACGGCTTGCCCACGAGAGTACGCGAGCCCAAACGCGCTCTCTGGAGCTCGCGCACATGACTGTCCGTCGCGGCTTCTCCTCAGCCGCAAGTGGTCTGATGTCGAGGAAGCGCGGGCTCTCGCTGTGGATGAGGCGGCGGACCTGAAGCGTAAGTTAGGGATTGCCGAGAACCTCCTTGAGAAGAACTCCGGTGGGGTGGTAAGTGTCGATCATATCCTCCCCCCTCCTTGAGAAGAACTTAGGGTCATTCTTAACACCTTCATAATTTCCCTCTCGCAGGACGCTGAGACCGCCAACCACATGCGCACTCGCGTCGCCGACCTGGAGGAGAGGAACCAACTGCTGCAGGGGCGGAATAAGCAGCTCAAGGTCGAGATCACTCTCCTGATTGATACCGTCCTCCCCCCAGCTCGCGTCGAGTCTAGCAGTCAAGGAAGGAAGACGCGGATGTACAGCGAGGCGGAGGTCAACGAGATGATGAGGGCCACCTCCATCAAGGCCGCCGGCCACACGCTCCAGATGATGCGAGACCTCAAGGTGCTGACTCCCGACTGCGAGATGGTCACCGCCAAGGATCTGGTCCCCGAGTTGTTCATCCCCGTCCCTATCCCAAGCGAGGAGGATGAGTTCGACTCGCTCTTCAACGAGGTGGAGGGCATCCGAGATGACCAGTCAGGAGGAGGAAATTAGGGGGGGGGGGACTCGCTGTAAATTTTTCCTTTCTGTAATTTCGCCTTTTTTGCACACTCGCCCGCAAGGCGATCTTTTTGTAACTAGATATTATTTAATGAAACTCTCTTCCTATTCTTGTCATTTTTCTTATTTTTTTGTAATGTGCTTCTTTATCATGTCGCACTAGCACGCACACACCACATTATTAAATAAAAACAGACTGCGTTAGAATCCGTCCGAGTTAGGTCAGTTTCGGACGGTTCGCTTCCCATGAACACGCGTTGCTTGAGGCTCTCGCTCTCTCGCCCATTCGGTGGATAGGATCGAACGAGTATTTAGGAACCACTTGCCCCCTCGCTATTATTGTAGTGTGATTGCTCTAAGGCGAAACGCGATAGGGTAGCTCGTAGTAGGACCGGGCCGGCTCGCGCATCACGCGCATTCGCTTATTAGGGGGTTACCTGTTCTCGCCACCCTGAAGACTAAGCCCGAGTGGAAGACTAGGTCCAACTCGCCTTCCAACTTGAAGGTGCTTGATGCTAGCTCTTCGGGGGGCATGCGAGTACCTGGGCAGAGCGACTGCACTCGCGTACCCTCTAACCTGCCGCCAAGTAGTTCTTGACCCCAGCTAGTTAGTGAGATCATGGACAGGGGTCCCAATCTCTTTTTCCTACCACCGAGTGACTTCCAGCCCTGCCAGCTAGTGAGTGCCTGGTCAGCGGGATCTGCTCGAGGTCAACATCTCCATCTGTCATCGAGTGACTTCTAGCCCTGTCAGCTTGTGGGAGCCTGGTCAGCGGGATCTGCTCGGGTTCGACATCTCAATCTACCACCGAGTGACTTCCAGCCCTGCCAGCTAGTGGGAGCCTAGTCAGCGGGATTTGCTCAGGGCCAGCATTCCAATCTACCATCGAGTGACTTCCAGCTCTGCAGCTAGTGGGAGCCTGGTCAGCGAGATCTGCTCGGGGTCAACATCTCAATCTATCACCGAGTAACTTCTAGCCCTGCCAGCTAGTGGGAGCCTGGTCAGCGGGATATGCTTGGGGTCATCTCAATCTACCACCGAGTGACTTCTAGCCCTGCCAGCTAGTGGGAGTATGGTCAGTGGGATCTGCTCAGGGCCAACATTCCAATCTACCACTGAGTGACTTCCAGACCTGCCAGCTAGTGGGAACTTTGTCAGCGGGATCTGCTCGGGGCCAACATCTCAATCTACCACCGAGTGACTTACAACCCTGCCAGCTAGTGAGAGCCTGGTTAGCGGGATCTGCTCGGGGTTAGCATTCCAATCTACCACCGACTAACTTCCAGACCTGCCAGCTAGCGGGAGCCTTTTCAGCGCGATCTGCTCGGGGCCAACATTCCAATCTACCACCGAGTGACTTACAGCCCTGCCAGCTAGTGGGAGCCTGGTCAGCGGGATCTGCTCGGGGCCAACATCTCAATCTACCCCCGAGTGACTTCCAGCCCTGCCAGCTAGTGGGAGCTTGTCAGCGGGATCTGCTCGGGGCCAACATATCAATATACCATCAGCCACATACATAGTTCACCCACAAGAGATCTTGAAAAAATAGAATCAATAAGCAAGAATCTTTTATTTACAAGGTTCAGGGATAGAAACGTTTCAAATCATCACCGCTTCAGGTGTGACTTAAGGACTCCCCCTCCACATTCTAGAGGCGGTATCCTCTTGAGTTCAGTGCTTTCTCGATGATGTATGGACCTTCCCAATTCGGTTGGAGCTTTCCCACAGCTGCTGATCTCCCTTGCAGTATCTACCTTCTTTAGGACTAAATCCCCTTCCGCGAACTGCTTGATTTTGACATGCTTGTCAATGTACCAGGTCATCCGTCTCTTGATCTCCTCTTGCCTGACGGCGGCTATGTCGTGGAGTTCCTCTATCAGGTCCAGTTAGAGCAGTATCCCCCCTTCGTTCTCTATCCTCCATTCCTCATCTCCTTCCACGGCGGCCTCTGCCCGTGGCGACCTGACCTCGAACTCCACCAGTAAAACGGCTTCACAATCGTGAGAAAGTTTGAAGGGGGTCTCTCCCGTGGCTGTGTTGGGGGTAGTCCTCAGGGCCCATAATACCGAGGGAAGTTGTTCTGCCTAGTTCCCCCTCAGGTTCTCCACCTTCTTCTTTAACAGGTTCACAATGATCTTGTTTGTCTCTTCCACCTGCCCGTTGCTCCGAGGCTGGTGGACGGAGATAAACCAGAGGTCTATCCCCTGCTGAGTGCAGAAGCTGATGAACTCTTCACTGACAAACTAGGACCCGTTATCAGTGATATGACTTGAGGAAGTCCATGTCGGCAGATGATCTCTCCCCACACGAAGTTGTAAATCACCTGGGAGGTCACCTTGGCCAGCGCCTTCACCTCCAACCACTTTGAGAAGTAGTCGATCATGACTAGGAGGAACCTCCTTTGCCCACTTGCCTGGGGAAAAGGTCCAACCAAGTCAATCCCCCAAATGACGAAGGGTCAGAGCGTCGTGATGCTCCTAAGTCTCTGGGCCGATAAGAGTTGAAGCAGAGCAAACAACCGACACTTTTGACATTTTCTTGCGAATTCTACCGCGTTCTTTCCTAGGGATGGCCAGAAGTACCCTTGTCGGATCACCCTCGACTCCAAGGTTCTGCTTCCCGAGTGACTGTCGCACTCGCCGGAATGTACTTCCTCCAACATCCTCGGGACTTTTTCCTCCAGCACACATCGGGCCAGGAGTCCCGAAAGGGTCTTCCGGTACAACCCTCCTTCATGCATCAAATAATAAGCTGACTTGTGCCTGAAGCATTTTTTGTCCTGGATCTCCTCCGAGAGTTCACCCGTGGTTAAGAAAGTAACAAAGGGCCCACGAGGGGCGCCGGTCCACCTCCATCAATTCACCCTCCTCGATGGACGGGCGAAACAGTTCCGTTAAAGTCCCGCCGGCCCGGGGTCCGAACTTGGCCAACCGGTTAGCTGCAACATTTTCCTCTCGGGGAATGTGCTGAATGGAAAACGCTCAGAAACCTCCGATGAGCCCCTTCACCTTGGTCAAATACCTCATGAGGGTGGGCTCCCTCGCCTCGTATTCTCCTTTGATTTGTGACGCCACCACCATTGAATCTGTGAGCACCTCCACATCCTGTTGTTGAAGTTGGTGACCGGGCGGTCTGGCGGTCTGGCTTGGCGGGTTGATGACCGCGCGGTTTTGCTGTTACCCTTCAGCGGTTTGGTTGCTGTGTGTTGCTGTCTGAGGTCCAAGCGGTCTAGCGGTTTGTCTCTAGCGACTTGGAGACCGGGCGATCTAGCGGTCTCACATGGCGATCTCTCTCTCTCTCTGATAGTAGCCGAGCGGTTAGCCCTTCTGTCTAACCGCGCGGCTTGTGCGGTTTGTGTCTGTATAGTCCGCTTGTGTCCTGTAAATTTTTAGTCCCACATTTCTTATTTGTATTCTCTCTTCTCTCCTCCATTCTATATAAGGGAGGTCATACCTTTGTAATAGATACCTTTTTCGGATAATAAAGTTTTAGTTAAACCACTTCCGGTTTGTTTTTGTTCGTTTTTCACATGGTATCAGAGGACTCGATCTTCTCCTCCTGATCCTGTGCGCCTTCCCTGTCCGCGCGGCTTGCTTCGCCGGTTTGCGCCCTGTCCGCGCGGCTTCTTTCTCTCCTTGTCGTTGCCCTCTGTGTGCGTGACCTCTTTGTTTCCTGTGCTAAGTCGCCGCATCCTATCGCCGCGACCTGTTGCTTTGGTTGTTCTTCGCTTCTGTTCGCGCGGACTGTCTTCTAGCCGCTCGACTTCTATCCCTCTGCTTGAGTCTGCGGCTTGGTCGTGGCTTCTCTGGCCGTTGGTGTCTACCATCGTGACCGCTGCAGCTGTTCTTTTTACTAACCGCACGACTTCCTGTTGTTTGCTCCTATGGCTCTTTCTGATGCTTCTACTGCCACCACTCTTGCCACCACCCCTGTCGCCAATCCGGCTCCGCCTCTTCCTCCTACTCCTTTCTGGAACCTTGGCACAGTTTCCAAGCTTGTAGGCTCCAACTACCCGGATTGGAGCGTCTCTTTCACCTTTCTCCTACGCTCGCAACGCACACGCCACCATCTCGTTGATGACCCTCCTACCACTTCATCTCTCTTTGATGACTGGGATGCGAGTGACGCGCTTGTGCGTACTTGACTCGCTAACAGCCTATCTGATGAGTGCCTTCCCGTCATCCGTCATGATGAGACGATCAAGGCCGCTTGGCTTCATCTTGCCGCTCTGTACTCCAAGGGGGCTCAGACGTCCCGCATCTATACGTTGTATGCGGACCTCTTTGCCCGTCCTACCTTGTCTCCTGCTGCTGCCTACCAACAGGTTCAGGCTCTTGGGGCTGAGATTCTTCAGAATCGCCCCTTTTCTGCGGATTTGGCTCAACAACACAAACACTTCCAGGAGCTTCTGGTTGTGTGTTATTTGCTCCGGCTTCCTGATACTTATGACATGATCCGCCAGCAAATTCTGGGTGAGGCGGAATCTCCTACCTTAGATGTCACCGCTGCCCGCATCGCCGCTGTCACCTCTCTCCTTCAGCGCCCACTTCTGCCCGCTCCTCCTCCACCGGACACCTATGCTCATCATACTCAGTGGAGTGGCTCTGGTAGCCGCAGTCACTAGTCCGGCGGACGTGCTTCTTCCCGCTACCTCTGCTCTCACTGTGGCCGCACCGGACATACTTCCGAACGCTGCTGGACGAAGCATCCCCATCTTCGACCCTCCGGTGACTCTTCCGCCTCCTCTTCCAAGCCGTCTGCCCCCGTGGTCACATCCTCAGGTAGTGCCCACATGGTGACTCAAGGTAAATGACTTATCGACTCTGGTGCAACTAATCACATGACGGGCAATCCTCAATGCTTCTCTCTACTCGAACAGCATGATCGGTTGCCCCCGGTCCTCGTTGCAGACGGTTCTCCCTCCCCGGTTCATGGGTCGGGAGTGGTTCATGTTACTCCGTCCCTTCGACTAGCGGACACTCTCTATGTGACCAAGTTTCCGTGCAATTTATTGTCGGTTACCTCTTTATGCTAGCAACTTCAGTGTTTTGTGACGTTTACTCCGACTTCTTGTTCTTTTCAGGATCTGAGCTCCCAACGGACGATTGCTACTGGGACTGAGAGCGGCGGCCTCTACTTCCTCGACAACGTTTCCGCCTTGTCCGCCTTCTCCTCTTCTTGTCCGGATCTTCTCCAGTGGCATCTCCGCCTCGGTCATCCTCCACCACGACTTCTACATCAGCTTCTGCCCACCTCCCTCCCTCCAGTACCCCTCTCCACTGCGACGCTTGTCAACTAGGCAAGCATCACCGTTCCTCCTTCCCGCCGAAGCAAGGTCGGAGCTCTAATCGTCCGTTTGATCTTGTCCACTCCGATGTCTGGGGACCTGCTCCTACCCTCACCATTGGTCGGGGTAGTTCTTATTTTGTCAACTTTATTGATGATTTTTCTAGATGTACTTGGGTGTATCTCTTACGAGATCGCTCTGAACTTTTCGATGTATGACTCTCTTTTTATGAGTTCATTAAAACTCAGTTTGGTGTTTGTATTAAAATTTTTCGCTCCGACAATGCTAAAGAATATCTGAGTCATGCTTTTACCTCTTTTTGTGTGCAACATGATATTATTCATCAGACTAGCTGTGTTTATACCTCCCAACAAAATGGGGTGGCGGAACGCAAAAACCGTCACCTCCTCGATGTCGCTCGCACATTGATGACCCTGATGCATGTCCCTCGCTCATATTGGGGCTATGCTGTTCTCCTTGCCTGCTACCTCATCAATCGCATTCCCTCCACCGTTCTCCACGAGAAAACCCCATTCTCCATTCTGTATCCGGGCAAGGAGCCTTTTCCTCTCCCTCTCCGAATCTTTGGGTGCACTGCATTTGTGCATGCCCCCTCTGCCACCCGTGATAAGCTATCCCCTCGCTCCACCAAATGTGTCTTTCTGGGGTATTCCACCGGCTACTGTTGCTTTAACCCTGTTCTTCGTCAGCAGTTCGTCTCCGCTGACGTTACCTTCTTCGAGAATGCCTCCTACTTCTCGGATGACTCCTCTTCTCTTCCCCCAGCTTCCTCTCCTCTGCCCCCAGCTTCTTATTCTCCTGATATTCCCTTCGTTCCCTCGTCTCCTACTGCGATATCCACCCCTACACTGTCTCCGTCCACTCCTCTCTCTCCACCTCTCTCTCCCACTTCTCCGCCACCGTCTCCCTCATCTCCGCCGCCGTCGCTCTCTCTGCCACGGATGCTCCGGATGCCGAGGGACCCGCCAACCTGGATCTTCCTGTAGCTCTTCGCAAAGGGGTGCGGGCGTGTACCCTACACCCCCTTGCTGTTGTTGTTTCATATGATCGTCTTACCTCTTCTCGCAGGGCCTTTGCGCTGGCTATCTCTGCCACTGCCACACCTCGTTCCTACCAGGAGGCTCTTGTTATTCCTCACTGGAAGATGGCCATGGATGAGGAAATGACGACTCTCACGGAGCGGGGTACCTGGACTCTTGTTCCTCCTCCCTTCGGTACTGATGTTGTTGGGTGTCGCTGGGTTTTTGTGGTCAAATTTGGACCGGACGGCACGGTGTACCGTTATAAGGCTCGCCTTGTTGCTAAGGGCTTTACTCAGACCTATGAGGTTGATTACTTTGACACTTTCTCTCCCGTGGCTCGTCTCAGCAGTATACGGATCCTCTCTGTGGCGGTCAATAGAGATTGGCCGATTTCCCAGCTGGATGTCAAGAATGTCTTCCTTTATGGTGATCTTCAAGAGGCCGTCTACATGAAGCAACCTCCTGGGTATGTTGCTCAGGGGGAGACACGAGTATGCCGGCTGAGGAAGGCAATCTATGGCCTCAAGCAGAGCCCTCAATCTTGGTTTGACAAGTTCAGCGACATCGTGGCGGCCGTTGGTTTTGCGCGCAGCTCTGCCGATCACTCGCTATTTATTCGCAAAACCTCCTCGGGACTGGTGGTTCTTGCTGTGTACGTCGATGATATTCTTCTCACTGGCGATGATCAGGAAGGGGTAGTCTTGACAAAGCGGCATCTTCGTCAACATCTGGTCACGAAAGATATGAGCTCTCCGAAGTACTTTTTGGGGATCGAAATCTCTCGGAAGCCCAACTCCTTAGTCCTCCCCCAGCGTAAGTATGCCCTTGATCTATTAAAAGAAGCAGGATTGACTGGAGCCAAACCTGCCCGATGCCCCGTGGCAATTGGAGAAGACAAAACCTGGACAGATGATTCGCCTCTTCTTTCAGATACTACGCGGTACAGACGTCTAGTTGGTAAGCTCATATACCTCACAGTGACCAGGCCCGACATTTCCTATGCTGTGGGCAAGGTGAGTCAATTCATGCAAGCATCTAGGGAGTGTCATCTACAGTCCGCCTTGCGGATCTTGGAGTATGTCAAAGCAGCGCCTGAGAAAGGATTACTCTTTCAGAAGAATGGTCATCTGAGGGTTGAAGCATACTCAGATGCGAGTTACGCTGATGATAAAGGGGATCGCAAGTCTACCTCACCTTTGTTGGGGGAAATCTGGTAAGCTGGAAGAGCAAGAAGCAGTCTGTTGTTTCCAGGTCCAGTGCTGAAGCAGAATATCGGAGTATGACATCGACCACTTGTGAGTTAAAATGACTACGGGCTCTCATGCTGGATTTAGGAGAGGTCTACAACCATCATCTATCTATGTTCTGTGACAACAAGGCTGCCATATACATCTCCAAAAATACGGTCTTTCATGAAAGAACCAAGAACATTGAGGTCGACTGTCATTTCATTCGAGAAGAGATTTTGAAGGAACAAATTTGCACTCCCTTCGTCACTTCTGATAAAGAGCTGGCTGACATCTTCACCAAGCCAGTATCCGCCTCGTTTCTTCATATTTGTGACAAGCTGGGCATGATCGATATATATGCTCCAGCTTGAGGGGGAGTGTTGAAGTTGGTGACCGGGCGGTCTGGCGGTCTGGCTTGGCGGGTTGATGACCGCGCGGTTTTGTTGTTACCCTTCAGCTGTTTGGTTGCTGTGTGTTGCTGTTTGAGGTCCAAGCGCTCTAGCGGTTTGTCTCTGGCGACTTGGAGACCGGGCGATCTAGCGGTCTCACATGGCGATCTCTATCTCTCTCTGATAGTAGCCGAGCGGTTAGCCCTTCTGTCTAACCGCGCAGTTTGTGCGGTTTGTGTCTGTATAGTCCGCTTGTGTCCTGTAAATTTTTAGTCCCACATCTCTTATTTGTATTCTCTCTTCTCTCCTCCATTCTATATAAGGGAGGTCATACCTTTGTAATAGATACCTTTTTCGGATAATAAAGTTTCAGTTAAATCACTTCCGGTTTGTTTTTGTTCGTCTTTCACACCTGTATACCCAGCTCTTTGGCCAGACGTAGCCCGGCTATCACGGCCTTATACTCTGTCTGGTTGTTAGTGACTGGGAAATGCAAGGCCACATCCTGCTCTATCAGAGTCCCCTGAGGGCTTACCAACACTAGTCCGCCTCCCAAAGAATGCTTCCAAGAGGCTCCGTCGACCAGCACCTTCCAGGCAACCTGCTGCGAGGGCCTTTCACCTCCACCTCGACGACATAGTCGGCCAAAAAATCAGCTATCGCCTGCGCCTTAATTAAGAGTCGGGGTACAAAAGAGATGTCGAACTCGCTTAGCTCTATGAACCACTTAGCCAATCTTCATGAGTGCTCCACCCCTTCAAAGATCCTGCGAAAAGGGTGGTCAGTCATCACCTTGATCGAATGCGCTTGAAAATACGGTCTGAGCTTTCTAGCTGAGACAACCAAGGAGAAAGCCAACTTTTCCAGGATCGGGTAACGAAAATCTGCCTTCTTTAGGATCCTGCTGACATAATAAATGGGCAGGTGCTTTTTACCCTCCTCCCAGACTAGGACAGAACTTACGGCCTCATCTCCCAGTCCAAGGTACAAAGTCAGGTCCTCCCCCTCCTTGGGTCCCTGGAGGAGTGGGGCCTGGGCGAGCTGTCTCTTCAAGGCTTAGAATGCCTCCTCACATTCTTTTGACCATTCAAACTTTTGATTCCCCCGCAGCACTTTGAAAAAGGGTGATCACTTCTCCACCTAGAAATCCTCTCCCCTGCCCCTGGGCAGGCCCCTCCTGGGGTCTCCAGGCTGACAGATTGTTCGGCTCCCGATACCCCCAACTCTCTTGTTGCCTGCTTGCTCCCTGTTCCTCCACCCCTTCCTCTGCCAACTTGGCCAACTTCTTGGCGAGCGTTGGGTTTGCCGTTTCTCCCTTCATCTCTTTTGACGCCCTCTCCATCAACTCTTCGAAGGAAAGGGGTGGCACCCTCTTCAGCTTCACACTAAAGAATCCTTGCCTTAAACCCAGTGTGAAGGCAAGCATTAGGGTATGCCCTGGAACCTCCTGGACCAAAAGGATCTCCTCTTGGAACCGATCGACGTAACTCCCAAACGTCTCCTCCGGTTTTTGCTTGATCGCGAACAGGCACTCTGCTCCCTTCTTCCTCTTTTTTGACGTCAAGAACCTCAAGAGGAACCCACGTCGCAAGTCCTCAAAGTAGTAGATTGAGCTTGTGGGAAGCTGGTGGAACCAGTCTTTGGCTTTCTCCTTTAAGATGATGGCGAAAAGTCGGCACTTGAAGACGTCTGACATCTGCCTGATGGAGACGATATCTTCGAACCACTGGACATGTTGTACCGGATCATCTATGCCTGTGTAGTAAGACATCTTCGGCTCTTTGAACCCCTCTGGAACCGGGGCCGAGACGACCAACTCACTGAAAGAGCTTCCCCCTCCCACCAGGCGAGCCGAACCATCTCGCGTCATGGGCTCGCCGACCCTGTCAGCACTCGCCTGTTCTGGAAATAGTTCCCGCCCGGCGAGATCCCTTTCGCCGCTTTTGACCGGCACCTCCTTTTCGGGTCGCTGACCCGGGGCGTTCTCGCCCAGAGATGGGGCCGCGACCATCGGGACAGAGCGCGTTGCTCACTCTCTCCTTGCGGCGAATGCCAGGTGAATGGTTTGTAGGACCTCCCTCTTGAATTCTTCCAGCATCCCGACCGTGACACCACTCGCCAGAGGTGGCGAGTTGCCCAAGCTAGTTCCTTCTCCCTCGCCTCTAGGCATGAAACTTAGCCCAAGATTTTGTTCTGCAGGCTACCTCCACGCTCACCGCACCAAAAATGTTGAAACCAAAAGTTGGTCTCAATGAGAGTTCGGACCCAGTGGGGTAACTTGCACTTACTTCTCCTGAACTAGAACTCCTGACCAGACATTTCGAATTAGTGAACTGACCCTGAGCTGCAGCGTGGAGGTCCCACCACACACCCGAAAGATCTTAAAAGTGTTTCCCCTCCCAAGCCAAAAGCTGAGCTGGGCACCTTGGAGGACTCTCGCAGCCAACCAAAACAATCTGAGGAGAAGCCAAAAGAACTCGATCCTCTCCAAAGGTGCCCATAGGGCCTATTTATAGAATTCCAAGTCTGGTCTGCAAACAGCTTAACTTTGTTGTTCAGATCTTCTAAACGCAACCCAAAACTATCTGCCAACAGCGAAACTTCGCTGTTCAGAGTGGTCCATGAAAATACCACTCGCCTAGGGCCGCGAGTGCTCGATGGGACTGACACTTGCCGCCAGCCCGGGGCCTAGGGCGAGTGCGGGTCTGATTACCCCACTCGCCCACCCCTTACCATGGGCCCAGGGCGAGTGCGAGCCTATATGCTCCACTCGCCCCCCACACTCTTGGCCACTTGGCCTAAGCGAGTAGGGGACCACTCGCCCACTCGCCCGTCCGACTCACCTGAGTCAAAGACTGCACACTATTCGGTCGGATCTTCCCCCGATGGGCCCGCTCGCCGGGCACGGGGTTGTGCATTGCATATGTTGTTTATCGATCTTGAGAAGGCTTATGATAGAGTTCCAAGAGATATCTTATGGAGAGTCTTAGAAAAGAAAGGTGTAAATGTATCATACATTGACATAATCATAGACATGTACCCAAATTCAGTGACAAGTGTGAGGACATCTAAAGGATTAACACAAGAATTCTCTATCATTGTTGTCGTACATCAAGGTTCATCTTTATGCCCTTATCTCTTTACCCTTATCTTAGATGAGCTCACCAGACATATCCAACAAGCAATGCCTTAGTGTTTATTGTTTGTGGATGATATCATTTTGGTCAATTAGACGCACTAGGGTGTAAACGAAAAATTTGAATCTTGACGAGACACTTTAGAAAAGAAGGGTTTTAGGTTGAGTAGGGAAAAGACAGAGTATATGGAGCTTAAATTTAGCAGTGCAAGAAGGACGGATCACTTCATTATTAAGTTGGATGATCAAGATATTTCCCGTAGTGAGTGTTTTAAATATCTCGATCGATAGTTCAAAATGATAGAGGTATTGATAAAGATGTGACACAGAATCCAAGAGGGTTGGTTGAAATGAAGAGATGCGTCAGAGATCTTATGTGATCGTAAAGTACCGTTAAAACTTGAGGGCAAGTTTTACCGTACTGCAATTAGACCAGCGATGCTCTATGGTTCTGAGTGTTGGGCAGTGAATTGTGTACATGAGTAAAAAATGAGAGTTGCGGAGATGAGAATACTTAGGTGGATGTGTGAGCACACAAGACTGGATAAAATTCAGAATGAATGTATCAGGGATAAGACAGGAGTAACACCAATTGCTGAGAAAATGCGAGAAACTCCACTAAGATGGTTTGGACACTTACAAAGGAGACCATTAGAGGCACCTGTTAGGCGTTGTGATAGTCTAGTCACTAGGCATGCTAAATGAGGGAGGAGTAGACCAATAAAGACTTGAAATGAAACTATAAAGAAAGACTTGATGTACTTAGGCATTAGTGAGATTATGACAAAAGATAGAGCACAATGACGACAAAGGATCCATATAGCTGACCCCACTATAGTGGGATAAAGGCTTGAGTGTTGTTATTGTTGTCTAATATGAGATTCAGTTCATTCATATACCTTCTTTCACCTAGAAGCTTGTCATTTTAGAAACATGTTAGGAATTGCTTTGATAGGTCTTCACTGTCCCCAAAACACTCCTTGCGCTCTAGATTTAGGTTATTACAGGTACTGCCCTTGAACCACACATCGTACTGTAGGAGGTCTGGCTCTGATACCATTTGTAATAACCCAACCTTCACAATATCAGATGTATTGTCCGCTTTTTGTTCATCTCATCCCATACTGAGCTGAACGGCATGGTTTTGCCCTTTTCCACGGGTGACCTACAAACACTTCCCAAAATGTCACCCATCTCAGGACTACTTCCACCGAAGCATGCTTAAACTTGGAGATTTCAATACAACTCTACCAGTTACAATTGATGGCACGTACAATTGGTGGCAGATGGGTGTCCTGTTGAATGAGGACAACAGTAGATGATGGCGACCGGATGACATCTGGGAAGGATGACATTCCATTACTGACTGAAGTGGTACTCGGTTGTGCATGTTTTTTGATCGTGCTATGGCTTATTGGGTACCTTGTTGTACATTTATAAAGCCATCGAGTTTGGCGAGGAGAGTGACGCAAAATGCTTGTGAATCCTCATGAGTCCGCATCAGCCCATTTCAATGTTGTCATAGTCTCCAAATACTTTTGTCTAGCTACCTCAACTGACATCATGATGACAGTTCCGGTACTGAAGGAAGCTTGGAGTCGCTAAGGCACCAACATTGTGGATGCAACATGGACAAATGTTGGTGCTCAGGACAACTGTAGTTGTGGGGCTCGAAGAGAGAGGATCCTACAGTTGCTGGGCTCAAGCGTACTGGAATCAGAAGGAAATGGTGGAATATCCATTGGGGGAAGAAACAATGTGTTGTGGAAATGTGAAAGTGTGTTGAATGATCTTTCATTGTCGTGAGGACTGCGGTGGGGAGTGGTGCTGGAGCTGACTTACTGATCTTGCTCAGAAGGAAACGGTGCGTGGGATCTGCTAGTTGAAACTTGTTGTATAGTGTTCGCGGTTGACTGGGTGGAGAACAAGCTTCAAGAGCTCGATCGAGGGAAAATTTTTGTAGGACTGAACGATCTAGGGATGTCTTGATTGACACATTCTACATTTTTGTGAGATACCCGCGATGAAGGTCCGATCGACGAAGCGTGTTTGATTGCTTTGTGGTCGTGCGAAATGGCCACTGGAAATATGCTAACATTTGATTGAAACACTAGATCGATCGAGCTGTATCTCTTGACCTTTCCATTGACGGCGAAGGTTTCATGATTGGTCCAAATGGAAAAGGAATGTGACAACTGCAGGGAGCTGTAAGTGAGTTGCTGGAGGTATTGCTAGGTGTGCTTTAGGTTTGGCTCGAGGTGCTGGTTGCTCCTGGCATTGGCGGTGGTGGTGGATGGATATGAATATGATACCAAGATATTACGGATCTTAACTTGTTAGTTGTATGCCGGAGAAGTGGTCGGAGATGGAGATGATGTTGGAGTTATAATAGAGCTGGAATCGCCACTCCCTAGCGGGGAGCTTGTGGGAGGAGAGCTACCAATCCCTAACATAATGATGCTTGGTATAACTTGGGATATTTTTTCCATAAGCATGTATATACTTCCCATAAAGTGAAAGTTGTTTACAACTAGAAAAAATATCTGTTGATTCTTTCCATACTAACTTTGTTGGGTTGTTAACAATAATTTGGATGTTCTTCATGTACTTTGTATGTTGTTGAATATTCTTTGATGCGTCGCTATATTTTAGTCTTGGAACTGATTGAAGATACAGTAAATACTGTTATTCCTGAGTGTATTATGGGTCTGCTTGGTTAGTTGGTTCGCAGTTTTGTACTAGCAAGGGAACGGAGGAAACGCTGCCTCTGACTGGCGCTCTGCTGCCAGCCTGAAAAGATGTGTGGGCGGGCGAATATCCTTTGGCGTTCCTCACGGGACTGTTCAGTAAGCTTCTGCTTATTGTGAGTACCGTGTTTGCCCTCCGTCGGCCCAACGAGCGAACGACGAACCAAAGCAAGCCCAAGTTTTGATATGTGTATCGGCTACCACTACAATTTAGCATATTCATTGCATTATGTACATCAAAGAGCAAGGTAAGAACATCTAGAGTGAAGCAGTATATGACAGAGTACAAAAAGTAAAGTGTAATGACAAAATAGAATCATTTCATTTCATTAATATTCTGATAAGATAGCACAACAGAACATCAGGTAGCCCTATATGCATGCCAAAAGGGGCTTATCAAAAGTACAACATAATACTAGACCGACTCAAAGTCTAACTTCAATATGTACAAACATACAGCATGTACTGAGACTACAGACTCTACTTAAAATAAAACTAAAACTCATCATGAGGGCACTTCGGGTCTTTGCATCTCTCCCTATACGCGTCCAGGACTTCAAAAACTACGATAGAAACCTCCACCCAGAGACGATGCACCTTCACCTGTCGAGGGAAACTAATTGTAATTGGAGCAACATTGTCCTTGACCTGTTTAGTATTATTTTTAATTAGTCAAAAGACTGTGAATTCTTAATTTGTGTCGTATATTGTGTTTATCATCTTATGTTCATTTTCCTTTCATATGACTTTTATACTTCCTAATTCTCTTACATCATCATTAAATGTTTCCTTAATCATGAACAATACTAAGGGTAAATTAATAGTTCATGTATATGTCATGTGCCCTTACCTCACACGTTAATATGACAACACGTACTCTTGACTCACACATTTATATTGTCAAATATCATTTTGTTCCCTTGATTCGCACGAATGACATTTCTTTCAAACATTCTCCTGGGTGAGCTTTTCCACATTTTACACATGGGATTACTGAAGCTTGCAGTACCACTTGTCGCAGGGGGTGACATCGGAGGGCGCCTTTTATGCTTCTTCCATTTCGAGCCTCCACTTTTTCCTGAGTAGGCCTTACTCTGCTCTTCCGCCAACCTCTTATGTTGGACTTAAATTCTCCAAATTACCATTATTAGTTGAATAATTGGTAATAATATCAAGTGCTAACCTAATTATCTTGGCTTACTTTGGTTGTCCTTATATCTGGTTGTATGGATCATGCTCTAATGTTATGTCATAAGGATATTGATGGACTTGGAAAAATTCCCCCCTTTAGGATCTATTCAAAAACAGCTATTTTCTTAATAATATATTGCTGCCCTTCACCCACATAACAATATACACCGCTAATCTCCTTCCTTATATGGTAAAAGGAAGAGTAATTTATTTAGGGTTTGATGTCGTAACTCCATACTTAAGAGATTTGCATTAATTATTCAAGGGAAGTTTATAAAAGCCCATAAAGCAACCTTAAATAGAGATTTGATTCCATCCTCAATTATTGTTTGCTGCCCTAACATGGAGATAAGAGGGTTTTGTACTAATTTCGTAATACATCATCATTCCTTCCTAAATAACACTATGATGAACTAGGTGACTGAAATTAGGAGTAATCATCATCTACATATCTAGGGTTTTCAGATTCTTTGAAAGAAGGGAGAAACATAAAATAAGCATTAAATCTCCTTTGAAACTCAAGAGGAAGACTAATAGAAAATAGAAGTTCTAGGATAACTTAGGATTTTCTAAACTAGAGAATGGAGTCTCAATCCATACAAAACTTGAGAGAAGTTGAAAGGAGAGGATTACCTTACTATAGGAAGAAGAATCGTGGAAAACGGAGGAGATATTTAGGGCTTCAGGAGGGTGCGGCGTCGAGCGCCTTCTGCGTGGGAGTCGGCTTATGTCGGATGTAACTGGTAAGAATAGAGTTGTGGGCGCTGTTTTCTCCTCTTAACGAGAGCACCGCTTTCGGTTTACATGACACGAACGCCTTTAATTTGCATGAGTCATGTTTGAACCGCCCGGTCCAATTCTTCTAGCAGCCAGTCACACTATTAGCCTTCCTTTACCACTTATCTCTTAACCTATTAATACCTAATATTTTTTAATATAAACTTAGACTTAATGCTTTTCTTTTATTTGAGTCTAAACTTAGCTTGCATCACGTCGATTTTCATCGTCGCTTTGGCGTGCACAATAATTATCATAAACGCTTAAATTATTCATACGGTAACAAGTTACGGTGTCACATTATATGCTATTTTCAACATGCCCCCCTCATGTTTATGGTTTTTGGCCTCTTAACTCAGTGGATTTTTTAAAAAAATTTGGGGATGTGAGAGTGATCTGGCTTTGATATTATGTTAGAACATAATCTTCCAACTATTTTAGGTGGAGGGGCTCGAATCTATATTAAGTGCACAAGAGTACATACGATCGTTCTCAACAATCTACCCTAGCTTGATTCGTTCGAATTATACAAATCCTCATTTCTCCGTCCAAAAGAAATCGTTGGTGACATTGACCCAAGCAAGTCTTCCGATTTTGGGTCTGTGAATCCCTCAATGCTCACCTTTTGCCCAATATTTAACTTTCATCGAGCTTGCATCTGCTGGCATCGGAATAAAAAAGAACTGAATAACTAGGGAGCACACAAACTGCCTAAAAATGAAAAAATAACATATAAAATAGAAACACTGATGATCTCCAAAATTCTCAGCTCAGGAGGAGCAAGTTCTTGAGCAGAAAAACTCCACTTTTACAAACTCAGGAGCTTAATTGGGTCCCTTAGTATAAAATATATACTAAGATAAGAATAATATATTCTATGAAAGATCAATGGTTTTTTCATCATATAATCACTTCATTGACTTCACATTTTACATGTCATAGGTACAGAGAACTCTACAGTTGCGTGTAGAGGAACATTCTAAATACTTGCAGAAGATAATCGAAGCTCGACAGAATGATAGCAATGCCTTGGTTTCTTCGGATCAAATCCAAAGCACGAAATCATGGGCCGAGTGTTCGGACCAATCTTCGCCTTCGAAACATGGATGAAATGCCAAGAAGACCTCATCGCCATCAAACTCGGCTACGGAGTTGTAGGAGGAGGAAAATTTCAAGGGGGACAATGAAATTGCGCTTGAAATCTGAAGTCTTCTGTTCATGTGTGTGGGTGGAAAAGATCTGGGGCCTGGTTTCTCAGTTCATGTAAATAGAATAGCATTGACTTGATGAAGTAGGCATTGAACCCATTGTTTTCAAGTTGTAGGGTGAACTTGATCTGAGGAATTCCATCTGTATAATAACTGCAGATACCAGATAGTTCTAAATTGTTAGAATTTTTCAGCAGTGCTCCGTATTCTTCATTTCGTGTTTTTGAAAGCGGAATCATCCTCTTGGACCAGCTACTGTCGATCGTTGCCTTGTTAAGTTATTGCCTCATCAACAAGCTAATCTGAACTATTGCTCCGTGTATCACGGTCGTGGCGGTCATGAACATGGGAGTTAAATTGTCATTCGTTAACGCCCACCTAAGGAACTTCATCCACTTTTATGTTCGAACAGATGATATTTGTTAGGTGATTCTTAACGAATGATGGTTTAACTCATGCATTTATGACCGCCATCACAGTGCCAAGCAGAGCCTATATAGCATAAGAACCACCCTCTGCTAAGAAGTGTTCTATAATCAAACTTATTCCTAAGTATGACAATCTATTAACTCCTCGAACATCCCCTCGGAGTTAGCGTAATTACAAGTTGCACCCTCCCGAAGAAAATCTATGGAGGGATTATTTTTGTGCGAGGGCGTTACGAAATGTAAACTTGCAGATGAGGTCTTTGTAATTTCAAATGATAAGAGAGAAACACAACTTCTAATTTTGCAAACTTATACGGGAGGTTCATAACTACCGCATAAGGAGTTGCCGTACTCCGGTGAGTTTTAGTTGGTTCTGCCTTCTCCTGCCCCACCTCTGCTTGGATGAGGTGGAGAAATAGAAAGAGTACTTTAGAGCTGGTTGTTATTCGCAAATCATGCTTGTCTATTCGCAAATCACATTTGTCTATTTCTTTTAGAGCTGCAAATAGTCAAAATCAGTGAATAAATAAACGTGGCTTGTGAATAACAACCGCCTTAAAATAAAACAAAAAATGAAAATCATGCCGAATTCATTGGCATTCAGGTTATGGTAATCTTGATCATTCCTTCCTAATGATGTGATAAATTGAAAGATTTAGGCTCCGTTTGGGAGGACTTATTTTCACCGGTCAAGCGGTTACGACCGCATGAACCGGACCTTAATTATGACCTGATTCATGCGGTCGTAACCGCTTGACCGGTGAAAATAAGTCCTACCAAACATAGCCTTAAGCCCCAGTGATTATTTATAATTCAATAACTAGTACAAATATATTCATGTAAGTATATGAGGGTTGCAATTTATCACCTCAATATTTTTTGTGAACCTAAAGTTACATTTATTAAATTTTATAAATGTATATTAAAAAACTTATTAATAAATATGATCTACTTGGCTTTACAAAAACTTTTGAAAATACTAAACTAGAACAAATCTTCTTATAAAAACATATTCATTCTTATAGAATGCATACATTTTTCTTCTTTATTTGTAATATTAAAGAAATAAATTGTAATAAAAATAATTAATTAACAAACTTTATGTTAACAACAATAAAATAAATAACTTTTGTTGGCTTGGTTCCGATACTTTTTGGGTTTATAATCAAATATTGCAGCCGCCATCAAAGTCTTTGATGACATGCCATCAACGTTAATAATTGCCGGTTGATTTTCTTTGTAAAATTCAACAACTCATATAGACGGGGTTCCTCCTGAATTTTCTAAGTTAAATTGGTAGGACTCCGGCAAAGAATATTCAAGCAATACGACTCAATTGAGCGAGCCGCGTATGCGGAAGAAAGGCCCAGAAGCACCGCGGAAGGAGGGTAAAGCCAAGCACGCGACCGTGCAAATGGCGCGCCGGCACGTGAGTGGCTGACCCACGTGCGCAGGCGGCCTACGCACGCGCGCCGCGGCGGTCGTCGTTGCCGCCGCTGATCGCCTCCTCTACCTCCGACCGCATTCGCCGTCGCCGTCGGGAAACCTGTCTGAGCCGCCTAGGTTGCACTTCCGTCATTTCATGAAAATTGGTGATGCAGGTCACCGAAACGGAGCGATGATATTCGTCATCTCAAAATACGTCCGGTAGCAATTACCAGCATGTCCCTGCAGAAAACTATAAAAAAAACTCTCGGGATCTCGTTTGAAGACAAACAACTCCTGGAGCTAGAGAGCTCTGAAGTTTTCCGGAGAGGACGTGGACTTAAATCGTTCCTCCGCTTCGAATTTGCTATGCTCCCTCTCTAGACCGCTTAGCGCTAAACACTCAACGCCCAATGCTTAGCATTCACGTGGATGCACTCATGAGCGCAAGAGAAGATGTCAGAAGAATACTCTCCTGGACGCTCGCTTCAGAGCCCCGCGGACTCCAAAGCTTTAAGGACTTAGCCATTTTTTCAGGAGACCGCTCTCATCAAAGCCCCGAGAACTTAGACAATTCTTTGCTCCAGAAGAAGGCGCTGGAGCACTTCAGAGAACGTTCTCATCCAAGCTCCGAGGACTTATCCAATTCTCCACTCTAGAAGGTAACGCAGAGGAGCACTTCAGAGAAAGCTCTCATCAAAGCTTTGTGGACTTAGATTATTTTCCTGCTTTCCTGTATTTAAAGCTTGTAATGGAGAGGTGACATGTCACGCGCTTGTAAACCTCAAACTATATAGTGAATTTTGGCCCGGCATAGATCCGACCACGTGATTTTTTACCCTTTTCGGGTTTTCCACCATTTCCGAGTTTTCCACAGTAAAAAATGTCTCATGTCATGGTTGTTGTTTTTCATTGACTGTTTGGGCGCCCGATCCAACTCCGAGCTAAGGCAGCCTGATTATCTAGACCGGAGGAAAACCAGGTGACCCGCAACATTTTGGCATCGTCTGTAGGAAGGTGTTCCCAAACTCTCCAACTCCCTGGAAGCAACGCTTAACTCGCAAGCACCCCCCAACTAACAGCAATGGCAAGGAGGAGCGTGCACATTGCTAATGGAACAGCCCTCGAAGAGCGCAACGAACTATCCCCCGTCGACTCCCCTGCAAACAACGCTCTGCCATTGGAAAGAGACACTGCTACAACGCCTACAAGCTTGGTGGAGTAATGTGTTCGACTGATGGAAGAACGCTAGTAAGAAGTACTCACCCTTCTGCGGATTTGGGAGTCTCCAATCCTACAAACCTAGGTAATGCACGTGTGGCACAGCCAGCAGCCACGTATGAGCATGTCCATCCTCGAAATACAGATCGCCCTAAGGATCCCCCTGCCGACGTGCTTTCCTATGAAGCAAGCTCTGCGCACACCACCCGGAGGCCAGAACCGCTAGCAAACATGCAACTCAACCCACGCCCAGTAGAGGTGGACGTCAGGCAAGACTACCAAAGGCTCACTCGGCAAGAAGTAAGGAATTTGATCGAGCAGGACTACGCTTGGGGACGACACCGCCCTGTGAATGCGCGATTCCCGTTCCATCAGGGGTCTCCGCTGGCTCCACAGGTCCTAACACATACAGTACCGCATGGGTTCAAGTTATTGCACGTTGAGGCCTTCGATGGGATAGATGATCTTTTAGAGCATGTAAATCACTTCTAAACAATCATGCGCCTCTTTATCGCGTCGAATTAGTTACTATGTCAAGTGTTCCCCTCAACTTTGAAGGGCAAGCACACACATGGTTCAACTCCCTGCGAGAAGGAGAGATCAACAATTTTTGGGAGCTCACGTGCCTCTTCATCGACCAGTTCATAGCAAACCGGCGGATCATCTGGAACCTCTCTCACCTCTCCGACATTTGCCAAAATGAGGGGGAATCGCTTAAGGAGTTCTTCCACCGCTTCACTTCTGATGCGCAACAAATCCTGGGAGTCGACCATGAGCTCCTTCGCGGCGTCTTCCTCGGAGGCCTCCACTCAAGCGTATTCTACTCCGCTCTAATGCGCCCGATTACTCCACTACCCGTGGATAGACATCCTTATTCGCCCGATTACTCCAGCAGAGTGATTGCTGGTCCAGACCGCCGGAGAAGAACCACAGCCGAAACTGGTTGTCCGGCTAGGCTATCTACCAAACTATCTGTCTAGTTCGTGTGGTCTCTGCAGTCTATGCAGACTATCCATTTAGTCCATCCGACTTCCACCACTTCCCACTTCAACAATTTCAGCACTCCCGTTTGAAGTGAGAAGTGGAAACTAGCCCGAGCAACTCCCGTAACCGAGTAAACGACTCCTTCTACAACAGCTTTGTAAAAATATCTGTCACATTGTCCTGACTCTACACGTAGTCAACCATCAAAGACCCCTCCCTCACCTTATCCCATATGAAGTGATGCTCAATCTCGATATGCTTCGTCCGCGCGTGATAAATTGGATTATTCACCAGTTTGAGAGCCTTCTCATTATCACCGCGAATCGGAGTAGGACACCGCACCTTCTCATGGATGTCATCCACTAATTAACCGCATAAGCCAGATGGCTTCCTGAGCAGCCAAGGACGAATCCTTGTATTCGCCTTCTACAGTGGAGACGGACACTGAATCCTGCTTCTTACTGCACCATAAAACAGTCATCGATCCCATGAAGAAGACATAACCAGTTGTCGACTTCTGATCATTTGTATCTCACCCATAATCAGCATTTGTGTAGTCATGCAGACAAAAGCTCATGTCCCTCTTATACAAGAGGCCCAACTCCAGGTTGGACTTGACATACTTCAAGATACCTTTAGCCCCCACAAAATGAGGTTTCCGAGGCTCCGTCGTATACCGACCCACTCGGCCCACTGCATAAGCAATATCTGGCCTAGTAATAATCAGATATATAGGACTTCCCATGAGAGCCCGGAACACCAAAGGGTCTGGAAGAATCCTTCCCTCATCCCGCCAAAGTTTTAAGCCAACCTCCAGAGTAGTAGAACTGCTCTTCCCTTCCCTCATGCCGAATCGCATGACGATCCTCTCTGCATAGCCATTCTGGAAAACGGGCATTCCATTCTTCTGCCTCTCTACCTTGAGCCCAAGGAAATGTTGAAGCTCACCCAGATCCTTCATCTCGAACCAGATAGCTAGCTCAGCCCGAAGCCTAACTAATTCCTCCTCCGAGTTCTTCATGACGATCATATCATCAACATACAACAGAACGAGGACCTGAAGCTCCCCTTGCTTCTTAATGAACAGACTGGAATCTGAGTTTGAACCAAAGTAACCGCAAAACTGGAGATATTTTGTGATCTTCCCACACCATGACTGAGGTGCCTGCTTCAGACCATAGAGGGCCTTCTTCAGCTTGCAGACTTGCAACAATTGCCAACTGGTGTCTTCTTCTTCCTGTCCCAGCTCTTCTTCTTACCTGAGAAGTGAACATTATCGTCTCCCTATGAGACAGACACTCCAGTCATCTGCTTCGTCAAGCTCTCCTATGAAGCTAACATGTTCTCCATCTCCAGCAAAGATGGCTGATTGGTCCAGCCCTGTACAGACGTCATGAAGGCCACATACTCTTTCTGCAAGCTGCGGATGATGTGCCTCTTCAGCTTCGACTCTGAGATTGGCTCTTCCGGGTCCAACGTCGAAATCTCAGTGCAGATGTTCTTCATATTCAAGAAGAAAGATGACACGTACAAATCACCCTGAGTGGCTTTCACAAACTAATTCTCTAAGAACTATAGCCGAGCTAGTTCTTCTTGTTCAGTAGGCCATCCAGATTTCAGCTGCCGACCAACAATCAATAATGTGGTCGAACAGCTTCGGTGAAATAACGTGCTTCAGAGCGAATGCAGCCTTTGCATCGATTCGCTTCCACGCCTTCACCGCTTCAACATTGCTTCCAGTAGCGACCACTTCTTGGCAGTTGTCACCACCGACAACTTCCCATTAATCCTCACTAAGAAGGTAGCTCTCCATGCACGACCTCCATCGCTTGAAGTTGGTCTGTGTCAAGAGCTCAATTCTAATACCTCTTGCAAAACTAGCTTTCATTGCTATCAGCTGAATCACATGTACTTCAACGAAGGTACAACAACCATAGATTGGTGAACTGCTACTCTTCAACACCCCTCTGATACCATGTAAAAATTTATATGGGAAGCTGAAACCAAGGTTGCAGGAACACTCAACTACAACCAAAGACAAGTAAAGAACAGCAGCAACAACAACACAAGATATTCCAATTGAAATTAACTTCTTTTACAGGGCGAGACATACATTGCAAGACATGATTTATAATGTATCAAGGGAAACGAAAAAACTGCCACAAGAAGTAAACCACACGAACAGAGATCTGTAACCGCACAAGCCGCCTAACTGTCAGCCGAGTCCGCCGAGACCGCCGAAGCCGCCTAACCGCGGCTAACCACGCGGACTATTGCTATTGGATGCTGAAGGAACACAAACAGAATCATCTAATAGACCAAGCAAACTGCTTTGCTTATCCGCAACTCTGAGGAAGCGATCTAGTCGCTGAGACCACGAATAGCTACTAACAGCTGACTGTATTCGCGAACTGTTCCACACCAAACTTCCACTAGTCGCCTAGCCGCCTGGTGTTAACCGCGCAGCCTGCATAGAACCAACCTCCTCAGTCACAGCGGTTTGAATATCGTAACCGCATAATCAAGCGCGGGCTCGTTCTTACTGTTTACTGCTTATTAATGACGAGCTGATGTGTCCTATTTATAGGTGTGGGGAAGAGTCCCGTCACCACTCATACCGATAGGATAACTGCCTGTCAACTCTGTCGGCTAACACCATGTATCCGCACAGTGCGGACACCAACACATGTTCATCAGGTCGAAACTAACAATAGCCGGATAACGAGACCAATCTGCCATGCCTTACATCAAACCATATGGAGAAACAACAAGGCGGACTGCCGAACACCGACACCAGTCCATACGACCCCGCGGACACTACTCCCAGTCCACGCAAACCTGCATCCCGCGACTTAGGTAAAACTGTGCCCAAGCGATCTTCCGAACTCGCAAATACCAGAAGCAGACTGCAACAGGCGAACTCAGCGAACTAGGCAACCAGATGGACTTAGTCCCACCAGACAAAATCCACAACAAGCTATGCGGTCTCCATAGTAACCGTGCCACTTGATACTGAGATCGCGCCCTACTGAACAACTCCATTCCGCCACCATGCGGACTGCTCCATCAGTCTGTGCGACCTCCAGGCAACCAGTCTGCACACATGTGCCTACTCCACGATCCAACATCCAGACCTCAAGCACAGAATCATGTCGGGCATCAACGTTCTCCAAATGAGTCTTCCACACCAATCCTGCCGGATTTGGCGAACTCCAATTAAGTCCGCCACTACCCGCGAACAGACATCCCTATCCGCCTAGTTACTCCACCATAGTGCTTGCTGGTCCAGACAGCCACAGAAGAACCACAGCTTAAACTGACTTTTCAACTAGGTTATCCGCCAAAGCTATCTGTGAAGCCCCAATTCAGGCCCACATAAATTCTACCTTTGTATCCATTTGCCAAGCATTCATTGCAACATATATACCTATATTTATATATGCATGAGTACAAACTAAACACATAACAAACGCTCATACCTTTAGACGCTCTGCCACGAGTCTGAGTCGGTCATCCTCTAATAACCAAGCCTTCTCTTGCGCACGTACAGTCGCTTCAATTACCTACACAAAAATAGATGACGTGCTTAGTCATAAAACTAAATATGACTAAGTGAGAAAACTTACCTCTTCAAGTACTGTGCAAGGAAACAATAAAAGATTACCAACTATAAACAGTTATATATATTCATATTATGTACACATGAAAACACGAAATCAGTATCTTATCATTCACATTAGTGTTTATCTCATTCTTATGCTTTGTTTTCATCTTCTTGTTTTGTTTAATATCATAAGGGTACATTTACATGCATCTGGGTCTTCAGCGACCTCTGAGTCTTCAACGGCTTCTGGCCTTCCACGGCCGTATACAATTTCAATATTCTATCATGGGTATTCATAACCCCCCACAGCACTGGGTTAACCCCTATCATTTCATTTACATTCCTCTTTATTTCATTTGTATTCATAACTCTCCAAAGTCACGAGTATTTGATTTATGATATTTCCCTCAGAATTATTGCTTATTTCAAATTCCGCATCCTGTATCAATTTCGAGATATCAATGATTTCAAACTAAACAAATACAAAAGTAATTATTTTCTAAGTTACCTTCAGTTTAGAGAAACAAAAGACTGAAGTAGTAAAGAAGTAAGAACCCACCCTAAGTTTGTCTTTGCCCTTGTCCCTCGTCGGGTTCTCGTCGCGTCTATCGCCGGATGCCATCCTCTGCAGTATCAAGAAATCATTTACTTTAGGATTGCGCCGAATATACACACGAATGGAATCCTAAGACGGCCACAACTTTGGGAAGGATTAACTTTTGGTGACTCAAAAGAAAATGTCATACCCAATTTATAGCCGCGACAAACTTCAGATTTCAGTCATTAAACCTTTTATTCAAAGGTTAAAAACCCATCAGAAGAAATCAACACTACAACAAAGTAGCTTTACGACGATGTTTTTTTTGCCTTTAGTGATGATTTCAAAGCGTCACGATGATTTTTGTGACGTTTATAAAAACGTCACTAAATCGTCACAATTGCATATGTCGCTGTAGCATGTTGCGACGCTTTCAAAAAAACGTCGTGATTGACAGATACTGTACTGTGACATTTTTTTCAAAAAACTTCATGAATTACAATTGTTTACCGCGACACTGTTAAAAAATGTCATGATAAACAATTACTCTATCGTGACACTTTTAAAAATCATCAAGATAAATATTGACTTTAACACGATGTTTTTTTTCAAAACGTCACCGTAATTAAAACTTTACAATGACGTTTTAAAAAAACGTCATAATCTATTGCATTTGAGAAAAAAATCAAAACAAATAAAATTTATGATAATCTAGGCTCTAAAAGATAATTCTGCTTTTAAAATCTTAATTAAAATTATAAATATTATTTTTATAAAAAATATTTTTTAAACATTTTAAATACTTTGAGAGCGATATTAAGAAATGTTGAGAGATTTTTTGTAATTGTTGTCCAAATAATATATCTCCAATTATAGCCAAAACGGAAAATAAATAAATAAAATACCTACATAATACATCATCATTAAGTTTGAAGAATATAAACATGCAAAAGATCACATTTATGATAAACACACTTATTTCAAGTGAATATAAAATTTCAAAAAAAACATAAGCATTCAACATGTTCATTATTTTCAATGCAAACAAAAACAAATGAAACAACTTTATTGCTTGCATTTACAGCAGCCTGCTCAATGCCAACATTGAGCAGCTTAAGAGAATCTGAATTTTTGAAATGTATGCCAACCATGCCTGCATTTATAGCAGCCTCCACATTTGTCACCCTGTAGTGTGAAGACACCATCAATTAACACACAGGAATTCATAAGAGTTTGATTATGGAAAGAAAAGAAACGTTCTTAGTTTGCAGAATTCTGTTCGAATTTCACTGTCATTTACTTTTTCACAGAAACTATTTTGATAAAAAAACAGCTTAGCATGGTCATAAATCCTAAGTCACGCCATCAACAGAAAAAATATGATAGATATAATAACCTGTCATCAATGAATATACAACTTGCTGGTGCAATGTCCAGTCAATGTATAACCTCGACATATGAATCGGGTGACGGCTTCCTCTTTCCTAAGTCATGCCATCAACAGAAAAATATGAACCATCAAGCCCAATGGCTAAGACTCGGATATCAAATCGGCTTCAACTTGTCTTCAATCATCTTGTACCTGCATAAACTTTGAGTAGATAAGAGTGCAATTGACTTTAAAAAATGCACTTGACACTCATATGCAATCAATTTTGAGTTTAATAAGAGTGCAATTGACTACAACTTGCAATCAATTTTAGAACCCAAATCCACCTAAACCCAAAAACAATCACAATATGTGTAGTGGCCAAGTGTTGTTATTCATACCTTCCAGCAAGAACACCGGAGTACACAGGCTCGGAGGCGACACTAAATAGGAACTGGAGGCGATCTACAACAGCCAGGTAGAGAGATAAAGCAAAACTAGATGGATTCAGAGGAGACGTCGCCAATTTGTGACAGGAATAGAAATTCACATCATAACCCTAAACCCATAACCGATCAAATTTTGATATTCAGAAATCAAAACAACAATCATGAAAGGGGATGAAGGATATGAGGGAATATAAATTTATGCTATTCTCAAGTTTTGATATTCGTACCTTTCAGCGAGAACACCGGAGTCAGGCTCCGAGGCAACGCAAAACATGAAGTGGAGGAGATCTACAACAACCAAGCGGAGAGATGGAGCGAAACCGGTCGAATTCGGAGGAGAAGAGAGGTCGCGATGCCCTAGCCGCGGCGAGTTTGGAGGAAGAACAGGTAGGTCGAAACTCCTTCACCGTCGTTGCCGAGCAAGAGAAACTCCTTCACCGTCGTTGCCGAGCAAGGGAAACTCCTTCGCCGCCACCGTCATTGCCGCAAGCGTGGGGGAGGGCGCAGAGGTGAGAAAGCACCGACTGATTATAAGAACCGTCGTTTGGAGTGCATTATATTGAATTAAAACCTAAAAATAAAGTTTGGGGGGAAATATTTTAATTTCCCTCCAAAACTTTACTATTTTCATCTATATAAACTTTTATATTTTAAATATGAGATTAGATTAAAAAGTAAGTCTTTTAAATTGCAATGTTAATATATTTAAAAAAAATGGGCCCGGGCACTAACCTCAAACACTACCAGGAGTGCTGCCCACTTGATCTCTGTCCACAGATCAATGGAACCCCCAAAAACTCTTCGTAGAGAATATTAGACACAAGGTTGCAACGAAACCTCACAAATTTTGTGTAGGGTCATTTCGTACGATATATATTAAGTTCTCAAAAACCTCACAACTCTTAGTAGTGGCATTTGATTTGATATGATGTTTAGATATCGCATCTTGAGATTATTTATCTAAATGTAAACATGATGTCATGCACTTCATGCTCGGTTAATAAATGACATGATTGTAATAAAAATATTTTGAACTTTTTGATAACAATTTTTTATAAAAATCCTATGTTTTAATGACGTTTTAAAAATAATCGTCACTAAAACTGAACATTTATATTGATGTTTTTCATGAAAAATGTGGCTAATATTATTATTGGTATTAGCGACGTTTTTTTATAAAAAATGTTTCTAGATAGAAAACAAACGGTGACGCTTTTCCAAACGTCGAAATAAAAACGTCACTTAAAGTGCATATCTTGTAGTGGCAAGACTCGAACTGAACATTAAGAAATCAAAACTAGAAAAGGGGGCAGCTCACAACAAGGGTAAAAACAGATCAATATTAACAGCAATAGCTGCTATTAACAGCTCCAAGGGCTGTTGTAACCGCAACGTCGAGGCCTGTCAATAGCAGCTCAACCTGACGAGAAATTCCCACTCAAATACAGCCGGCCAACATAGGAAAAACCCCAAATAAAAGTTCATGTAACTAACTCAAACCAATAATGAATATGAAATCAAACCAAAATAGGAAAAACCACAATTCCAAAACCCTAAGCAATCCCAAAATCAGCATCCATATACTACTAGAACTCCCTTAACAGTTACTTCATCAATTGAAAAAAGAGAAGGGGAAGAAGGAGGAGGCTCGCAATAGTGGTGCAGCTCAAGCTATCAGGAAGACCCAAGTCACAAACAGCAACAACACAAAGAGGACCTAACAAAGGCTTCAAGAACTCTTTCAGCACCGTCGCTCAAGGAGGAGCGACTATCAAGCAAGCAGAAAGAGAATCGAAAAGCCATAAGCACAAGCCCCTCCGATGTGAGCTCCAGTCGGCACTTTCAAAACTCCCAGGCGGCGATCATGACGAGAAATGATAAGTCGGGCAGTTAAAAAGGAGCCATTGTACACTTTCGAAACAAAACCCGCCGCAGATATTCATTCCGCCGCTTAAAATATGCCCACCGATCAATTTATGTCATATAGTAACATCTAACATGAAAGATAGTTCTACAGTATCACTTCAATAATGTGAGCACTGAACCGACCAGCCACTTCATTTAAAACAAAAATTCTGAACTTAAAAATAAAATGAGCGACGTCAAATTGACACTGAAAAAGTTCCATCATCGGGGAATTCCTTCACGAGACGAACGTCGTAAAAGATATAAAATATAGAACTAAAAAAAATACATTTTGCGACGTTGACTCAATACTTATTTCCAAATCTTTCATCATCGGGAATTTCTTTCTATGTTCCTTTATTTTTTTTATTTTGGGCCGTTACAAACTCACCCCACCTTCAAAGAATTTTCGCCCACGAAAATCATGCAAAATTTTACATCAGATATCAGAGAGTAGGCATCACAAGGTTACTATTTTCATTATTCAAACATTGTTCATAAGCAAAACATCAGAGATACATCTTTATTCTTACACAAACTATCATAACACGTAATATCAACAGACGATTTCATTTCTTTCCTTTTCCTTCCCACGGTTTAACTCTTATCATTTCATTTACATTCCTCTTTATTTCATTTGTATTCATAACTCTCCAAAATCACGAGTATTTGATTTATGATATTTCACTCAGAATTATTGTTTTTTTCCAATTTCGCATCCTGTAGCAATTTCGAGATATCAGTGATTTCAAACTAAACAAATACAAAAGTAATTATTTTCTAAGTTACCTTCAGTTTAGAGAAACTAAAGACTGAAGTAGTAAAGAAGTAAGAACCCAACCTAAGTTTGTCTTTACCCTTGTCCTTTGTAGGATTCTCGTCGTATCTATTGCCGGACGTCATCTTCTGCAGTATCAAGAAATCATTTACTTTAGGGTTGCGCCGAAAATACACACGAATGGACTCCTAAGACGGCCACAACTTAGGGAAGGATTAACTTTTGATGACTCAAAAGAAAATGTCACACTCATTTTATAGCCGGGACAAACTTCATATTTCAGCCACTAAACCTTTTATTCAAAGGTTAAAAACCCATGAGAAGAAATCAAAACTCGAACTAAACATTAAGAAATCAAAACCAGAAAAGGGGGCAGCTCACAACAAGGGTAAAAACAGCCCAATATTAACAACAATAGCTGTTATTAACACCTCCAAGGGCTGCTATAACCGCAATGTCGAGGCCTGTCAATAGCAGCTCAACCTGACGAGAAATTCCCACTCAAATACAGCCGGCCAACATAGGAAAAACCCCAAATAAAAGTTCATGTAACTAACTCAAACCAATAATGAATATGAAATCAAACCAAAATAGGAAAAGCCCCAATTCCAAAACCCTAAGCAATCCCAAAATTAGCATACAAATACTACTAGAACTCCCTTAACATTTACTTCATCAATTGAAAGAAGAGAAGGGGAAGAAGGAGGAGGCTCACAATAGTGGTGCAGCTCAAGCTATGAGGAAGACCCAAGTCACAAACAACAACAACACAAAGAGGACCTAGCAAAGGCTTCAAGAACTCTTCCAGCACCGTCGCTCAAGGAGGAGCGACTATCAAGCAAGAAGAAAGCGAATCGAAAAGCCCTAAGCACAAGCCCCTCCGACATGAGCTCCAGTCGGCTCTTTCAAAACTCCCAGGCGGCGATCATGATGAGAAATGATAAGTAGGGCAGTTATAAAGGAGCCACTGTACACTGTCGAAACAAAACCCGCCGCAGATATTCATTCCGCCGATTAAAATATGTCCACCGCTCAATTTATGTCATATTGTAACAGTTAACATGAAAGATAGTTCTATAGTATCACTTCAATAATGTGAGCACTGAACCGACTAGTCACTTCATTTAAAACAAAAATTCCAAACTTTAAAATAAAATGAGCGACGTCGAATCGACACTGAAAAAGTTCCATCATCGGGGAATTCCTTCACGAGACGAACGTCGTAAAAGATATAAAATATCGAACGAAAAAAATACATTTTGCGACGTTGACTCGATACTTATTTCCAAATCTTTCATCATCGGGAATTTCTTTCTATGTTCGTTTATTTTTTTTTATTTTGGGCCGTTACACTATCCGCCTAGTCCGCGCGGTCTCTGCGGTCTGTGCGGACTGTCCATTCAGTCCGCCCGACTTCCACCACTTCCCACTTCAATAATTTCGACCACGGCGAACTCGATGATGGGCTTCACAATGGCTCATTAGCATGGTCTGATAACTCCCATCTTGTGGGCCCGTGGGCAAGCCGACTTTCAGTCCGGCGAGCCGAGCTCCCATCTTGGCGTGCTCCCATTGTCTTTTTTAAAATCTCGTTTTGAACTGTTCTGGGTCCGGGCCTTACTTTTCGAGGCCTAGGAGCCTATGTTCAGTGTTAGACCCACCTCATCGAATATAGGTTGTACACTAACAATGACATCTTCAAAGTTGCAAATGAAGAAATTGCTACTGAGATTTCAGAAAAATTAGAGAGACTTTGCATAATTAGTCAGTCACGATGAGACTAATCCTAAAATAACATATGTATGAACTAAAAATGCAGAAAATTGACCACTTGTAGAAATACTTGAATTTCTTATAGCCTGCCCATGGCAGTGTAGATATTCAAAATGTGCTAATGGTGATGATATGTTGTCTCCTGATCAAATAGAGACTAATGCATCATTTGGCGTGGTTTATTTGCTCTTGTGAGTTTGATCAAAAACCTCATTATCATAGAATGTATGTCTGGCATAGCAAAGGTTGTGACCACTACCAAAAAAGTAATTTAGTTTTGAGCATAAAATGCATGAATTTGTTTAGGTGAGATCGGACGTTCATGAATCACGATTCATGACAACCGCGTTCACAGCCTCCACCACCACACCGAACGAAGCCTAAATGATTCACACAGTTGAATAATAGATTTTGTCTTCACAGTATATTTGCTAGGATGCAGCATTTTCTTAGTTCCTTTGTGAATAAAATTTGTTCAAACTTCTTGGGTGACGACTCGGTCGGGGTGGGCACTAAAACCGCAAACAACAAAAATCTTCCGCATCGCAAAAATTACGCTGATTTTTAAATCACGCCGCATAATTTCGATATGGCATAATTCTATAAAACTATAAAAACTGCACAACATTGACTGTCAGATTAATATTGATAATTAAATAGAGAACAATTATGTTAATGATTAATAATCTTAGCACACCAATATAAATAAGGGCGTTTATATTAGTAGCCCGACTTTGAATATTGGTAGACCTACAAAATAATGGAAAACATAATGTAGCCGCTAATAGCAGCCCAAAAACAAACTTCACCTAAGCTTTTAAAACTCGGACGGGACCGGCCGGTTCGACCGGTCGGACCGCTGACCGGACCACCGGCCGGTCCGGTCAAGCATGAAAGCCCGCTATGATAGCGGACCGACCAAGAACCGATATATCGGGCGGGCGGACTGTAACACCCCAACTTTGACAGCAGAAGTTTTGTCGCTGTCGTCGGACGACAGTGAGTATCGCCGGGGCGATAGCGATAGGTCTCGACGCACTCAATGCCTTAAAGCGTTGAGTGAGCTCGACACACTCGACTCCTCGAAGCGTTGAGTGAGCTACTCGCTTTGCTAACGCCGAGCGACAGTTGGGTATCGTCGGGTGGCGATAACGATAAATTGTCGAGACGACACTTGACGCACTCGACGAACGTCGAAAGATATCGTCGAGTGGCGACAGTAGATGTCGTCGGGTGATAGTCGCTCGACGAACGTCGAACGATAGTCGCACTCGACGTACGTCGAAGGGATATCGCCGAGTGGCAACAGTGGATGTCGTCGGGCGATAGTGCCACGTGGCGTGAGGCATGTGCTGGATTGGCTGTTAAGCAGTCTAAGCGGTCAAAGCGGTTAAGTCGATATCGCCGAGTGGCGACAATCGATATCGTCAGACGATAGCGCCAAAGTCAACCAGTCAACCCAAATCTTGGTCTTTGCTTCGTTTTGATGGAATAATCCTCTGGTTGAGGATCAACCGCGGTTTGATATGCAGAGGTGTGGATTGAGAAGTTATTTTTCTTCTCTTCCTCTCTCTCTCTCTCTCTTCATTCCATGTTCTCCTTGGAGAAAAGAAAAGCTAAGGAGGAAAAAGGGCTGGAGCTGAAACTTGCATAGCTTGCTGAAGGAGATCTTGTGGTTGGAGGCGGATCTGAGGCTAGATCTGCGAAGAGGAAAGTGAGGCACTCATTTCCATCCGTATAACACAGCTTCGTCATAGCTCCAAAGAGAACTCCAAGGGTAACGACGTCCTACTTGGACAAGTGAAGTCCTAATTTTGCATGTGCATGGAATCCTCCACCAAAAGGTAGAATTGTTAAGCGAATTCCGTTGGGTCGATACTCGTATCCCCAAATAAGTTTGCATATAGATCCGAAAATGTGTAGTACAGAATAGGCATGCTGTGTGAAGCCCATCTGCGCAGGTTGGTCTGGATTGGTGATGTTTTATGTTGTGAACCGGAGAAGACTCCGCGTATAAACGAGTATTGTACGTGGTCTGTGAGTGGTGCCTGTGAAACGGAGTAACAGGAAGTACTGAAGTTGAATTCCAGGAAAATACCCACGGGAAATCACGGTTTTGGAGAACTGTTGATATCGTTTGGGGACAGTGAGTATCACCGATGACGATAGCTCTTGGTGAGCTATTTGTGATGTGAAAGTCCAGTGTTTCTGGCTATGCAGGTTACTGCAGGGTTTTGGCTGGGTCTGGTATAGAATGTGAGTTCTGTTGTTAATGTCTAGCGATAGTGAGTATCGCTGACGATAGCTGCCAGATACACTTTTGATTGTTAAGCCTGTCTCTGGGAGACTGTGTGGCTTGTGTGAGCTACAAGCTCTTAAGGCCGTCGAGCCGAACGGATAAGGGGAAGCCGACCCACGTTAGACTAGCCTTAGATTTGACGATTTGAGCAACGGGCAAAGGCTGAACTGTATCCGCATTATGGATGTCTAACCTAAATGTCTAAGTTATTGGTGTTCGTTAGGATCGCATAATGAGAGTCTTGGGTTGTACCCCGTAAAAACTGGGAATGCTCAAAGTGAACCGTTATGTGTGGGAACTCTGAACGGTGGTGGGATCCTGGCAACAGGTACACCGAAAATGTGCCCTGAGTGCACGAAACGTTTGGTCGAACAGCATTCGTTTGTGATATATTGAACTGTGTGTGAGTGCACGTTATTGTGATATATCTATCTGTGTGAATGTTATGCCTGCAGGGAAGGAATACCACTGTCATGGGAAAGGGGTAGGGTCGTTATAAATTGGTCAGCTGAATGTTGACTGTTGCCTTGTTTACCACCCTTGTGGTTGAATGTCCCTGTGCAGGTGCTGACCGAGCGGGAAATAGCGGACTGAAGCCCTTGTTGCTGTGCTATGCTGGCCCTCGAGGGCCGAGTGGAAAAGTTTTACTATTTTCATGTGTGACCGGCATACGTGCCGATGTTTGTAATCCACACTTGTGAAGTTAAACTGTAAGGCCTTAAGGCCGAACACTTTTGTGTTTTTTTATATATATTCCTGTTATATATATAAATTATGTTGTTTATATATAGTGGACATTCGTGTTTGATGAGTTCAATAAGAACTCGTAAAGCTTCCGCTACAATGCTCTGAGTTAGGGTGCGTGTATTTGTCTGTGATATTAACATGTAATCCCGCCTCCTGTTTGTGGAATATGGTGTGGGTCCCCGACCCTCTATTATATTTCATGTGACGGACGGAGATGTTACAAAGACCGGCTTATCACAAACCAGGCGCGGGTTTGCAGAACCGGGAGGGCCACAAGCCGAGTTATTTAATAATGCATGAAAAACGATTTGACCGGGACTTGAATCCATATCACTTCCTGCTCTAACATGTATGAGGACCACTAGACCAATTGGGCTTTGATGAAATTTTCAGAAATATATTATATAAAGTTTGATTGAAAAAAGCGAACCAGGATTTAGGAAAAAAATGTGGAACACGTATCTTTTGAAAATAGGTCTACTATATGACATTTTTAGAAAAAGTGTTCAACATGAAAGTTGAAGATCTCGTTGAGATCTACAACTTTCATGTTTAACACTTTTCCTAAAGATCCAATATAGTAGGTATATTTTCAAAAGGGGCGGGACTATGCGATTCACAATAGTTCCGTCCGGTGCCGCGCCTTTTGAAAATAGGCCTACTATATGATATTTTTAGAAAAAGTGTTCAACATGAAAGTTGTAGATGTCGTCGAGATCTACAACTTTTATTGGAACACTTTCCTTAAAATATCATATAATAGACCTATTTTCAAAAGGCGGGTAAAACTCTTATTTAGCTAATTCTGGGTTCCGCATTTTTACACTTTTCTGATTATATAAATTGGGTTGTCATTATCAATTTTCTGGGCTGCCAATATCTAAAGCCGGCCTGTCAACATAAACGCCCATAAATAATTGTCAAATGTGCTATAATTTTATAACTAATGCTTCTAAATCTTGCATGATTTTAGGAGTATTAATATTTGAATTTTCTTTGCCAAATTTTATTATTATAAAACTTAGAACTAATGTTTGACTAAGGCTTCGTTTGGGGGGGGACTTATTTTCACCGGTCAAGCGGTTACGACCGCATGAACCGGATCTTAACCGCTTGACCGGTTTAAGGTCCGGTTCATGTGGTCATAATCGTTTGACCGGTGAAAATAAGTCCCCCCAAACAGGGCCTAAATTTATTTAGTGCTACCGCAATATCAAGATATATTTGAATTATATTTATTTAAATAAATTTTAGAATTTTGAGTTTCTAATTTGGATTTTAGTTTTTTTCAAACAACTCAATATTTAGCATACAAGAACCACATTGTAGCCGCATAGCAAAAAATGCACCTCGTCACAAATTTTTGGGTTGTGGTTCCAAAATCGCACTATTGTGGTACGGTTACAGTTCCAAAATCACTCTTATGGTGCGGTTGCGGTTTGTGCTCAAACCACACTGCACGCACCCTTAGGCCCAGGTGAAGGAACTCTTGACATGTAGATGTACAATGACATAATGTATCTATGTTACGCAATAATCTAATTCCTTTTAGCAAGATGAACTCAACATGTTAGGATTTTTCTATTGATGGAAGGAGTTCTAATGGTGATGTGTGAGAGTATTGTACTCCCGGAGACGAAGAAATGTGGCAGTATTTACAAATTGATGAGAAACACCATGCGAGGTGATGCTTCTATGTTTTTTGCAGGATACACGACAGTTGGTTGAGATGGTGCAATGTATAGGGTTGGATGTGTCAATTTCATTAATCCATGCGCAAATTGGTGCTCGACTAGAGTTCGAAGTCAGTTTGTGGCAAGTCAATGTTATTGGCATTGTGTTACATGACCCTTTGGTTACTAGATTTTTGGCATATAGATTTGATTACTGATTGGGGATTCTTGTTGAGTATGATCTGTTGTTGTTATTGTTTCCTTAAATGGCTGCATGTGTTTGCTTGCTAATGGAGGGTTATGTTTATGGTTGGTTGTAGTTATTGAATAAAGGGGGGTTTTCATGTGTACTATTTTTGGGGGCTTTAATTTATGGTTTTGGGGCATGATTTTCTTCTTTAGAGAACTCCTAAAAAGTCTAAATCAATATTTAGTGTTAACATCGTAGCTATTGAAAGGTGCAATCCCGATATTGAAGATGCTTAGTCGTACGATGCCTAATTACAATTATCGTGAAAGATGACATTCAACGATAGGCGCAATGATGACCGGAGGTGTGATAAAGAGAAGGAAAAGATGATTGCGAGAACTATGTCTTTAACTTATGCTTTATTTATCGTACTTTTAATTACATGCACAGTTATTTAACCAGCGATTGTGGCTTTATGTGGCTTTTTACAACACTGATAATCCAAATAGCTAAGTGTGGCTTTATGCAATAATTTAACCAGCGATTGAACATCCGAAAAGATTAATAAATAAGTGACAAATCCATATATAATATAGTTAACCAACTCAAAAAAAAATTTATGTAGATGCATTGATGCATAGGTGATGTTGAGGATAAGACCGTGAGATGATCGCACACGAATATTCTTTACGATCACCAAATTAGTCGGCTGTAAAGCACAGACGTGTGCTGAACAGACTGATTTGATAGTTGTTGATCATAAGGGGTCGGGCCCAAACACCAAATAATGAATACTGATAACTTAATATTTGCTAAAGTATGCAACAAATACTATATGAAAATGTGTAATACTTAAAAGACTTAAAGAACGTCGAAAGACTATCTTAATTATGCTAGTTATGAACTGGTTTCTTATCAATTACTATACTAATGACATACTGATTATGATGACATACCATATATTGTACAAATGTTTACTGTTCACTTGTAGATGCACCATTTACTATTACATTGTTACTTACTGGTATACTGTTTAATCGTGATGATACTCTCTTCATACTGCTACACTTCACTACTTTACACTACACTGATTTCTATGCATATTGTTATAATTAACTCATTCTTGTTTATTTTTATAGCAGTTAAAAAAACAAGTTCTCACTTAAGACTTCGTTTGATTGAGCGATGGCGGAGGAGTGGCAAACCAGCCACCATAAAGTAGCTGTTCAAAGGAAGCAAAGACTGTGGAGGTGATGCAGTTTTTCCTTTGTAGTCTAGTTTAGTCTAGTCCTAGTTAGTAGTCCTAGCTAGTAGTCCTAGCTAGTGTGTGTATAGGGGTGAGCATAAAAAACCGCTAACCGCAAAAACCGCCCGCACCGCAAAAACCGCACTGATTTTTAAACCGCCCCGCGTAGTTTAGGTGCGGTGCGGTTTTAAACTTTTACAAACCGAGCGCGGTTCGGTGCGGTGTGGTTTTTGGATTTTGAAAACCGCAAAAACTGCACCGCACCGAATATTGTGTATTTAATTTTTTATAATTATGTGACGTCACATTTAAGTATATTAAGTAAGAGTTGATATATTTATATGATATACTACTGTCAGAGTTATTATAATTAGGTGAGATATTTTGTTGAATCATCTCTTTCACACACTATAGTGGAATAAATGCTTAAAATTATAAGGAAAACATGATGTACGCATTGGTGGGAATATGTCAAGATATGACACAATGGCGACAAATGATCCATATAGCCGACCATACTATAGTGGGATAAAGGTTTGAGTGTTGTTGTATCTATTGCACACACAGACAACTTGGATATCAATTAGAACAGTCTCTTAATTTTAATAATCCAAATTAAAACAAAATATTGCAAAAGAAGTGTTGATATATAAGAATGAATGAATCTCCTGCAACAAAATTTAGTGTGAAGATATTTGTCTATAAAACATGATATTCACAAAATATTATATAGTTCATAAGTTGGTATGACATCTCCAAAAAGAAAGACAAATAACTGCATCAAAATTTATGAAAATGAAATCACCTGTTGTAAGAAAATGATGTAATTTAATACAATAAAGAGAGAAAAACAGCAAAACAAAAAAGAACTCATAAATTATCAAGCAACATTCATAGTTCTGATGCTTACCTATTGTCTATGTAAAATATATGTTAAAAACCGCACCGAAACCGCAACCGCACCGCAAAAAACCGCACCGAACCGAAACCGCACCGCATAATTTCGGGGAGGTGCGGTTTTGCTCGGGCAAAAACCGAGCCCTTACGGTGCGGTTGCGATTTGGGCCAAAACCGCACCAAACCGCACCGTGCACACCCCTATGTGTGTATATCAAATATGTATCTCCATATTATATCACATATGCTATTTTGCATTAGAAAACTGGAAGACCTTAGACATGTAAATTATTATATGCTTTAAATTAATTTAAAACTTTTTTATACATGTGTATACTTATTGTGTTATGATTACTATGGTGCAAGCGCTAAATGTTCTATGAAATATTGTTCATGTTGCAGACTAACCCGGCGTCCCGGTCGGACCGGAGTAAATTGAACCGCCTCAGCTCTCGGGATCGTCAAATGCGCACACAGTCAATGAAATGGGTCAGATGTACTCAAGAGGTTTTAACGTGGAAAAACCCCTCAACTGGGTAAAAACTCACGTGACCGGGTCTGTGCCGGTCAAAATCCACTATTCGCTTGCGATTACACGACGTTTGGGGAATCGAGAGTGACAGACCGTTCCTCGTTACAATTCTGTGGTGAGAGAGAATTTTATGACTCGCAACGGACAACAGATTGCGCCGAGGGAGTGTTGGATGCTGCTTAGTGGCTAGTGTGCTTGAGTGTTGGTGATGGTCATCCTCTTCCCTTCTCTGCGCACTTGGGGACTTGGGCGTTCCTCTTGCTCGTAGGCGGCTTGAAAATGACTCGAGGGAGGAGTTAGGCAGAGCTCTGGCCTGAGGAAGAAAAAGACTGAGGGAGCAAAAAGGTGAGAAATGAGGAGGCCTGGGGCTCCTTTTATAGCCTCCAGGAGGTGGTTATGGTGGGCCCCCCACTAACATGGTGGTTAGTGGGTGGTTACTTGTAAATCAGACGAAGATGGATGCTCCGTAGTGATCGGACAGTGCCCAACCTGCAAGCGGTGGCGGCGGCCTGACGTCCAAGTGGTGGAGGCGGCCTGACGGCAAAGCGACGAGCGGCGGGCTTGACGACCAAGCGGTGGCAGGGGGTGGCGGTGGCGGGCGGTGGCGGGCGGAGGCAGTCGGCGGCTGTAGTTATTGAAAGGGAGGCCCCAATGAATCCTCCTATTGTGGAGGAGATCATGGGGAGTGGGTTGACCGGTCAAACCCATGATCTCCATAGTGGGATAAATCATGGGGGAGAGTGGTTAAATGCACCGCCAAGGCTTTAAATGAAGCTTCATCCTCATCAATTGCCCCCCCCCCCAAATCCTTTGTTGTCAAAAGTTGGCACAAGCGAGAGAACAAGATATTTTTCCCATTCTCTTCGACCATGACGGCGGCCTGCGAAAGGCCAAAAAACATCTGAGTGTGACGCCCGACGAGCCCAGGTAACGATATGTTAGACGAGTTTTCTGGGGGAGAGAGGGGACAACAAGAGGAAGCGCCAGCGTGCCCGAAAAATGGGGGCTCCCGGCGCCCCCACGGTCGGGTGGCACGTTGGCGGCCAATGCGCGAGGCACGCGAGGAGGCGCGCGGACCAGGCCATTTGGGTGCGCGGTCCTGGTCGCGTGCGACCCTGATCGCGCGTGCGTTCGGGCGCGGGCGTGCACCAGGTTGCGCGCCTGGGTGTGCGCGCACACCTCAGGTGGCGCGCGTGCACCTAGTTAGCGCTCGCGCGCACCGGGTTGTGCGTGCTTCAGTACGCGCGCGCGCCCTGTGCACGGGCACTCACTTGGGTGTGTGCGTCCCATGGGGGCGCGCACCTGGGCGACGCACGCGCCCAGGAGCGCGAGCGCTCGGTCCGCGCACGCCGCTCACCGGGTCGTGTGCGCGTGTCTGGATGCGAGCACGAGTGCGCGCGCATCAGGCCGCACACGGTGCGAGGTGCGCTTGCGCGCCTTGCGCCTCCCGCGCACGCCTGGTCGTGTGCGTGTGGGTGCGTTCATCCCGGACCATGTTGCTCGTGTCGTTGTGTTTGCGCCCATGCGTGCTCTGCCGCACGGGGCCTGTAGGTATCATGCTTTGCGCGCGTGCATGCTCGGGGGCGCCCCTTGGCTTGCTTCGAGGGGGCATATCCTTTAATTTTACAGTGCGAGGTGTGCTTTCATACTGCATCTGACTTTTCCTTTCTGGTGACAGTGTTGAAAGTGTATCGCGAGACCACTGCGTCTGCGCTCCTCTCTTACCGAGGACCAAATCGTCATTTGGAGAAAGAAGTTCGGGCTACCTGCTGATTTAGAGGTGAAAATTTTGCATGCCAAGGAGAGAGTGCAAAATCCCCCCGAGGCTGGCTAACGGTCTGCGAGAGTACTTTGAGATTTGGCTTCTGATTCTCGCCTTGCGAGAAAGTGATCGAGATCTTGAAATTTTGTAGGGTGTCGATCTCCCAGTTTACCCCATTGGGAGTAGTGCGGCTTATGAGCATGGTTGTTTTCTTCCGTGAGCATGTCGGGAGACTTTATTTGGAGTGTTTCCGAGAGTGGTGCGATGTCCGCTCCGATGGTGGGGAGTGTGTGGAGATTCATAGAAACAAGAGTTTTCTCGCGTTTGAGGCTCAGATAGACCGTCGTCATAGGAACACCCTTTTCTGGTACATCAGGAACCATTGGGGCTTACCGGAGGTGTGGAATTCGCTCCTCGATCGTTATCGCCACCAGAAGGGGTAGGAGCGGGAATTCTCCCTGGTGCTGGGGTTTTTGGAGCCTCGTGAATTGGCTAATTGCCTGTTCAGCATCTTCTCATTTGTGGAGGAGAAGCACTTGCTGCAATGCGGCATTTCTTCCGTCTCTGGCAGACCGCTGAGACATCTTTGGGTGGTATTCGGAAACGGAATGTCGTTGTAGTTTCCCGAGGTGGAGGGAGCGTGGTGCCTTGTTCATCTTCTCCGAGTGATGATTCTCCTTTTGGAGGCCGTGGCGGTTCACCTCCCGAGGTGCAGGTGCTTGGTTTGTTTGCCCCCCAGTCTTTCCCTACGGAGGCATCGGCTCCGAGACTATCTTATCTTTGAAGGCGATGAATGAAGTGGTAAGTGAGCTTGATCATTTTTGGCTTTTTTTATCGTTATGTTGCCCTAACTTCTCTTTTTTCGAGCTCTCCAGGAGAAATTTCAAGCTACGGCGGGTTCTCTTGTCGCCTTGAACGGTGATTATGATCGGGATGTTTCTCGATTTCGTCGGATTGGGTCGGAGCTAAAGGAGGAGCTGGAGGAGACTCGGGCTTCTTTAGAGGTGGAGAAGTCTCTGGTGGAGAGGACTAAGCAGATGCTAAAGCACGCTCAAGAGGAGACTTCTCGTTTTGAGGGGGAGCTTGGTGTAGCAAAGGCTTAAGTGGAGGTGCTGTCTTCTGATAGCCATATGTCGAAGTTTAAGGTTGCTGGACTCGCAGAGTATTTGGAGTCATTGGACTACATGCGAGACCATTGTCAGATTGCCGAGGAGGTGCGCAACGAGATCTGGTCCAAGGAGGCGGAGCCTTAAGTGGAAGATGCTTGTGAGTTAGCCCTCGGGCGTGGAGTGGCGAAGGCCTTCCGATTTGTCGACCGGCACTTAGGATGCGACACCTCTGGCATTAGCTTTGATGAAGTTTCTGAGGATAAGTGCTCTGATGTCGATGCAGCTGAAGAGTAGCGGCCTCATGTTTCTGTATTTGTATGTTTACGTATTCTTCCTCCAGCATTTGTGTCATGTGTTATTTTTTGCTTAGCAGTTGTAGTGGGCGCTCTTGTGCGTTGATCTGTATGATATCATTATTTTTTATGTCACTTAGCTATTTTATTTTTCTTTTTTCTTCTTTGAGTACTGTTTTTGCGAGTTTGGCTTGCAGGAGAGTTTGGATGAAGTATTTCACATGAACTAGATTCGCAACTTCATTTGCATAGTTTCATCTTGCGGCTTAGTTTGCACGGTTCTACCCCGCGGCTTATTTTGCACGGTTCTAGCCCGCGGCTTTGCTGTGAGGGTGGCATGCCCCCACGAGGAGTTTGCATGAGTCGGGCTCACGTCTTAGTTTGCGCGGGTTGGCTATGGACCAATTGCCGGAGAATGAAAATACTCGATCTGTGTGCAACCGCGAGGGGGGCAGGCCCTGGCGATAGCAAGGGGTTGGCCTGCGATAACGACGGAGAATGTAAGTACTCAATCCTACCGCCGGAGAACGTAGGTACTCAATCCGATTGCAATCGCAAGGGGGCAGGCCTTGGCGACGACAAGGCGATGGTCTACAGTAATGGCGGAGAATATAAGTACTCAATCTGACCGCCGGAGAATGTATGTACTCAATCTGGTTGTGCGACCTAGCCTGGCAATAAGATAATTGTCGGAGAATGTAGATACTCGATTTGGGTGCAATCGCGAGGGGGCAGGCCCTGGCGATGGCAGGGCGATGGCCTGCAGTTACGGCGGAGACTGTAAATACTCAATCCGACCGCCGGAGAATGTAAGTACTCAATCCGGTTGCGCGACCTAGCCCGAGTATGAGTTGATTGCCAGAGAGTGTAAATACTCGATCCGGGTGCAATCGCGAGGGGGGCAGGCCCTAGCGACAGCAGGTCAATGGTCTGAAGTAACGGCAGAGAATGTAAGTACTCAATCCGACCGTCGGAGATGTAGGTACTCAATCTGGTTGCGCGACCTAACCCGGGTATGAGTTGATTGTCAGAGAGCGTAAATACTCGATCCTGCTGCAATCGCGAGGGATGCAAGCCTTGGCGATGTTAATATGTTGAGCGGCAATGTTGGCAAAGAACCTGCTTGTTTGGCTTGCAAGCACGATTTCAGATTGATATTACTGAAACAAATACTATATTGCATTTAGAATTAAGCATAGTTCGCGCGAGCCTGAGCTTGTAACTTTTACGACCATAAGTGACAAAAGCAAGATGCAAGAGAATGCAGATAATAAAGAGTACAAATAAAATAAAAACATAAAGGGAAAGACGCGATGCAAGTCGCAAGCTGTTGGTATGCTGCGGGGGATCTTCCTGAGTCGAGGAGAGCGTCCTTTCTAGGAATCCACTATTGGGCGTAGGTTCATGCCGTCAACGCTGAAGGTGGTAGCGGATATTGGTTGTGTCTGCCTCGTGTAGCAAGCATGTGCTTCTTCTTGATCTCCGCAAACAACTCTCACTCCTCCGGGGGTCGGAAATTTCATTTCAAGATGGGGGATTGGCGGTATTGCTCCGAAATTCACTGAACCGGCCTTCCAAAAACAGCGTTGTATGTCGAACTTGAATTGATCACGATAAAGTTGACATCATGGGTAGCTTGCTTCGGGAAATCTTCCATCGTGACAGGCAATGTGATTGTGCCTTGGACCGGAACGAGGTGGTTGTTGAAACCATAGACGGGGCCTTCTGCGGGGCTAAGATGCTGCTTAGTGAGCTTCATGCTTTCCAGGATGTAGAGGAACAACACGTATACCGAGCTTCTGTTGTCTACTAGGATCCTTTTGACGTTGAAGAAGGGATCCCCAATCCCGACATTGATAACGAGGGGATCCCGGTTGGGTGCCTGCAGCCCTTCGAGGTCCTTGTCGTTGAATGTGATGGTGATATCCTGATTTAGCTTTCTATCTGATCCTTTTACTTGAAGTATCTGTGTTAGGGGCCCTACGATGGTCTCTATGTTGCTCACCATCTGCCTTCCCCCACCAATTCCCTGTGGTGGGTTTTGTTGGTCTCTTTCACGACGTTATGTTTGTTGGTTTTGTGGTTGTCCTTGCAAGAATCTCCCAAGAAGCCCTTGGCAGACGAGGTGGTGGAGACCAACCTAGGTCAGGTCGACGAAAAAGAGTCCGACGTCACGCACTACCAGATCATTATCGACATCGAATGATGGCATTTTCATTTTATATTTTATTGCATTTATCTTGCAAATTTGATGTTATCAATTTTAATTATTGCACGCCTGTGCGCGTAGCTATGATGTTGCACGCCTGCGCGCGTAGCCCTGTTAGGAGTATTATTTTCTACTATTATATATGTGTGTGTGTGTGTGTGTGTGTGTGTGTGTGTGTGTGTGCGTGCGTGTTAAAAGGTCAACAGCACAGTCGGTCCAGTCCTTACCTCAAGTCCCGGTCGGAGCACTGTGCTTCTTCCCCGGTCCAGCAATGGCACGCCAAGCACGGTAGGGCTCGGCTCAATCCCGATTTCTACGACCATAGGGGGAGCGAACATCACGTGGATTCCCACGATCCAACCGCTCACCACGTCACGCGGCCTCCGCCCCATCTACAGCCGGCACGAGCCCATCTCCCGACGGTTTCAATGCCACGATCAAGCACCTAATGGCCATCATGTTTTCATTTTCAGTTTTTACTTTCTATTTGAACCTTATAAAAGGGATTTGTTGTAGTTAAATTTTTTTTTTTTTTTTTTTTGGGGGGGGGGGGGGGGGGGTGATTGTTGATGAAATTTGATTGATGATGAATGTTGAAAATGAAGAAGGTTGTTGTGAGTTTTTTTCTTCCGTTTGAGGTTGTTATGTGCTTGTGTGCTTCCTGTTAGGCGTTAGGCGCGATTAAAGCTTCGTGTGAGCATTGTAGGTGTTAGGCGTGTGATGAAGGTTGCTGCCCTTGTGTTAGTTATTGTAGGTGAGATTAGGTGTTGATTAATGAGATTGTTGTTTTTTTTATTTCTGGTGTGAGAGCTGATTGAGGAAGATAAACAGTGCAAACATTATTGTGTTGTTTTGATGTTGCCATAACAGTGGTTTGTTGTGGGAGAATAACTTGTAGTTATTGTGGATCCCGTGGATAGTAAAGAAATTATATTAGATCTTAGTGTGTGAGATTTCGTGGAGCCACCGTGAGTGATAGAGATTTTGTGGAATCTCTAGTGTGAGAGCGAGTGAATTTTAGGTTGTTAGTTTGCGGCTTTCTTACATTGTTGAGTGATTTCGTGGAACCACCTCGCGTGAGAGAGTGACTTAATTCCTTGGTGCCCGTGTGCGATAGCGGCCGACCTCAGTGCGGAGATCGAAGGTGACAGGTAGTTTCTTGCGTGATCGTCATCGTCTTCGAATATGGAAGACGTCTCTTCCGTGGGTAATTGTTTCTTTCTTTTCCTTTGTGTGCGCATCAATATTTTCTCATAGGATAATAGATTCTTTGTTGAGTTTTCGCCCAAATTTTGTCAGCGAACATTACGTCGAAAATTCCAAACAGAAACGTATTTGGAGTTCACGATTTCCGTTTTGCTACGACAAGAGGAACAGAACGAAAGTTGCGAGCTTCCTTCCCCGGATTTAAAACTGAACCATTTTATTTAAGAAAATTCATTTTAAACAAAAATAGCTTTCTTTGTGAGTTATAAAAAAACGTTGCTTAAATTCATAAGTCAGTGCAACACCCGCTCAAATTGTTTGCAAAATTCATATTTCATTGCATTCATGTAGGCTTCCTTAGAAATAGCTGACAGACGTGTAAATTTTACGCGTCGTCCTGCATCAATTTGATATCAGAGGGAGTTTCCGAAATTTTTCTATGTTTCAAGATCCGCGCTGCTTAGAATTGGAACCCGCATATCATTTTAAAAAAATTCAAAAAAAGAGAGAATTTTTTTAAGCATAATCATACATTGCATTTGATGTTTGTTTGCATGCATCGGCGTAGTGATGAAATGCATCAAGTTGAACGTGGTTACCCGAGTCGTGGACACGAAGGGAATGAACCACCCCAGTGGTTTTTACCATTCGACCACCAAATGACGGCATTAATTGAGATTATCTGCCAGTTGCGTGAAAGGTTAGCAAACCTTAGAGGTAAAGTGGGTAGATTAAAAGTACCCCCTCGAGCGTCAATGTCACCTTAAATTCGAGATGAGCATTTTGTTTGTGCACGTTATGTTGTTCCTCATCACTATGTGGAAAGGTCTACCTTTAAGAGAAATCCTTTATTTGAGGATCACGACTTCACTTATACCCACTCCCATAGTACCTCATCCCAGAGATCTGTGTGATACTTCGATGATTATCATCAATCATAGTACATCACTGCTAGAGAACGTATTGACCCACCAATACGATCTCATTATACTATAGACGATCAGTACGATGACTATCATCGTTATTATCCTCATTCTCGAGTGGATCATACTGGTCCTTCGACACCATATTATGAGAATAGAGTTCAATATCCTTCTAGTTATTGATACTACATGTCTCCTTTATATGAGGAATCCGAGACTGCATATGTGCGACCACCACCACACGTTCGTAGGACTTATGATCATCCACAAGCACGATGTGATTATGACGTGGACGATCGTCATGACTACACTCACGAATCCTATAGAGGTCATTATCGTCAAGAGTACATCACACCTAGTGATCCTCCTAGTATTCCAAAGATGAACATGATAATAACCATTAAGGGTTAGCAAGATCCCTCCACTGCCCAAAGTAGGGAGACATCCCCCACTCTGTCTGATGTTTTAATACAGAATGTGTGGAGTCAACCCCCATGTGACTCTGCTCCACTTAGTGAACCCGTCCTTGACTTTAGATCTACTATCTTTCTTATGAGTGTAGATTTCTTGCACACTTCACCTAGTGGTGCACCAAGTCACATCACCGCACCCAATGGCGCATCGAGTCACATCACCATACCCGATGGCGCGCCGAGTAACATTATGATCGGGAGTCGAGTGCTTAGTAGTGATCTCGAGGTAGTTACCTCTACCTTTTCCGAGAGTATGACCTCTTCTGATGGTTCATTTCTGGAGGACCATCACTCGACTGATAGGTCATTTGACGACCCTCCTACTGAGCCTCCAGATGAGCCACCTCATTCTTGTGTGGATGAGCTTTATTTGAATAGTACACTTACGCATTTTAAGACATGGATACCTGCTCCATTATCTCACTTGATGTCGATAGTGCTTGAGCATTGTCATCTGGTGACTCGCACTCTAGATGAGTTATGGGATGTACCACCTGTTGACTATCATATTCGTGATGAGTTTTCAGATGTCCCACCCGGTGAGCCTCCTAATGCTTCAATCTACCTTAGCACATTTATTACGGTTGTCACACTTCGTGCACTTTTATTTGAGAGCGCCCCATATGTTGTTAGAGCTTACGTTTGCATGTGTCGTATTTGCGACGAATTTTATTATACCTCTCCTGGTGAACCCCCAGATGAGAAGCTTATGGGTTCACCGCACATTTGTGATGTATCCATCCTTAGAGATACAGTCGAGTTTGAGGGTGCACTCACTGATTTGTTGATGTTATATCTTATCACCCATACGTTCAGAGACAGTCCGCATGTTGAATCCAAAATCTGACTTCGACAAGAGTTCGAAAAATAGGGGCGTAGCCAACACATACTTGTCCCAAGCTCTGACCTCCCACTGGTCATGAAGGACTAGAAACCGACCCAAAGCCTCAGCAGGGAGGTCCCACCGCTTACCCGGAAGATCTCTGAGAGCTTCCCCTCCAAAGCCAAAGGCTGGGCTTGGAGTCCTCAAAAAGCACAGAAAAATCCTCTCAAGTCCCGGGCCAAAATCTGTGTGTGCTTTTGAAGAACCCCTATGGGTCTATTTATAGTTTTTTTGAGTTGGATCTGCAAATAACCATACTGGGTTGACCTGAAATTACAAGAGTACCCCTGGTTGGGTCTGCCAACAGCCAAACTCCGCTGTTCTGAGGAGTTATATGCAGACCTCTAGGGGCAAAAGGGTAAAATTACCCGGGGTAGAAGAGTAAAATCCCTCACGGTTATAGATCTGTCAAAATGGCCTTTCTTCTGTATGGCGAGTGTGGGAGTATCTATCGGCGCGACAAATCTTCCTCCCGTCTCGCCAACCTTATATGTCGTGAGGCCTTCTCGCGGTCATAGGCCTTCTCGCGCCCTCAAGAGGGGCGTCTCGCCTACTGCAGAGGCCACTTATCTCGCCACCTGTGAGTGGACCATATGGTCCAACTCACCCATCAATTCCACTCGCCCGCCTCGACTATTTGCGCTTTGAGGACCTCTCGCGAGCCTGATGTTGTACACAATCCCCGCTCTTTTTGAGATTATTCTGAGCTCGGAAAGAACATCCAACTGAGGCTCGCCATTAAAACGTATTTATTGACGCATTTATGAGAGAATCTTCTAAGAGTCCCCCCACCAAAACCTATAAATATGGGATTCCTATCCCGGATAGAGGCTGCCCCTTTGCACACTTTCTCCTTCCTTGCAGCACTGTTCATCATGTCTCACAGCCAGAGCTTTTGCGAGCGCCTTGCCAAAGTGCACCGACAGAACAATGCCACCGTGGCCACTTATACCTCAACCTTAGTTTGCCCCTACCTTCTGTACCATCCTCTCCGTCTCGCCTGAAGAGGGAAAAAACAGGTGGCCCCTCCTTTGCAGAGGATCCGTCCCGCGCAGTCCATGATACCTGCCCCACCCCTCCTCCCGCATCTTCCAAAGAGAAAGAGGTGAGCTCTCGCTTTATCTCTATTCTTCAATATTTGTATCTGCTTTCTTAATTGTTTCTCTTCAGGGAGCTCCCGCGTCTATACAATGACCGAAAAGACCGCGAGATGACTCCGCCTCCCGTCGCGAAGATTCCGATTCGCAACTACCTTCCACTCCTCTATCTACTCCTCCCTGTGAGAGGAGAGACGATCCCTCCCAGGCCGCCGGGACCTCCAGTCCCCCGGGTAATAAATCTTTCCTCTCGCTTCTCTGTCCCACTCACTACTCCCACACACTCCTGCGGGAGCCTCTCTTACCCTGCTCCTTTACTCCTTCCGCAGGCGCCCAGACCGACTCGCCTGCTGAGGAGCACCCTGGAAAACCTGCCGTCCCCCCTTCCTCCCCTTGACGGGATTGAAGATTACCTTGGTGACCCTGCGAACCCGGCGGAAATGAGGCACAAGACTGCCGAGTTATTCCAGAAACACTGCGCCTCATCCATTCGCTGACGCTGGATAAGCAGGCGGCGGATCGGCGCATCGAATGGCTGGAGAACGAGTGTGCTTGCTTATCTTTCGAGGCAAATACCGAGTTGGATGTCGATGGAACCAATCTTGACGCCATCATCAGTGAGGTTGATATGCAGCTTCGTCTCGCTCGTCGTGGGTTGGATTCCATCGTCGTGCGTTCCACTCGCGTAGTAGGCCACCCTGTGCAGGAGCTCGCGGTAGCCGCTGACAATGGCACCCGTACTGAAGGTCGTCCGTCTCGCCCCTTCTCCTTCATTTTCTATTTGAATGTTGTAATAATAATTAAAATAATGTTGTGTTGTCGTCTTGCCGGCTTTGTTAAAACTTGGTGTCTGTCATATGTGGGATGGTGTTTTTGAACATTCATTACTGCTGTGTTAATTTCATTTTTCTTTTAATTGCTTTAATTAATCACCCTGTGATTGCGACGGGTTGCGCCGATCGAGGTTTAGGAGAGAGAGAAAAAAAAACCTACTGCTGACTCTTCCCCTTCCTCTGTACGTTTTCCCACCCATCAATCATTGCCCTATATCCGTTATAAATACACCTGGCCCTGGATCAGAAGGATACCCTCACTCTTCACTCATCCCGCACCCAAGCTCTTGCCCCTTTGCTTCTTTTGTCTCGCCGCTTCTTCTCAGGCCTTTCTCTCCCGACCCTCTTGCCGATCTTCTTTCTTACTCTTCCTTTCTCTCCGTCTCGCCTAAAGCCATCTCGCCAAAACTGTCTCGCAAAAATCATCTCGCCAAGGATGGGTAAGAAGAGAGTTGAGGAAGGCGAGGGGCGCAGCCGCTGCGGGAAGCGGTTCATCGACCATGACTTCCCGCTCGGCCGGCTTCCTGAGGAAGATTACCACAGCTTCGTCTGCGAGTACCTGGGGGAGGGGATCGAGTCGCGTCCCCCAAAGTTGGCGAGTCCATCAACACCTATTACCTGGGAGAGCTCGCTTTCCCCATCTCACACTTTGAGGAGGGGTTGAGGTTGCCTCTATGGCCTGAGGTAAAATAGGTATTTAAGTACTTCGGTGTCGTCCCGGCGCAGTTCAACTCGAACGTTATTTCGGTGTTGATCGCCTTCGCCTGCTACATGCGTCGGGAGTGCATTGAGTTCAGCTTGACGGTCTTTCACAAGCTCTTTATTTATCACGCCAACACTGACGGCGTCTCGTACTTCACCGGGCAAGGGCTCAAGGTGTGCGAGACGCCCAACAAAAATCACCACTGGCTCACGCGGTTTGTCTTCATCCATGGCGACCGTGGTTACTTCGGGGGCATCCCGCTCGCGCCCGTGTCTCCCCCCGAAAGTTTCTATGCCACCCCGCAGGTTGGCGATACGTATAAGTTGTTGTATGATTACTTCATCGGCAAAAACTTCGAAGTCAACTACTTGCAGCGAGGCCTCGACTCGCTGCCTCAGGTGCTCCCTGGTGAAGGTATTCTCGCTCTCTTGTCTCGCACTTCATTTTTTTCATCTCGCCATCTTATCACTTTCTTGTTTTCCAGGGGAGCGAGTCGTCCCAGTCCACCCTCCATATAAAAGCAACATCCACCCCTCGAAGGGCCTTGGTCTCGCCAGCGCGGCAACTAAGGCGGCGAGAGAGTCCCTGGCTCCTGCCCCTCTCAAGAGGCCTACAGGCGACACGGTCCCCTCTCCTTCCAGCCCTCCAAAGAGAATGAAGAATGTTGTGGTTGTCTCCAAGGGGAAGAAGAAGATAACCCCGAAGGAGAAGGAGATATCGGGGTCCTTGAGCCCTATCTCTGTGGAGGGGTCTCAATCGCCCCGCTCGCTTCCTAAACAGGCCGTCTCGCCTACTCGCGAGACGCCACTTCCCAATCAGCCTGATGTCGCCTCCAATCAACCACCACCACCACCACCTCACGCGAAGGCACCTCCTCCAGCCGTCCCACCCCCTCCTCCCACATGAACTTCAACCTGGGCCCAACGCGACCCTGTTCTGTTGTGGGGGCAGGATGTCAATCACGTGTCAATCTCCACTCTCCTTCCCCTTGGAAGGAGCAGGAAGAGCCCGCCAGCCATGCTTTCGCCGTGGGGTGCGGCCTTTATGGTGGTCTTGACGCATTCTCTCCTGAGAGTGAGTCTACGCGAGATATCATCATGAAGTCCTCCCACGCCTAGATGCGTGCCTTGGAGTTCTCGCACCGCGCCGCGCGCCATCTAATATATATCAACAAAAAATGGTCGGAGAGCTAGACGAGCCTGGTGGCGGAGCAGGAGAAGTCAGAAGGTCTCGCAAAAAGGCTGCTTGATGCCGAGAGCCTCCTCGCAAAAGCCCAAGGTGGTGTGGTAAAGCCCTATCCTTATTCTTTTCCTTCAAAAGCATTTAACTATTAACTAATGACCGGGCGTCTCACAGTATGCCGAGACGGCGTGGCGGCTGCACTCGCGAGCAGCGGCCCTGGAGGAGGAGGTCAAGGGTTTGAAAGCCCATAATACTCGCCTTCAGGCCGATGCCGCGTCAATGTCTCGCCGCGAGCCCTTTCGGATACCTCTGCCGCTCTACTCTTTTGACGAGGTTGAGGAGCAATGCCAAGATGCTGGCATCAGGGCAGCGGAGCTAGTCCTGAAGATGATGAAAGACCTAGGGGTTGTGAAGGACGATTCAGAAACGGTGACCGTTCGCGACTTGGTCCCCCAGCTCTATGGCGAGGAGAGCAAGGATTTTGCTTCCGGCGAGGAGGAATGATGTGTCAACTCCCAAGATCCAGAATCCATCTCTCCTCTTCCTTTCGCTGCTGTTGTAAAACTTAAACTATCTTTTTTGAGTTCTATTTTGTGATATGACAGTGATAATCAAATATACATGCTTGTCTCGTTTGTTATGCTGTTCTTTTATTTTGCAAAATAAGTTACCGGTCTGCTTGGGCCTGCGAGACGGTGCTATCCGCCCGTCTCGCTGCCTCACATTTATTCCTTACACTTTGCTTTATTTTGCTTACTGTGAGATGATACTCTGATGCGCTCACGCACGCGAGAAGGTGCTACCCCTTGTCTCGCGGCCTTGTTGGAGAGTTAGATTTTTGTCAAGCGCGAGCCGTCGCTTCCCTTGTCTTTTTTATGCGTGAGAACCGACAGAACCCTCTCGCCTTGCCTTAAAGTACTTCCTGCGCGGGTGTCTCTTAGTGACGTAACCTGCTCACCTATCATTAGAGCGAGTCTTTCGTCTCGCGCGAGTGCCCACTCGTCGTAAGCGAGACCATCCTCGTGACTGGCAGCTGCGAGTGCCTCCACTTGCACTGCACCAAGCCTTTGCCTTAGTTTATTTTTCATTTCATAAGGTTAAGCTGGGATGATGTTTAAGGAGGTTTTCCCAACCATACTGTCATCGAGTGGGTTCACTGCCCTACTAGCTTGACGAGAGCCTGGGCAACGGGCCTACCGGGGACCAAGCCAGGCTCGAGGTGGTGTTGAATTTCCTAGAGTCCAGACCTATTCCCAAGAACCCAGAACCAAAACTTCAAGAGCCAGACCTCTCCATCACAGGCGAGCCTTCGGACCTGCCAGCTAATGAGAGCCTGCGCAGCGGGTCTACCTAGGGCCGAGCCGCGCTCGAGATAGTGCAGAAACAAGGACCAAAACCAGACCTCTCCCCCACAGGAGAGCCTTCGGACCTGCCAGCTAATGGTAGCCTGCACAGCGGGTCTACCTGGGGCCGAGCCGCGCTCGGGGTAGTGTAGAATCAAGGACCTGACCTCTCCCCTACAGGAAGCCTTCGGACCTACCAGCTAATGAGAGCCTGCGCGGCGGGTCTACCTGGGGTCGAGCCGCGCTCAGGGTAGTGCAGAACCAAGGACCAGACCTCTCCCCCACAGGAGAGCCTTCGGACCTGTCAGCTAATGAGAGCTTGCGCAGCGGGTCTACCTGGGGCCAAGCAGCGCTCGGGGTAGTGCAGAACCAAGGACGAGACCTCTACCCCCACAGGAGAGCCTTCGGACCTGCTAGCTAATGGGAGCCTGCGTAGCGGGTCTACCTGAGGCCGAGTCGTGCTCGGGTAGTGCAGAACCAAGGACCAGACCACTCCCCCGAAAGCGAGCCTTCGGACCTGCCAGCTAATGAGAGCCTGCGCAGCGGGTCTACCTGGGGCCAAGTCGCGCTCGGGGTAGTGTAGAACCAAGGACCAGACCTCTCCCCCCACATACAAGCCTTCGGACCTGCCAGCTAATGAGAGCCTGCGCAGCGGGTCTACCTGGGGCTGAGCTGCGCTCGGGGTAGTGCGGAACCATGGACCAGACCTCTCCCCCACAGGAGAGCCTTCAGACCTGCCAGCTAATGAGATCATGTGCAGCGGGTCTACCTGGGGCCCAGCCGCGCACGTGGCAGTGTAGAACTAAGGACCAGACCTCTCCCCCACATGCGAGCCTTCGAACCTGCTAGCTAATGGGAGCCTGTGCAGTTGGTCTACCTGGGGCCAAGCCGCGCTCGGGGTAGTGCAGAACCAAGAACCAGACCTCTCCCCCACAGGCGAGCCCTCAGACCTGTCAGCTAATGAGAGCCTGCGCATCAGGTCTACCTGGGGCCGAGCCGTGCTTGGGGTAGTGCAGAACCAAGGACCAGACCTCTCCCCCACAGGCGAGCCTTCAGACCTGCCAACTAATGAGAGCCTGCGCAGTGGGTCTACCTGGGCCCGAGCCGCGCTCGGGGTAGTGCAAAACCACGGACCAGACCTCTCTCCCACAAGCAAGGCTTCGAACTGTTAGCTAATGAGAGCCTGCGTAGTGGGTCTACCTGGGGCCGAGCCGCTCTCGGGGTAGTGCAGAACCAAGGACCAAACCTCTCCCCCACAGGCGAGCCTTCAGACCTGCCAGCTAATGGGAGCCTGTGCAGCGGGTCTGCCTGGGGCCGAGTCGCGCTCGGGGTAGTACAGAACCCAGGACCAGACCTCTCCCCCACAGGCGAGCCTTCGGACCTGCCAGCTAATGGGAGCCTACGCAGCAGGTCTACCTAGGGTCGAGTCGCGCTCGGGGTAGTGCAGAACCAAGGACCAGACCTCTCCCCTACAGGAAGCCTTCAGACCTACCAGCTAATGAGAGCCCGCGCAGCGGGTCTACCTGGGGTCGAGCCGCGCTCAGGGTAGTGCAGAACCAAGGACCAGACCTCTCCCCCACAGACGAGCCTTCGGACCTGACAGCTAATGGGAGCCTGCGCAGCGGGTCTACCTGGGGCCGAGCCGTGCTCGGGGTAGTGCAGAACCAAGGACCAGACCTCACCCCCACAAGAGAGCCTTCAGACCTGCCAGCAAATGAGAGCCTGCGCAGCGGTTCTACCTGGGGCCGAGCCGCGCTCGGGGTAGTGCAGAACCAAGGACCAGACCTATCCCCCACAGGCGAGCCTTCGGACCTGCCAGCTAATGAGAGCCTGCGCAGTGGGTCTACCTGGGGCCGAGCCGCGGTCGAGGTAGTGTAGACCCAAGTACCAGACCTCTCCCCCATAGGCGTGTCTTCGGACCTGCCAGCTAATGGTAGCTTGCGCAGCGGGTGTACCTGGGGCTGAGCCGCGCTCGGGGTAGTGCAGAACAAAGGACCAGACCTCTCCCCTACAGGCGAGCCTTCGGACCTGCCAGCTAATGAGAGCCTGCGCAGCGGGTCTAAATGGGGCCGAGCTGCGCTCGGGGTAGTGCAGAACTAAGGGCCAAACCTCTCCCCCACAGGCGAACCTTCGGACCTGCCAGCTAATGGGAGCCTGCGCAGCGGGTCTACCTGGGGCCGAGCCGCGCTCGGGGTAGTGCAGAACCAGGGACCATACCTCTCCCCCACATGCGAGCCTTCGAACCTACCAGCTAATGAGAGCCTGTGCAGCGGGTCTACCTGGGGCCAAGCCGCGCTCGGGGTAGTGCAGAACCAAGGACCAGACCTCTCCCCCACAGGCGAGCCTTCAGACCTGCCAACTAATGAGAGCCTGCGCAGTGGGTCTACCTAGGGCCGAGCTGCGCTCGGGGTAGTGCAGAACGAAGGACCAGACATCTCCCCCAGAGGCGAGCCTTCGGACCTGCCAGCTAATGGGAGCCTGCGCAGCGGGTCTACCTGGGGACGAGCCGCGCTCCGGGTAGTGCAGAACCAAGGACCAGACCTCTCCCCTACAGGCGAGCCTTCAGACCTACCAGCTAATGAGAGCCTGTGCAGCGGGTCTACCTGGGGCCGAGCCACGCTCGGGGTTGTGCAGAACCAAGGACTAGACTTCTCCCCCACAGGCGAGCCTTCAGACCTGCCAGCTAATGAAAGCCTGCGCAGCGGGTCTACCTGGGCACGAGCCATGTTCGGTGTAGTGCAGAACCAAGAACCAGACCTCTCCCCCACAGGTGAGCCTTTGGACCTGCCAGTTAATGAGAACCTGCGCAACGGGTCTACCTGGGGCCGAGTCGCGCTCAAGGTAGTGCAGAACCAACGACCAGTCCTCTCCCCCACAGGCGAGCCTTCGGACCTGCCAGCTAATAAGAGCCTGCACAGTGGGTCTACCTGGGGCCGAGCCGCGCTCGGGGTAGTGCAGAACCAAGGACCGGACCTCTCCCACACAGGCGAGCCTTCGGACCTGCCAGCTAATGAGAGCCTGCACAGCGGGTCTACCTAGGCCCGAGCCGCGCTCGAGGTAGTGCAAAACCAAGGACCAAACCTCTCCCCCACAGGCAAGCCTTCGGACCTGCCAGCTAATGAGAGCCTGCGCAGCGGGTCTACCTAGGGCCGAGCCATGCTCGGGGTAGTGCAGAACCAAGTACCAGACCTCTACCCTACATGCGAGCCTTCGGACCTACCAGTTAATGGGAGCCTGCGCAGTATGTCTACCTGGGGCCGAGCCGCGCTCGGGGTAGTGCAGAACGAAGGACCATACTTCTCCCCCACAGGCGAGCCTTCGGACCTGCCATCTAATGAGAGCCTGCGCAGCGGGTCTATCTAGGGTCGAGTCGTGCTCGGGGTAGTGCAGAACCAAGGAACAGACCTCTCCCCCACAGGCGAGCCTTTGGACCTGCCAGCTATTGGGATCCTGCGCAGCGGGTCTTCCTGGGGCCGAGCCGCGCTCGGGGTAGTGCAGAACCAAGGACCAGACCTATCCCCCACAGGCAAGCCTTCGGATCTGCCAGCTAATGGGAGCCTACACAGCAGGTCTACCTGGGGCCAAGCCACGCTTGGGGTAGTACAGAACCAAGGACCAGACCTCTCCCCCACAGGAGAGCCTTCGGACCTGCCAGATAATGAGAGCCTTCGCAGCGTGTCTACCTGGGGCCGAGCCGCGCTCGGGGTTGTGCAGAACCAAGGACCAGACCTCTCCCCCACAGGCGAGCATTCAGACCTGCCAGCTAATGGGAGCCTAAACAGCGGGTCTACATGGGGCCGAGCCGTGCTCGAGGTAGTGCAGAACCAAGGACCAGACCTCTCCCCCACAGGCGAGCCTTCGAACCTGCCAGCTAATGGGAGCCTGCGCAGCGGGTCTACCTGGGCCGAGCCGCGCTCAGGGTAGTGCAAACCAAGGATCAGACCTCTCCCGCACAGGCAAGCCTTCGGACCTGCCAGCTAATGAGAGCATGCGCAGCGGGTCTACCTGGGGCCGAGCCGGGCTCGGGGTAGTGCAGAACCAAGGAACCAAGAACCAGACCTCTCCCCCACAAGCGAGCCTTCGGACCTGCCATCTAATGAGAGCCTGCGCAGCGGGTCTACCTAGGGCCGAGCGGCGCTCAGGGTAGTGCAGAAGCAATCATATCCCTGTCGTTAGAACTTCATGGTAGATAAAGACAAGAAGTAACTTGAGGAATTTATTATAATGAATCTTGATTTGAATATACAACTTTTGCCCTCCCTTCTCATGGGAGAATCGCTTCAAGTAATCGCCACTCCAGGTGTGGCTCATGCTCCTACCTTCTACATCCTGGAGGTCGTAACCTCATGTTTTCCAGATCTTTTCAACAATATAAGGCCCCTCCCAATTTGGGTTGAGCTTGCCCACGGGAGCGGACCTCCCTGCACATCAACTTTCTTTAGCACCAGATCTCCTTCTGCTCAAATTGTTTGATCCTGATATGCTTGTCGAAGTATCTTGCTATTCGTCGCTTGACCTCTTCCTGTCTGATAGCTGCTACGTCGCGCAGCTCCTCCACCAGGTCCAGTGAGAGGCGTACGCCTCCTTCATTTTTCTAGCCGCCAAGCCTCGTCTACATCACCTGCAGCCACAACTCGTGGGATCGGACCTCAAATTCCATAGGCAGGACCCCCTCACACCCATGGGAAAGTTTGAAGGGGGGTCTCGCCGGTGGCTGTGTTCGGGGTTGTCCGCAAGGCCCACAAAACTGAGGCGAGTTGTTCCACCCAACTCTCCCTCAAGTTCTCCACCTTCTTCTTTAGCAGGTTCACGATAATTTTGTTAGCCGCCTCCACCTGGTTATTGCTCCTGGGGTGGTGGACAGAGGCAAATCTGAGGTCGATGCCCAGCTGTGTGCAAAAAACTTATAAATTCCTCACTTGCAAATTGAGGACCATTGTCCGTGACAATGGCCTGAGGCAGCCTGTGTCTGCAGATGATCTCTCCCCAAATAAAGTTCCTGATGACTTGGGAGGTGACTTTGGCCAGCGCCTTAACCTCCAGCCACTTTGAAAAGTAGTCGATCATAACCAGGAGGAACCTTCTTTGCCCACTAGCTAGAGGGAAAGGCCCAACCAAATCCATCCCCCAGATAGCAAACGACCACGGTGTCGTGATGCTTCAAAGCCTTTGAGCTGCCTAGAGCTGGAGGGGGGCGTAGAGCTGGCATTTTTGGCACCTCCTCGCAAACTCCGTAGCATCCTTCCTTAGGGTGGGCCAGAAGTACCCCTGTCTGACCACCCTTGCTTCCAACATCCTACCTCCGGAATGACTTTCACATTCCCTAGAGTGCACCTCCTCCAGAATCTGTCGAATCCCCCCTTCTGTTACGCATCGTGCCAGAAGACCCGAAATCATCTTCGATGTAGGCTCCCTTCATGCATGAGATAATGGGCCGCCTTATACCGAAAGCTCTTTGCCTCCTTGATCCCCTCAGGGAGGTCGCCCGTGACAAAGAAGGTCACGAAGGGATCCACCCATGAGGGTCGCCAATCTACATCCATGAGCTCCCCTTCCTCGATTGCTGGACGGAACAACTCAGTCAAGGTTCCTCCTCCCCGAGGTCCAAATTTAGCCAAATGATCGGCATCGGTACTTTCTTCTCTTGGAATGTGTTGGATGGAGAAAGTCCGGAACCCCCTGATGATCGCCCTCACCTTGGACAAGTACTTCACAAGGGTGGGTTCCCGAGCTTCGAACTCTCCTCGAATTTGTGATGCCACCACCAGCGAGTCCGTGAAAGCTTCCACATCCTAGATCTCAAGCTCCTTCGCCAAACGAAGGCCTGGCTATCACAGCCTCGTACTCCGCCTGGTTGTTAGTTACAGGAAAGTGCAAGACCACCACATGTTCTATGGTGACCCCTTGATGACTTGTTAACACCACCCCCGCTCCGAGGGAGTGCTTTCCCGAGGCTCCATCAACCGTCATATTTCATGCCTCCTGCGGCCGCGACTCCTCGGCCCCGACCTCCACAACATAGTCTGCCAAGAGTAGGCCACTACTTGTGCCTTGATGGAGAGCCTTGGTACGAACGAGATATCGAATTCACTCAACTCGATAGACCACTTGGCCAGTCTACCCGAGTTCTCCACTCCTTTAAAAATCTTATGGAGTGGATGATTTGTCACCACCCTGATGGAATGTGCTTGGAAATATGGCCGGAGCTTCCTGGCCGAAATGATCAAGGTGTACGCCAGCTTTTCTAGGATAGGGTAGCGAAGCTCAGCCTTCTTTAGGATCCTGCTAACATAATAGATTGACAGCTGCTTCCTACCCTATTCCCTAACCAGGACAGAGCTCACTGCCTCTGATCCTACTCCGAGATACAAGGCCAAGTCCTCCCCCTACTTCGGGCTTTGAAGTAGAGGAGCTAGGGAGAGCTGCTTCCTGAGCCCTTGAAAAGCTTCTTCACATTCGGTGGTCCACTCAAATCTTTGGTTACCCCGCAACACCTTGAAGAATGATGAGTATTTCTCTCCCGACCTAGAGAGTAATCTACTTAGGCTGACCAGCTTGCCTGTCAAGCATTGCACCTCCTTAGCATTACGTGGTGACTGTAGCTCTAGGATGGCTTTCACCTTATCCGGGTTGGGTTCTACCCCCTTCGGGGTCAGAAGATGCCCGAGAACTTCCCACGGCTTGCCCCAAAAACGCACTTTAAGGGGTTCACCTCATTTTGAACTTCCACATGGTGGAGAACGTCTCCTCCAGATCTCGAAGGTGTGAGTCCACACCCTTGCTTTTAACCATAAGGTCATCAACATAGACCTCCAGGTTCCTCCCCTTTGGCCTCGGAAAACTCGATCCATCATGCGCTGGTACGTTGCCCCTACGTTTTTCAACCCAAAAGGGCATCATTTTATAGCTGAAGCATCCCTCCCTTGTGATGAAGGAGACGTCCTTGATGTCGGCAGGGGCTTTGGATCTGGTGGTAACCTAAAAAAACATCCAAAAAACTCATAATTGAAAACCAACGGCTGAATCAACCAGCGCGTTGATTCGAGGCAGGGGGTAGCAATCCTTGGGGCATGATTTTTTTAAAAGAGAAAAGTCAATACACATGCGCCATCCCCCCCCCCCCCCCCCCCGTCACCATTACCACGTTGGAGACCCAGCCTGGATACTGGATCTCCGAGATGAAGCCAGCCTACAGAAGCTTTTTGACCTCCTCGCGGATTGGCTCTTCCGGCTTAGTTGCAATGGTCCTCATCTTCTGGCATATGGGGCGCGTCTTGGGATCCAGGTTCAGGCGGTGGTAGGACACATCTGCATCGATGCCCGACATGTCAGCCGCACTACAAGCGAAGATGTCGACGGTGCTCTGGATACAAGCCTACACTCTCTCCTGGTCCTCGGGGCTCAGACCCCCGCTGATCCTCACCTTCAGTACCTGGCTGGCGCTGGTGAAGACTTCCATCTCCACCACCTCCTCCGTCGGCTCCAGCCGCGACTGCTCCTAGCCGGCCTTTGCCTCCACTTCCTACCCCAACCCCTCTTCTCCTCCTGCTCTCGCAACTTCCATCGCCTCCTCTAGGCTCTCACTCTGCTGCTGCTCAATCTCCACGCCTCTCTGGGCCTCCCTCTCATCTCCTTCTTCCACCTCCACCTGTCTACCCTCCTGCGGCTCCAACTCTTCGTCCCTCTAGACCTCCTGCACATCTCCTCCACACTGCTCCTCCTCAATCTCCTCCCTGACAACCTCTTTAGTCTCCTCTCTCGCCTCATCTAGGCTCATCTCCTCCTCTCCAACAACCTCTTCAGCCTCCTCTCTCGCCTCCTCTAGGCTCATCTCCTCCTCTCTGACAACCTCTTCAATCTCCTCTCTCGCCTCCTCTAGGCTCATCTCCTCATCTCTGACAACCTCTTCATTCTCCTCTCTCGCCTCCTCTAGGCTCATCTCCTCCTCTCTGACACCCTCTTCATGCGCTACCATTTCCTTCTCCAACTCCTCTGCCTCTGCCATGCATGATATAGTGTTGACTGTTGTAACGTAGCAATGCCTTACCACCTTCGGGTTCCCTCTGACCCTAACATGCACCCTCCGTTGTTGAACTTGAGGCATTGATGAAAAGATGAGGGACGCAGCGAAAGGCGCTGATGAGGGGGCGCCCAAAGATGGCGATATAGCTGCTCGGGGCGTCCACGATCACGAACCTGCAGTTTCGTGACACGCCACTCAACTTCACGTGCAGCCCTACTCCTCCTTCCACTTGCTTCCTCTCTCCTGAAAAACCAAACAATGGTCCATCCGAAGCTAGTACTCTCTTGCCCTCAACCTGCATCTCATCGAAGGCCTTTTTGAAGATCATATTTACGGAGCTCCCGTTGTCCACTAGGATCTTGGAGACCGTGAAGTTTTCTACCACTGTTTGGATCACTAAGGCGTCGCAGAACGGGTCTTCATAATTCGGCATATCCTCTGAATAAAAGATAATTTTTTCTTTCGGGGGCGGAGCCTGGGAGGTCGAGGCTACCCCCCTTCGGTACATGGTCTGGAGGCTTCCCTTACGAGCGGCCTCGATCCCAATTCCTCCGTGGATCACCCTGATCCCTCCCCGGGTTCCTACATCCACCCGGTCCTCGCACCTATCCTCTGTCTCCCCCTGTTGCACTTCCATGATCCTCACCGGTGTCTCCTGCCTCCTCACCCCCTGGCTTCTCTCACTTCTAAGAACTCTGGGCAGGTGGCCGTTGCGTGACCCTCCTCATGATGGAAGTCACAGAAAGGCAACGCCACCCTGCCCCTTCATCCTTCTCCCCCATCTCTCCTTCCAGCTCCTCCTCGAGCTCCTCTCCTTCCTCCTCTACCTCGATCAATCTCCATTGCATCTTGTTGTTGCTGGAAGCGATCCCTCGGCCCCTGCCTCCATGCCGGCTGATCGCACCTCCTCGGCTCACAGAAGTTATCTCTTCCTGAAAGCCTCCTCCTAGCTCTTGGGGCGACCCTCCTGAGGCCTCCAACCTAAACGGTTGTTCGACTCTCGGCCCCCCGTCCTTGATGCAGTGTCTGCTTCCCCTGACCTCGGGTTTCCTCTCTCCTTCTCTCTTCTCTTTGCTCCCTCCATCTTCCTGCTTCGGACTCCTTCACATCATCCTTCGCCAACCTGGCCAGCTTCCTTGTAAACGTCGGATTGGCCCTCTTGAAGTCTGTCTCTTTTGCCGCCCTCTCCATGAGCTCCTCAAAAGAGAGGGGGCACTCTCTTCAACTCCATACTAAAGAAACCAGGCCTCAGTCCCAGAGTAAACACGAGCATCAGCGTATACCCTGGAACTTCCTGGACCAGGAGGACCTCTTCTTGAAACCAATCCACGTAATGTCCCAACGTCTCGTCCTGCTTCTGCCTCACCGCAAACAGGCACTCCGTCTCCTTCTTGTGTTTCTTTGATGTTGAGAACCTCAACAGGAAACTTCTTCGCAGATCTTCGAAATAGTAGATCGACCTTGCTGGCAACTAGTGGAACCAGTCTCATGCCTTTTCCTTCAACGTGATGGCAAACAGCTGACACTTGAAGGCATCCATCATCTGTCTTATTGAAATGACATCTTCAAACCACTGTACGTGTTGTACAGGGTCATCCTTCCCCGAGTAGTAGGACATGTCGGGCTCCCGGAACCCCTCTGGCACCGGAGCCGAGATGATGAGCTCACTGAATGGGCTCTCGCAACCCGCCTACCGAGAGGGCACGCCTCGCAGCCTCGGCTAACTGGCCTTATCGGCGAGACCATGCCCAGGGAAGAGCTCTCGCACAGCAGCCTCCCTCTCGCCAACTTCTGCCAGAATCTCCTTCCCAAGACGCTGGCCTGGGAAGAGCTCTCTCGCCGCTACATCCCTCTCGCCAGCCTCCGTCGGGACCTCCTTCCCCTGCGCTGTCCAGGGGCGTTCTCGCCCAAGAGAGGGACCTCCTCTATCGGAACCTGAGGTGTTGCATACTCGCTTCTGGCCGAGAAGGCCAAGTTGATGGTCTGCAGGACCTCTCGCCTGAAGTCATCCAGCATCTTCCTTGTTGCCTCCTCTCCCCGGGAGGGGGAACCTCCTGAACCAGATCCTTCACCTTCACCTCCTGCCATCGGACTAAACTCAAGCTTTTCTTGTATCAGCTACCTTTCATGCTCACCACACCAGAACTGTTGAAGCCAAAATCTGACTTTGACAAGAGTTCGAAAAATAGTGGTGTAGCCAACACCTACTCGTCCCAAGCTCTGACCTCCGACTGGTCGTGAAGGACTAGAAACCGACCCAAAGCCTCAGCAGGGAGGTCCTACGCTTACCCGGAAGATCTCTGAGAGCTTCCCCTCCAAAGCCAAAGGCTGGGCTTGGAGCTCCTCAGAAAGCACATAAAAATCCTCTCAAGTCCCGGGCCAAAATCTGTGTGTGCTTCTGAAGAACCCCAATGGGTCTATTTATAGTTTTCTGAGTTGGATATGCAAATAATCATACTGGGTTGACCTAAAATTACCAGAGTACCCCTGGTTGTGTCTGCCAACAGCCAAACTCCGCTGTTCTGAGGAGTTATACGCAGACCACCAAGGGCAAAAGAGTAAAAATACTCGGGGTAGAAGAGTAAAATCCCCTTGGGGCCTCGATCTGTCAAAATGGCCTTTCTTCTGTATGGCGAGTGGGGGAGTATCTATCGACGAGATGAATCTTCCTCCCATCTCGCCAACCTTATATGTCGTGAGGCCTTCTCGCGGTCATAGGCCTTCTCGCGCCCTCAGGAGGGGCGTCTCGCCTACTGCAGAGGCCACATATCTCGCCGCCTGCGAGTGGACCACATGGTCCCACTCGCCCATAAATTCCACTCTCCCGCATCGACTATTCGTGCTTTGAGGACCTCTCGCGAGCCCGAGGTTGTACACCGCACACTATGTTGACACATCTGATCACTGATGTCTCTAATTTGCAATTGAGTGTTCATCGCCCCCGCGATGAATTTTTTAAATGATCCACCATCTGAGCCTCCTGATCATGTGTCTCTTTCAGGAGTTTCTTTTAGTATCTGAAACCATTGGTTTGTGGCATTAGTCATATTAGTAGTTCATTCATTGCATTTTCATGGTTTGCATAAAAAATTTTGAGCGGAAAATTGCATTGTACTTTTGATTTTTTTTATGCAACTCAAATTAAAAGCATAAACGAGGTACAAATTTTAAAATGAATGACGTGGTTATGGTTCGGCTAGATCTGAAACGCTTACCTTCTGGTACCGTAAAGAAGGTAGCTACCGTAGAACTGGACCTTTTCGAGTAGTAAATCGGATTGGGCTAAATGCGTATGAACTTGATATACCTTCCGTTTGGGGAGCAAATCCTGTTTTTAACGTAGCCAATTTGATTTAATTCTACGATTACTCGCAAGAGTCTTTAGATTTTCCACTGTCTTCTCCTCCGTTTGTTTCTTCTGGGTTGGTGAGTGAGAGTGAGGAGTCACACTCAGGACATACTGACGTTCATTCCACTACTGACACTTCCATCGTAGTTCCTTCTGTTTTCACTGCCAGTTTCAGGTTGAGCATGGACACCATGAGATTATTCTATTCCAGTTCTCTAGCACATATTGGACAGTGACCACTACTGTTGGTGATTTTCAAAGATACTTGGTTCACTGGCATGGATGTTGATTTCTCCCACACTACCGCTCGGAGCACTCACCAGAGATGAGAGTTTTTGAGAGGGGGAGAGTTGGTGGAGACCAACCTAGGTAAGTGAAAGGGATATCAGATATGCTCTAATACCAAGAAAGTGAGGGATAAATCTGCTTAACTCTAGAGGGGGTGAATAGAGTATTTTAAAACCTTTAATTATTTTTTACTGCGAATTAAAATAGGTGATAAGTATATGTATAAAGAGAGAATAAAACAAAACAATCACATCACATAGAAAATAAACAATAGAGCATTCCAGACGACACAAGAAATTTATAGTGGTTCCCCTAAACTTGGGTACATCCACTCTTCTACCACCATAGTAGGAATCCACTATAGGTTTTTGATCAGGTGCCCTGCCACCACATGTTTTTGCTCTGGTGTCCTATCACCACAAGATCTATTTTTTTCAAAGGAGATCTAACAACCATTTTGAGCTTTTGATCAGGTGCCCAAAAACTAAACTAAGTCTTTTGATCAGGAGACTTAACAATCAAAGGGGTTAACTTTTGAATGGAGTTATAACCTTATACATGGTGGGAAAAAGAAAATTTATGTTGTCTTCTCTTTCTCAAACAACTGAGAAGACTTTAGTGGATGATGTTGTCAAAGCTCCCCCTGAGATGTAAAATGGTTCAGGAAGATTGAGAGCTTTGCACAGGATGTAGGCCTTGATGAAGATCCTTAGAAACTTCTTGGACTGATATTGATGTATTGTCCTTTTGAAGTCTGAAGCAGAAACTGAAGATGACTAAGGATTTGTGTGTTGTTGTTCTTCTTCAATTTCCTGTAGAATGCAATCTGTTTCACTATAAAACTTGTATCAGCTGTTGTGTGAAAAAAAATCTCTTGTCAATTCTTCCTTCTACTGCTGTGTCCTGAAGAGAAGAATTTTCTCTTTTATATTCTGAAGGACTTCTGCCATTTGAAATTTGAATCCCTGAATTAATGTTGGAATCCTGGAACTTGAACGGCTGGAATTAGTCTTAAATGCATTTCCACAACTGTCTCAGCAAATAAGTCAAGTAAATACTCTGTGAAATCCATAATTAATGATGACAAGCAACGGATATATTCTAGAGAATATGAGCATTAATTATCAGAGAATTACTGCCTTAGAATAATCCAAACTTAGAGAAAACGCCAAACTGATACTTAGAGAAATCGTCGAACACAAGACAGATTTCGTCGACCAGAACTCCAAGTTTGTCAAGCTGAGAAATCGTCTTCGTCGAGCTAGGATCAAAGAAAGTTGATTCTGGAAAATAGACTGTCAAAGCTGAGCTCCAAGTTCGTCGACCCGAGGTAGAAGTTCATCGACCAGAGAACTTGAGAGAAGAGGGAAGATCGTCGACCTGAGCTCTAAGTTCGTTAAGCTCAGCTCAGAGTAGGGACTATTAATTCTTGAAATCTGTCCATTCTGGAGTTGGGGTCCATTTCTGGATAACAAACTAGAGAAAGAGGTCTTTCAGGAGATGCTTTATTTGGTTGATCATCTTTAGAAGTTTTATGTTGTCTGTTGTGCATTTGATGTTGTTTTTGCCTGCTGCTGCTGGAATGGTATTGTTGCTGTCTGTTGTAGGAAGGCTTGGACTACTGAGAAGATGTAGATTTCTGAACTTGACCAACATTTCCAGAAGATCCTGCTGCAAGAGGAGTAGGACCTCTCCTGAATTTAAGAGGTGGAGAGTATCTCCTGCTCTTCTTCCTAGATTTTTGCTCATTCTTGGAATACCACATCCAGTTTGGGGTATCTGGAGTGAGTGTTATATTATGCAGGATGTAATAGGGTACATGTAACAACCCCATCTGTTCATATAGTATATACTAGAAGGTCCGGTCGGGGACCCACAGCATATACCATAAAACAGGCGGTGTTACAACTGTAATGGCCCGGCCTTACCGTCTATGACGCTTAAAGCCCACTAGGATTAGCACGACACCATCACCGGACTGCAGCCCAAGCACCCCAAAGCCTCTCTGCGTCTGTTTCTCAGCAGCGATGCATTGTTGAGGCCAGGTCTCGAACCCGCAACCCCCTTGATAAGCTTCCCTCAATAAATCTCATCACCAACTGAGCTGATCCTAGTGGGCTTTAAGCGCCACGGACAGTAAGGCCAGGCCGTTAAAAAAAAGTGCAGTTTTTTTTTGTAACGGACCGACCTTACCGTCTGTGGCACTTAAAGCCCACTAGAATTAGCACGACACCGTCACCGGACTGCAGCTCAAGCACCCCAAAGCCTCTCCGAGCATGTTTCTCAGCAACGGTGCATTGTTGAGGCCAGGTCTCGAACCCGTAACCCCTTGATAAGCTTCCCTCAACAAAGCTCATCACCAACTGAGCAGCAGCTGGTGATGAGCTTTGTTGAGGGAAGCTTATCAAGGGGGTTGCGGGTTCGAGACATGGCCTCAACAATGCACCGCTGCTGAGAAACAGACGCGAAGAGGCTTTGGGGTGCTTGGGCTGCAGCCCGGTGATGGTGTCGTGCTAATCCTAGTGGGCTTTAGGCGCCACAGACAGTAAGGACGGGCCGTTACAATAACCCTCCCCTCCTTACAAAAATTTCGTCCCGAAATTTGCACAGAGTAAGGTACTCAAACGGAAGAATTTCATTTCGTGATTGTTTAATACAACGTGACACGCACTACAAAGTAGTTACACAAAGAGCTCGGGAAATTCAGCTCGCATGGTCTGCTCTCGCTCCCATGTGAGTTCTTCACGGCTGCAATTGTCCCACCGGACTTTGACCATCCCGATCGTCTTGTTCCGCAACTGTTTATCGGCACGAGCTTCGATCCGAATGGGCCTAACCTTCGTCGTTAGCCCATACTCCACCGGCACACGATCAGTCTCGATCACCTGAGCTGGATTTTTAACGGCCTTCCGAAGCATTGAGATGTGAAACACATCGTGTAATCCACCCAAGTCTGCCGAAAGAGCTAGCCGATATGCAGCCTCCCCAACTCGCTCGACCACTTCAAATGGACCAAGGCATCTAGAACTCAACTTTTTCAGACGTTGAATCCTAGATACGCCTTTGAAGGGTTTGATCGTCAAGTATACTCAGTCACCCACCGCGAACTCCACATTCCGGTGCTTGGCGTTGTAGTATTTCGCTTGACGATCTTGGGCTATTAGTAGCCTCTCTCGAATAGTGCATATCGTCGAGTTCGCTTCCTCGACTTCATTACGCCGATACAACTTGGATTCGCCTGCTTCTGCCCAAGCCAAAGGAGTACGACACTTCTGACCATACAGAGCTTCAAACGGTGCCATACCGATGCTCACTTGGTAGCTATTATTGTAGGCAAACTCCGCCAGATAGAGATGATCTTCCCATCTCTTTCCAAAGTCCAGGGCGCACATTCGGAGCAAGTCTTCCATCATTCTGTTGGTCCTCTCAGTTTGGCCATCTGTTTGGGGATGAAAGGCCATACTGAATGCCAATTTCGTGCCCAACAGCTGATGAACTAGCCTCCAATCATTTAATGTGAACCGCCCATCTCGATCACTTACGATGCTCCGAGTAACACCGTGCAGCCGTAGACTTTGCTAAACATAAAGTTTTGCCAAACGTTCTACTGAATCGTCCCGCTTGTTCGGCAGGAAGTGTGCTACTTTCGTCAGCCGGTCGATAATCATCCAGGTGGAATCATTTCCACGCTGAGATCTCGACAACCCGTGCACGAAATCTATGGAAATATCGTCGACCTTCCATTCCGGAATCGGCAACGCCTTCAAGAAACCGCCAGACTTCTGGCATTCCACCTTCACCAAAACACAGGTTTGGGATTTGGCCACATAATGAGCCACATCTTTCTCTAACCCTAGCCAGCAGAATAATTTCTTCATGTCCATGAACATCTTTTGCTCCCAGGGTGAATTGAGTACTTCGTCATGTGAGCTTCGTACATCAACTCTTCCCTCAATTTACCCAACTCGGGATGCACAAACGGCCTTCTTTCCGCAAAAGACCGGCAGCCCAGGAGAACTTGCCCGCTCGCCCATCTCTAGCATAGCGTTGGAGACTGTCATCCAGCTCCGTTGCTCATCGAACCCTGTCCGCAAGGTCACACTGCACCTCCATCCAGTTCAAACATGCATCGGCTGTAGAATTCTTGTCAACACAAGAAATCTCTAACGCTTCCAACTTCTGGATTAGACGTTCATGGTGGAGTTGTAGCCACGTTACCCTTGACGGAACTCTCCTACTCAAGGCAGCAGCGGCTGTGTAATGAATCTCAAAGGTATAGTCCTCAAGGAACTCCAACCACCTTCGTTATCGCATAATCAGGTCCTTCTGTTCCACCAAGTACTTTAGGCTCTTGTGGTCTGTATAAATTTCAACTTTCAAATGCCTCCATAACTTTAGTGCAAGATCACCGCCGCCAACTCTAAGTCATGGACGAGATAATTTCTCTCGTGCACCTTTACCTAGCGAGAGCCATAAGCAATCACTTTCCCATGTTGTAGAAGAACGCAGCCTAAGCCGCTCCCTGAAGCATCACTGTAGAGTTCAAATCCATCAGTACCACATGACGACGTCAACACAGGCGTCGTGGTCAACCGCTTCTTCAGCTCTTCAAAAGCTCGCGCGAACTCCGGCGTCCAAATGAACTTCTGATCCTTTCTCGTCAGTGTGGTTAGGGGCAAAGCGATCCGCGAGAAGTTTTCCACAAACCGACTGTAGTAGCCTGCCAGTCCAAGGCAGCTCCTGACCTCGGCCACCGAGGACAACACTGGCCACTCCTGTATGGCCCTTTCCACGTACCACATGGACCAGAAAATCCACCGACAATCGCCAAAACTCGCACGTCGAGAACTTGGCGTAGAGCTTGTTCCGTCATAAATTGAGCAACACCAACCGCAAATGGTTTGCGTGATTAACATCCGATTGCGAGTATACCAGAATATCATCAATGAACACAATAACGAACAGGAAAGTTCGGTGTATCAACTTCATGAACACCGATGGTGCATGACATAGCCCAAACGACATTACTGTGAACCCATAATGCCCGTAACGTGTGCCAAATGCGATCTTGAGACTATCGTCTTCCTGACTGCTTGACTGGTACTCCTTAGAGTGCCCATCCAACTTGGAGTAGACGGTTGATCCCACCAGCTGATCGACCAATTCGTGGAATCAGTTGCTTACTCGTTTCTTGCAGCTTAGTCAATTCAAGATAATCAATAGATAATCGCAAATCACTGTCTTTTCTTTTCACAAGAAGAATAGGTGCGCTCCAAGGTGACATACTTAGGCGTATACATCCCTGCGCCAGCAACCCTTACAATTGGATTTTCAACTCAGCCATTCCTTCGGCGTGACGCGAGACAGCGAGCGGGCCACAGGTTTCGCACCTGGGACCAAAACAGTACAGAAGTCGATCTCTCGCTGGGGTGGTAGCCCAGGGAGATCCTTAGGAAACACAACACATTCGCAAGCTCCCATATCGGCAGTGCAGATGCGTCCAAACACAATTCCCGACTTCCAAATTTCATCACCACATTGCAAACTCGAGCCGCCCATTGCAAAACATTCGTTCGGTAGGAACACCCGTCCACTATCACAAGTGCCCTCACCGGTGTTTTCCCAATCATAGCAAAGCCTATGGCGCACACATCACACACACAAGCTACATACATAGTATGCAATCAGAAAAGCAATCAACAATGTTATCGCGCACTTGTGACAACTTCACTGTGCTTAATGGCCAGGAGTAAAGGCGTAGGATTGCGCCTGGGATGCAGAGGACTTCACTACTGCTTTTCCCGGTTCCACATAAGACGCTCCTATATTCTGCTCAACCATTTGTCAACCACTCCTGATAATGATGAGCGAAATTGTCTCCATGTAATAGAAAATCAATTGTCTATTCGTATTCACGACTACCGTACAAACACGTTTATTCCACACATACATGTATTGTACGCATATAGCACAAACATAGCAGTGGAAACTGCCATGCAACACTGATTATTGTACAGACAACACATGCCTAGACCACGCAGCGGAAGCGTGGTGGGCCCATAACCCACAGGTCCCAGGATCGAAACCTAGCTCTGATACCAAAAATGTAACAACCTCATCCGTTCATATAGTATATACTAGAAGGTCTGGTCGGGGCCTCACAACATATACCACAAAACAGGCGGTGAAGTTACGGAGTGATACCAGAGTTGCGCATCCTAACACATGCATTCTAGTAGAAGCCTATAACACATAACTTGAACGCCACCCTGAATGTCCACCATATAAACAACACATTTATATAAAACAGGAATGTCAGCAAATACAAAGTCAGGTGGCCTTATGGCCTTACAAGTCTCTTTACAACTGTGGCTTTAAACATTGGCGCGCAGGCCAGCCACATATAAATATAACACAACATTTGCTTAGCCTTCAAGGGCTAGCGGCAGCAGCAACAGCAGGACCTTCAGCCTTTACGTGTCCCGCTTGGTTCTCCAGCACCTGTGCAAGGACATTCCACCCAACGGTGGCAAACAAGGCAACAGTCAGCATTCAGCTGACCAATTTTATAATGGCCCTACCCTTTTCCTGGGGAAGTGGTATTTCCTCGCTGCAGGCATAGCATTTTACAGACATATATATATATATATATATATATATATATATATATATATATATATATATATATATATATATATATATATATATATATATATATATATATATATATATATTCATACATTGTGCTCTCACACACATACATTCCATCACAACTGTCAGCCACGCGGCCCGACAGTCCGTGCACTCAGGGCACATTCTTGGTGTACCGGCGAACCAGTTGCCCACCACCGTATCAGGGTCGCAACCCAATGGTAAAACATTGAGCATTTACTCCATGGCGTGCAGTCGGAGATTATAGGCTTAGTGAACGGGGATTGGCCCGTAGCCCCCCATTGTATCATGGCGCGCAGTCCTAAGACTCTCGCTATGCGCTCCAACAGACCGCACTTTCAGGTCTCACGTCAGACAGACATAACACAGGTCAGATCATCCACCCCCCGTTGCTCAAATCGCCTTTCCATCACCGAGTATAGTGCACTCACGGCTAAAGAAAAGGCGCGAGTCGGTTTCACGTTACCTGTTTGGCAGAAAGCCTGGGTGTTTTCCTGGGCATACCAGTACTTACTATCACACCCATTCATATCACAACATCAGAGGGTATTTCCTGGACACACCAGTACTTCCTGCTACTCCCTTTCACAGTTACAACCCCGCAAATATCACAAATGTCAAGGATATTCTCCTGGCTTACCACTCCAGTACTTCATGCTACTGCCCTTTACAGGTACCACCCATGAACATCAAGCATTACAAAGGGTATTTCCTGAACTGTCAATCAAGTACTTCCTATTACTCCTTTTCACATGTATAACCCAATAGCACAAGCATCACAAGGGTATTTTCCTGGACTACCACTCCAGTACTTCCTGCTACTGCCCTTCACAGGTACCACCCATGAACATCAAGCATCACAAGGATATTTTCCTGGACTACCACTCCAGTACTTCCTGCTACTGCCCTTCACAGGTTTAACTCATTGAATCCTAAACTACACGTTTATCATGGAATCTTCTCCAGTGCGTAGATGCAACATCACCAATCTAGACCAACCTGTCCAGATGGGTTTCACACATCATGCCTATTCCGTACTCCTTTTCTGGATCTATGTGCCAAATGATTGGTGATTCCATGAATCAACCCAAGGGACTCCCATAACAAGCCACCCTCTGGTGGGGTAATGTTATGCATATGCCAAAAAGGAAGCCTTCACATGGCTAGGAAGAAGAGTCGTTACCCTTGAAGACCACTTTGGAGCCATTGATTCCTAGCTGCTTGGAAAGAACCGCAACGTCTTTTCCTCCACAATGTTGGCCTCGGATCTCTCGCCGGAATTCTGCAGCACCACCAGTGGCCGACTCTCCTTCCTTCTACTCCTTCCTCTCTCTAAGTTTGGAAAGATGAATGCCAAAGCTCAAATGAGCTTTTCCAACTCATTTTCAGGCCTTAAGGACACAGGGAGGAAGCTCAGCCATTGGATCCCAGCTGAGAAAATGAATGGCCACGATTTTGCCATAAATTCATATTTTTCTGCATGACACGGCCTGTGACACGCCCGTGTCCCAGGCCGTGTACCTCAAGCGGTGCTCAACCGACTTATCCAGTCTAGTACACGCCCATGTGATACGCCCGTGTCACGGGCCGTATCACCAGACACGCCTTCAGACATGCCCGTGTCTATGGCCGTGTACTGCAGACTGCACAAAATCGAGATCAACCTGATCGAGACACGGCCAGTGACACGCCCGTATCACAGGCCGTGTACCCCACGACACACCCGAGTCATGCCCGTGTTCACCAGACCGCAAATGCCTTGGGCACAACCCGTAAAGGACACGGCCTGTGACACGCCCGTGTCCCAGGCCGTGTGCCCATACATGGCAACTGACACGCCCCAGCTCACCTTTGTCGAGCTGAAGTTCGTCAACCCTCAGAGGACATGTCCCCTGACACACCCGTGTCAGAGGGCGTGTTCCCTCATTCTTCGTCGAACTAATTTTCGTCGAACACTCGCCGACTGCTCACCCGAGCAGGACACGCCCTGGGACACGCCCGTGTCCCAGGCCGTGTCACCCAATTTTTCCCAACTCTGGAATTTAGGGTGGTATCAGCTGCCTCGGTCTTTCCCTTTCAATTTTGTGGTCGAATTCTTTTGTGGGGTGGAGATCACGTGTCAGTGCAAACCGCTTTAACACTATTGAACTCTTGAATGTCCACTTAGGAATGCATGCAAAGACACCTGTTTGGGGAACCTGTGCGTTCCTGGTATTGCTTTTGGCAATATGTTTGTTGCTTACTTGTGTATTTTACGACTGTAAGCGACTAGTGTGACGGCGTGGCAGTAGGAACCCATTCGATGGGAAGCATGACATTAACTGCGGTACCAACATCTCCTCCATCGATAGAGACGGCTCGACTGATTGCTGGTGTGGTTTTTGCAATGCTCAAGTCTTACCATGAGGGACAGGTTCAACCCTCCGACTCGGTCTTGTATTCCATGCCGGTCAGTGTAAGTGAGCAGACGGCCAGAGAAAACACATCAGTTTCGTCGTTGATCATGTGCTTGAGCCAAGGAGATTACGGGGTTGAGGAGTATTTTCACGCATTTATTGCAATGATACAACAACCAGAGTTTGTATTTGAAACCGAGGAGACGAAGATCAATCAGTGTTACGATGGCCTACATCAGGAACTCCGTTTTTTGTTGATGGGTCCTAAGCTATTGGGATTCCAACCGTTGGTGGAGTCAGCTAGACTATTGGAAATGGACTTGACAAGAGCCCAACAAATGCCTACGAGAGCCCAGCAAATGCCTGCGAGAGCCCAGCAAATGGCATGTCCTAAACTACACGTTTATCACGGAGTATTCTCCGGTGTATAGATGCAACATCACCAATCCAGACCAACCTGTCCAGATGGGCTTCACACATCATGCCTATTCCGTACTCCTTTTCTGGATCTATATGCCAAATGATTGGGGATTCCATGAATCAACCCAAGGGACTCGCATAACAAACCACCCTCTGGTGGGGGAATCTTATGCATATGCCAAAATGGAAGCCTTCATATGGCTAGAAAGAAAAGTCGTTACCCTTGAAGACCACTTTGGAGCCATGGATTCCTAGCTGGCTGGAAAGAACCGCAACGGCTTTTCCTCCACAACGCTGGCCTCGGATCTCTAGCCGGAATTCCGCAGCACCACCGGTGGCCGGCTCTCCTCCCTCCTCCTCCTTCTTCCTCTCTCTCTAAGTTTGGAAAGATGAAGGCCAAAGCTCAAATGAGCTTTTCCAACTCATTTCCCGGCCTTAAGGACACAGGGAGGAAGCTCAGCCATTGGATCCCAGCTGAGAAAATGAACGACCACGATTTTGCCACAAATTCATATTTTTTGCCTGACACGGCCTGTGACACGCCCGTGTCCCAGGCCGTGTACCTCAAGCGGTGCTCAACCGACTTATCCAGTCCAGTACACGCCCATGTGACACGCCCGTATCACGGGCCGTGTCACCAGACATGCCTTCAGACACGCCCGTGTCTGTGGACGTGTACTGCAGACTGCACAAAATCGATGTTGAAGTTGGTGACCGGGCAGTCTGGCGGTCTGTCTTGGCGGGTTGAAGACCGCGCGGTCTGGCGGTTTGTCTCAGCCGGCTTGGAGACCGGGCGGTCTGGCGGTCTACCCTGGCAATCTCTCTTTCTCTCTGATGGTAGCCGTGCGGTTAGCCCTTTTGTCTAACCGCGCGGCTTGTGCGGTTTGTTTTGTATAGTCCGCTTAGTCCTGTAAATTTTTAGTCCCACATCTCTTATTTGTTTTCTCTCATCTCTCCTTCATTCTATATAAGAGAGGGCATACCTTTGTAATAGATACCTTTTTCGAATAATAAAGTTTCAGTTAAAACCATTTCGGTTTGTTTTCTATTCGGTTTTTAACATGGTATCAGAGGACTCGATCTATTCCTCCTGATTGTGTGCGCTCTCTCTGCTTTCGCGGCTTGATTCTCCGTCTGTCCGCGCGACCTGTCCGCGCGGCTTGCCCCTTCTTTTTCGCGACATGTTTTCGCGATCTCCTTTATTCGCCGTGCTCTACTTCTTGTTGCCTTCTACCCGCTACTGCTTGCTAGTCGCCCCGGCCTCATCTTTCGTCGCGCTCTACTTCTTGTTGCCTTCTCTCCTCTGTTCGCCCGACTTTTTCAAGTCGTGCGACTTCTTTCCCTCTGCTTTGCTCTGCTTCTTGGTAGAGGCCTTCCTAGCCGCATGACCTGTTTTCTGTTCGCCCGGCTTGGTGCTCTTTTCTCTTCTTCGCTTCACCGTTCGGCTTCTTTCTCTTCTTGCAGCTTGTTCTTATCGTCACGGTTTGCTCCTCTCTTGCTTCCATGGCTTTCCCCTCCTCCAGCCTGTCCGCCTCCGTGGTCACCTCTTCTGGTAGTGCTCACGTTGTTACTCGCGGAAGATGGCTAATCGACTATGGTGCAACAAATCATATGACAGGCAATCCTCAATGTTTCTCTCTTCTTGAAACACATGCTCAGTTGCCCCGGTCATTATTACTGATGGATCTCCCTCCCCGGTCCATGGGACGGGCATGGTTCAAGTCACTCCATCTCTCTGCCTGGCTGATAGCCTCTATGTGCCCAAGTTTCTGTGCAATTTATTATCGGTTACTTCTTTATGCAAGCAACTACGGTGTTCTGTCATATTCACCCCTACCTCTTGTGACTTTCAGGATCCGGACTCCCAACGGACGATTGCTATCGGGACTGAGAGTGGTGGCCTCTACTTCCTCGACAACATTTCTGCTCTATCCGCCTTCTCCTCCTCCTCTATAAATCTTCTCCAATGGCATCTTCGCCTTGGACATGCTCCTCCCCGAATTCTACGCCAGCTCCTGCCGCACCTCCCTCCTCATCATCCTCCTCTAAACTGTGATGCATGTCAACTTGGCAAACATCACCGCTCATCCTTCCCACCAACGCAAAGTTGGGGCTCTTCCCGTCCGTTCGACCTCGTTCACTCTGACATATGGGGTCCCGCTCCTAACCTCACCATCGGTCGGGGTAGTTCATATTTTGTCACCTTCATTGATGATTTCTCTCGATGTACGTGGGTGTATCTTCTCAAAGATCGCTCCGAGCTGTTCTCTGTTTGGACCTCATTTTATTCTATGGTTAAGACTCAGTTTGATACGTCCATTAAAATCCCTCGTTCTGACAATGTTAAGGAGTATCTTAGCCAAGACTTCTCCTCTTTTTGTATTCGCCATGGTGTTATTCGTCAAACAAGCTGTGTCTACACCTCACAACAAAATGGGGTGGTGGAACACAAAAACCGTCACCTCTTTGATGTCGCTCGCACTATGATGACTCAAATGCATGTTCCTCGCTCCTATTGGGGCTATGCTGTCCTCCTCTCCTGCTATCTCATCAATCGCATTCCATCCACAGTTCTCCACGGTGCTACCCCCTTCTCCATTCTTTATCCGGACAAGGATCCCTTTCCTCTTCCTCTGCACATCTTTGGGTGCACCGCCTTTGTGCACTCTCCCGCTGCCACCCGTGATAAACTCTCACCACGTGCCACTAAATGTGTCTTTCCGGGGTACTCTCCCACTCAGAAAGGTTATTGTTGCTTTGACCCCGTTACCCGCAAGCAATTTGTCTCTGCGGATGTCACCTTCTTTGCCAATGCATCTTACTTCTCTCCCGCTTCCTCCTCTCCTCCTCCTGATCCTGCTTCTCATACCAACCCATCCATTCCCTCTGCTCCCACTGATATTCCGCCATCTCCACCCACTCCACCATCTTCCCCATCCCCATCATCTACACCCTCTACTCCGCTTTCTCCCTCCACTCCGCTGCCATCTCTCTCTACTCCCGGGCCAGCTCTCTCCACCACGGATACTCCGGATACTGAGGCACCTGCTGACCTGAATCTCCCGATTGCTCTTTGCAAAGGGTTTCGGGCATGTACCCAACACCTGCTTGCTGTAGTTGTCTCCTACGATCGTCTTACCCCTTCTCGCAGAGCTTTTGCACTGGCTATCTCGGCCACTGCCACCCCCCGTTCCTACCAGGAGGCCCTTACTATTCCTCATTGGAAAGTTGCCATGGATGAGGAGATTGCTACTCTCACTGAACGGGGTACCTGGACCCTTGTTCCTCCTCCTCCTTTCAGCACAGATGTTGTTGATTGTCGCTGGGTCTTCGTGGTGAAGTTTCTCCCGGATGGCAGTGTGGATCGTTATAAGGCTCGCCTGGTTGCCAAGGGTTTTACCTAAACTTATGGCATTTATTACTTTGACACTTTCTCTCCAGTGGCTCGTCTCAGCACTATTAGGGTTCTTCTCTGAAAGTCCACCAAGTGTCAACTACCTTCACCTATGGGGGGGATAGGTGACGTGCAGCGTTTTTGCGGAATTAAAATTGTACCTGCACATGAAAATAAAATTGTTGGGTATTGTATCCACAATTACCTGGATTTGAGGAAGCCACCTGTCAGGCTAAGATGAATTCACAATGTATTTGATGAAACCTCTCAAGTTATGCTTGCAGTTATTCCACGCTAAGTGCACACCAATGTCATGGTGCAGTAGGTCATTATACACGGGTCTGCACGACGTAATCCCTCGTTGAGCAGATCAGTGTGTTGGCCTACGTGTACTCTCTCTATTGGAGTGCACTTACTTTCAAATACAGGGCCGTGTTTATACAAGAGCAGACAAGTAGCAAGGATGGGTCATGGAGCATCTCTTGGGTGGAAAGACGAAAATTCGTCTAAGTACAATTCGACGAGAATCACCAAGTGATTCTCGCCGAATCGTCGAGAATCATTAGTGATTCTCGCCGACTCTATCCGGCTACCTCAAAACGGTGCCAAGTAAGATTCGACGAGAATCACTAGTGATTCTCGCTGAACCCATCGTTGAGCAGATCATGAATACCAAGTTATATTCGTTGAGAATCAACAAGTGATTCGTCGAGAATCACTAACTGATTCTCTCCGATTCGTCGAGAATCACCTGCGATTCTCGACGAATTTTACTTGACGATTTCTCGGGATGCTGCTGGACCGGATTTTGCCGCTGGACTATTTTGAACCGGATTTCGGGTTTCTACGTGTGGGACCCACAACGGTCATATTGTAAGTGTCTACAGTGTATAAATACACGGGTATTTTTGAACAGCAGGGCAGCGAAGAAGAAACGATATACGCGAGCCGCGACGTGACCTAGATCGCCGTTTCCGCTCCGCCGCCGCCACCGCCGCTCGCGCCAAGTTGTTCGCCGGTTGATCGTGGTTTCGCCCTGATCCTCCTGCGACAGAAGCCTAGCTAAGCTCAGCGTCTCACGTGTCTAACCAGAGATCTCTTGTCTCTCGATTTGTAGATCGGAAAATCTTCCCCATCTGAATCGATCGAGACGACTGATCCTAGTGTGACCGTTGGTAGACCTAGCTAGCTTCGCTATGAAGTTTGGATCTCCAAAGAAGTGCAGCCGCACATCGTTGTTGCCGCCGATCCCGTGAACCTAGCCGCCGCCCATCTCGCCGCCGCCGGTTCCGGGGAGATCCTCTCCAAGAGAGATCTAAGGTTGTGGACTCTTTGTGGACTTCAAGAACACGTCGTCAACAAAGAGGGACACCTAAGTCTCCAAACGTAGTTTATATCTCGTGTACATTCTAGTTTTACTTTTGTTGTAAAGGAACGTTTGTTCCGTGTTGTAAGAGTTGGGTGCAACCCGTGTTGTGGGAGTGTTGACTCCTACGTGTGGAAGGGTTCCTTCCGATAGTGCAAGGATTGGATTTCAATCCTGTTGGTGAAGAGACCGAGTCGTCCCTTGTTGGGAGATAGGTCGAAGGGGGAAAGTGGATGTACCCAAGTCGGGGAACCACTATAAATAGCTTGTGTATTCTGTGTGCTGTGCTGTTTATTTTTATTGTGCAGGTACATTCTTAAATTCCGCAAACACGCTGCACGTCACCTATTCCCCCCCCCCCCCATAGGTGAACATAGTTGACACTTGGTGGACTTTCAAAAACAGCACAGCAAAGAAAATACACAAGCTATTTATAGTGGTTCCCCGATTTGGGTACATCCACTTTCCCCCTTCGACCTATCTCCCAACAAGGGATGACTCGATCACTTCACCAACAGGATTGAAATCCAATCCTTATACTATCGGAAGGAACCCTTCCACACGTAGGAGACAACACTCCCATAACACGGGTTGAACTCAACCCTTACAACTAAGAACCAACGTTCCTTTACAACAAAAATAAACTAGAATGTACTAGAAATACAAACTACTTTTGGAGACTAAGGTGTCCCTCTTCGTTCGATGACGTGTTCTAGAAGTCAACGAAGAGTCCACAACCCTAGATCTCTCTTGGAGAGAATCTCCCCGGAACGGCGGCGGCAAGAGGGGCGGTGGCTTGGTTCGCGAGATCGGCGGCGACAACGTGTGCGGCTGCTGTACTTTGGAGATTCAAACTTCGTAGCAAAGCCAGCAAGGTCTTCCAACGGTCACACTAGGATCGATCGTCTCGATCGATTCGGACGGGGAAGGTTTTCCCGATCAACAAATCAAGAGACAAAGGATCTCTGGTTAGACGCGTGAGACGCTATGCTTGGCTAAGCTTCTATCGCCGGGAGATCTTGAGGAAACCACGATCAAACGGCCGACGATCGACTTGCACGAGCGGCGACGGCGTAGGAGCGGGTATCGCGATCTAGGTCACGTCGGCGGCTCGGCTTCGTATATTTTTTTATGTGTCTCTACTGTTCAACATACGCGAGTATTTATACAGTAGTATACCTCTTTATGACCGTTGTGGGTCCCACCAGAAGAAACCCTAATATCGGTTCAAAATCAGCACCTTAACATTTGATCCGGTCCAGCGGGATCCAGAGAATCGTCTAAGGCAAAATCGGCGAGAATCGAAGGTGATTCTCGTCGAATCGTCGAGAATCGAAGGTGATTCTCGTCGATTCGGCGAGAATCAACGGTGATTCTCGTCGATTTTGACTTAATGGCACGCTCTGATAAAGCCGGAAAGAGACGGCGAGAATCAGCCAGTGATTCTCGACGATTCGGCGAGAATCACCTTCGATTCTCGCCGAATCGGCGAGAATCACTTGGTGATTCTCGTCGATTCATACTTATACGATTTTTCGTCTTTCCACCCATGAGCTGCTCTTTGACCCATCCTTGCTCCTTGTCTGCTCTTGCATGATCACGACCCTGTACTTGAAAATAAGTACACTACAATAGAGAGAGTACACGTAGGCCAACATACTGATCTGCTCAACGAGGGATTACGTCGTGCAGACCCGTGTATATTGACCTACTGCACCCTTACATTGGTGTGCACTTAGCGTGGAATAACTGCAAGCACAACTTGAAAGATTTTATCAAATACATTGTCTATTTACCTTAGCTTGTTCAGGGGCTTCTTCAAATCAGGTACGTTGCGGATACAATACCCAACAATCTCCCCCTATTTGAAGAAGCCTAAACCCTACAAGCTAATGTGAATAGAGCGTATGAGAATGAAAATCATAAACTTGAAATTGAGTTGAGAGAGATATTCATTACCAATACCAATTTCTTGAGAGCAAACTTGGAGCCACCTTAGCCTTAACCGAGAGGGTAATCTCCCCCTTTTGGGCTTCTGCAAATCTGTGTCTGTTGCATTTGACCCCGTGCTCCCCCTCAGTTCTTGCACCTGTGCCCACACTTGAGTTCATGGCAGAGGCTCCCCCTAGATGCACGAGTCTGGAGCTTCTGTAGTCGTCATTCCGCATAGTTTAGCATCCCCAATTCAGTTTTGAAAAGACTGAACTTGGCTTCGTCTAAGGGCTTTGTGAAAATATCTGCAATCTGCTTGTCCGTGGGGACATAGCAGAGAGAGATTTCCTTGTTCTCCACGTGCTCCCGAATGAAGTGGTAGCGCACTTCAATATGCTTCGTTCTGCTGTGCGATACCGGATTGTTGGCAATTATAATTGCACTGGAGGAGTCGCAGTACATTGGTACTTCCTTGAACTGAAGGTCGTAGTCGGCTAACTGGTTTCTGATCCATAGGAGTTGTGCGCAACAGCTGCCTGCCGAGATGTACTCAGACTCTGCTGTGGAGGTTGCAACAAAATTCTGTTTCTTGCTATTCCATGAAATAAGCCTTCGTCCGAGGAATTGACACGTCCCGGAGGTGCTTTTCCTGTCATCCCTACTCCCTGCAAAATCAGCATCTGAAAAACCTATTAGCTCGACATCATTGTTTCTCGGGTACCACAAGCCAAGATTGGGAGTACCTTTAAGGTATCTTAGAATTCGCTTTGCAGCGACATAGTGAGATTCCTTAGTGTTCACCTGATATCTGGCACAGACACATGTGGAGAACATGATATCCAGTCTACTGGCAGTAAGGTAGAGAAGGGATCCAATGATGCTTCTGTATTTGGTTTCATCAAAAGGTTTACCTTTCTCATCCTTATCCAGAGACATAGTGGATCCCATTGGAGTCCTCATAGAGGTTGCATTCTCCATACCGAATTTCTTGACGAGTTCATTTGTGAACTTCGTCTGAGAGATGAATATTCCATCCTCAGACTGTTTCACTTGAAGTCCCAAGAAATACTTTAGCTCTCCCATACTGCTCATTTCAAACTTTCATTGCATAAGTTTAGAAAACTTTTTGCAAAGATTGTTGTCCGTCGAGCCGAATATGATGTCATCGACATAGATTTGTACCAGCAAAATCTTGCCTTTGACTTCCCTGAGAAACAATGTCTTATCTATTTTACCTTTAGAGAACTTATTCTCAATAAGAAAACTAGATAAGGTCTCATACCAAGCTCGTGGAGCTTGTTTTAAGCCATATAGAGCTTTATTAAGAAAATATACATGATTGGGATAAGTAGGATTGACAAAACCTGGGGGTTGAGCGACGTATACTTCCTCTTTCAGGTCTCCGTTCAAGAATGCTGATTTCACATCCATTTGATAGACTGTGAATCCTTTGTGCGAAGCATACGCCAGAAACAATCTGATTGCCTCGAGTCTTGCCACTGGTGCAAAGGTCTGGTCGAAGTCAATCCCCTCCTCCTGTCTGTAACCTTGAGCCACCAGCCTGGCCTTGTTCTTTATGATGACACCATGTTCATGCAGTTTGTTTCTAAAGATCCACTTGGTGCCAATCACATTCTGCTTTTGTGGTCTGGGAACCAGCGTCCAAACGTTGCATCGTTCTAATTGGTGTAGTTCCTCTTGCATGGCCAAAATCCATGCCGCATCTCTGTTCTCCTCGTCGAACTTCTTTGGCTTAACCTGTGACAGGAAGCTAAGATGCAAAATCTCGTTAATAGTACCTCTTCGAGTTCTGACACCTGCACGAGGATCTCCAATGATCTGCTCTCTATGGTGATCCCGCACGTGTCGGAGCTCTAGAAGTCCGACATCAGGAGCTTCGACTACTTCTTGGACTTCTCCTTCTTCTAAGAGATTTTCTCCATTTTGATCTTCAACATTCCCAGTAGACGTTGAGGTGAAAACTTTGACGTACTTGAGAGTTCCATCGTTAGCGGTCTCATCAAGACTCAGTTGTTCAAGTCGTGCACCTGCATCTTCAAGAATGTCACTGGAAGAATTGTTGTTAAGCAAGCTTCCTTCATCAAATACGACATTAATTGATTCTTCTACCACTAGGGTTTTCTTATTGAAGACCCTATATGCCTGATTGTGGGAACTATAGCCCATGAATGTGCCTTCGAAGCATTTTTCACCAAATTTAGTGTGCGAGTACTTCCCATTATTCAGTACATAACATCTGTAACCAAAGATCCTTAAGTAGGACATGGTTGGTTTCCTGCCTCTCAATAGCTCATAAGGCGTCTTACGATGATGCTTGTTGATCAATGCTCGGTTTTGTACATGACAAGCTGTATTGACCGCCTCTGCCCAGAAGTATTCTGGGAGAGAAGCGTCTTTCAATATTATCGTGCAAGCTTCAATGAGAGTTCTATTTCTCCTCTCCGCGACTCCATTTTGCTGAGGAGTGCACGGGGAGGAAAACTCATGAAAGATACCTTGTTCTTCACAAAACTCTGTCATAGCACCAGATTCGAATTCTGTTCCATGGTCACTTCTGATTTTTACCACTGAGCAGTTAAATTCGTTCTGAACCTACTTGACAAAACTAGTGAAGATGTCAAACGTATCTGACTTTCGTTTTAAGAAGAACACCCATGTAAACCGAGAATAATCATCAACTATCACTAGCGTATAGGACTTGCCTCCCAAGCTATGAACTTGCATTGGACCAAACAGGTCCATATGTAGAAGATAAAGACACCGGGAAGAGTCTTTGTCTGCAATGCTCTTAAAGTTAGCCCGAGTCTGTTTGCCCATCTGGCATGCAGGACAGGAGCTATCTTTGATGCACTTGATAACGGGAGCATCCTTTACTAAGTTTTTAGAAAACAGCATACTAATTGTTTTGAAATTAATATGTGACAATCTCTTGTGTCATTGTTCACAAAGAGATGCACTGCCTGTTGCCACTAGGCATACGGGGGTAGATGAATCTAAACTAAGAAAATTTAAGCAGAAGATATTTCTGCTCCTAATGCCTGTTAATACCGTCTCAGAAGAGGCACATGATGTTATCAGGCATTTATCCTTGCAGAACTTAATGTCATAACCTTTATCACATAACTGACTTACACTGATCAGGTTATGGTTTAACCCTTCAACATAAGCCACGTCGGTGATAGAGATTATACCATTGGAAATCATACCGTAACCTCTGGTGACTCCTCGATCTGACCCCCCAAAGATGACTTTGGGTCCATTCTCGACTGGAGTGTAATCACGCAGTAGGCTTCTTGTCCCAGTCATATGTCGGGAGCATCCACTGTCCAAGTACCATATTGGCGTTTTGGTGGCCTTTGGACATTCCTGCAAAACAAAATTAATTTCCCTTAGGAACCCAATCGAACTTGGGTCCTAGATTCTTGGTTAGCATACTCCCCCTCGGGTGATTAACCCTACGAGTGGTCGACCTCGCATTGCAAACATAGGGAGTCTTGTTATACCTCGGATTAAACCAACAATCCACGGCAAAGTGACCGACTTTGCCACAACACCAACAGTCAAATCTGTTGTACCTTGTCCTAGGCTCCTGCTTTACCCTGGGAATGGTGGGTATCGCCGGGGCCTTGGATCTGGAGGTGGAGGCCTCATAGTGATTGCAGTCACATGACTTCTTCACTTTCTGTTCCTTTAGTATAACAGGCTTGGCTTTTGGTGCCTGCTTTCCATTATGGCCGCTAGAGAATTGACCATAATTTCTCATGTGGATTTCCTCATAAGGTGCCTTGAAGACACTCTCACTGAAGTTGCAGGGAAAAGTCCAACCATCATATCGGCTCTTTGGCTTTGCAACCGAGGGCTGGAAATGATGACCAAAGGTTGATTCAAAGTCATGTTGGTTGCAAGGAAAGCTAGGCCTTCTGAACGCAACAGGACTGAGCGGAGCCTTTCCCTTTCCAGCAGCGGAGGCCTTCTTGGCGGCCTTATTTTTTCTCTGGTTCCTGTTTCTCCTGGATGATGAACCAGATACCCCTACATGCCCCAAGCCAGCTCCTTTGGCCTGAGCAGAGAAGGTATCAACTACTGGAAGAACTGTTTTGGCATAGAGAAGCTCTTGACGATCTTCCTTTCTGCCGCAAGTTGTTCTTCCAACTTGTCGACTTCCTCCTGCTTAAGATCAAGGAGCTTAAGAGACTCTGAATGCTTTGAAGTCAGGTCTAGGTGCTCCTGTCGGAGAGAGATCAAACTGGTGATCTCTTCCCTTAGGGACACACTCTCACCCTTAAGGAATTTCACTTCCTTTTTCTCAGCCTTCAATCACTTACGGCACTCGTCGAAAGTGTTGAGCAGAAGCTCATACTTCTCGAGGAGCTCCGCTTCACGGGCCGAAAGGCGATCCTCAGGGTCATCATCCTGAGACTCAGGATCAGATTCAGAGTCGGAGAGAGGGGTGTAAGCTTTTACCTTCCCAGTAAATGGGGGGCATTCTCCTTCTGAGTCGGAGCGACCCACCAGCCCGAAGTAGGCTTCCTCATCATCACTGGAGTCTGAGGAATCAGACTCACTCAGTGTCATTGGCTTTTTGGCGATGTAGCTCCGCTCTTTCTTCTTATCTCTAGAGGATTTGTGCTCCTCTTCTTTCCTCTTTTCTCTCTTGCCTTGGTAGTAGTCGGCCACGACGTGTCCTGGCTTATTGCATCCAAAACAAATAATGTCAGAGGAGCGATGTTTGTTCGGTTTAGAAGCATACCTGTCAGAAGAATAATTTTTCTTCTGATGCCCGAAGGAGGAGCCGTCTCTCTTTCTTTGATTTCTCATCTTGAGGAACTTCTTGAATTTTCGGGTGATGAGGGAGAAATCTTCCTCAGACGGCTCTGAGCTGGAGGAGCATGGCTCGGAGTCCTCCTCCTCATCCTTTTTCCTGGCACGGTATGAAACCGCACCCTTGCCCTTTCTGAAGTGAATTGCTTTTAGGACCATAGTCTTTTCCTTGGTTGCAGCCTTCTCTGCTTCTTCTTCTGCTTTCCTAGTGTTCAGTTGAAGCTCATAGGACATCAGCTTCCCAAACAGAATTTGCGGGTCTGTTTCAGCAAGTCTGTCAAACTCTCGGATGGCGCAGATCTTTGTGTCACATTCCTTAGTAAGGGACCTAAGGAATTTATCATTAAGTTCACCATCAGTGAACACTCTTCCATATCCTTTGAGCGCATTGACAATCTTGAGGAAGTTCTCGAAGGTGACTCTGATCTCTTCCTTAGGCCCTTGTTTGAAGGCCTCATATTTCTGGTTCAGGAGGGATCTTCGATCATCCCTCACTTCATCAGTGCCCTCCATTAGGATAATCAGGCAGTGCCAGATCTCCTTTGTTTTCCTGTAGTTGCTGAAGTTCTGCATCATTGAGTCATCGACCGCGCTGACCAGAATGTTCTGCGCCTTCTTATCAAGTCCCACTAGCACCATCTCGTCCTTGTCCATTTCAGAAATTTTCTTTGGCACTTTCTTTGTAGGATCAATGGTGGAGACCTTAGTGGGGACATAAGGTCCCTCCTCCACGATCATGAAGAGTCGAGGATCAACTGCTTCCATGTAGAACCTGATCCTTTCCTTCCAAATAGGAAAGTTGAGCCTGGTGCACACTGGAATCTTGCCTGTGTACTTGAGCCCGTCCATGGTAGATTTTTCCTTCTTCTTGACACTAGGACAGGATTCTACTCAAGGTGTGAACCTTTTTGATGAGCAACCTCCCTCTGATACCACTTGAAAGTCCACCTAGTGTCAACTACCTTCACCTATGGGGGGATAGGTGACGTGCAGCGTTTTTGCGGAATTAAAATTGTACCTGCACACGAAAATAAAACAGCACAGCAAAGAAAATACACAAGCTATTTATAGTGGTTCCCCGATTTGGGTACATCCACTTTCCCCCTTCGACCTATCTCCCAACAAGGGACGACTCGGTCACTTCACCAACAGGATTGAAATCCAATCCTTGCACTATCGAAAGGAACCCTTCCACACGTAGGAGACAACACTCCCACAACACGGGTTGCACTCAACCCTTACAACTAGGAACCAACGTTCCTTTACAACAAAAATAAACTAGAATGTACTAGAAATACAAACTACTTTTGGAGACTAAGGTGTCCCTCTTCGTTCGATGACGTGTTCTAGAAGTCAACGAAGAGTCCACAACCCTAGATCTCTCTTGGAGAGAATCTCCCCGGAACCGGCGGCGGCAAGAGGGGCGGCGGCTTGGTTCGCGAGATCGGCGGCGACAACGTGTGCGGCTGCTGTACTTTGGAGATTCAAACTTCGTAGCAAAGCCAACAAGGTCTTCCAACGGTCACACTAGGATCGATCGTCTCGATCGATTCGGACGGGGAAGGTTTTCCCGATCAACAAATCAAGAGACAAAGGATCTCTAGTTAGACGCGTGAGACGCTATGCTTGGCTAAGCTTCTGTCGTCGGGAGATCTGGAGAAAACCACGATCAAACGGCCGGCGATCGACTTGCACGAGCGGCGACGGCGGCGGAGCAGGTATCGCGATCTAGGTCACGTCGGCGGCTCGGCTTCGTATATTTTTTTTTGTGTGTCTCTACTGTTCAAAATACGCGAGTATTTATACAGTAGTATACCTCTTTATGACCGTTGTGGGTCCCACCAGAAGAAACCCTAATATCGGTTCAAAATCAGCGTCTTAACATTTGATCCGGTCCAGCGGGATCCAGAGAATCGTCTAAGGCAAAATCGGCGAGAATCGAAGGTGATTCTCGTCAAATCGGCGAGAATCGAAGGTGATTCTCGTCGATTCGGCGAGAATCAACAGTGATTCTCGTCGATTTTGACTTAATGGCACGCTCTGATAAAGCCGGAAAGAGACGGCGAGAATCGGCCAGTGATTCTCGACGATTCGGCGAGACTAGTGATCGCCGAATCGGCGAGAATCACTTAGTGATTCTCGTCGATTCATACTTAGACGATTTTTCGTCTTTCCACCCATGAGCTGCTCTTTGACCCATCCTTGCTCCTTGTCTGCTCTTGCATGATCACGACCCTGTACTTGAAAATAAGTACAGTCCAATAGAGAGAGTACACGTAGGCCAACACACTGATCTGCTCAACGAGGGATTACGTCGTGCAGACCCGTGTATATTGACCTACTGCACCCTGACATTGGTGTGCACTTAGCGTGGAATAACTGCAAGCACAACTTGAAAGATTTTATCAAATACATTGTCTATTTACCTTAGCTTGTTCAGGGGCTTCTTCAAATCAGGTACGTTGTGGATACAATACCCAACATTCTCTCTGTGGCTGTCAACAGGGATTGGCCCATCTCGCAGCTAGATGTTAAGAATGCCTTTCCTCTAGGGTGATCTGCAGGAAGATGTTTACATGGAGCAACCTCCTGGGTATGTTGCTCAGGGGGAGACACGGGTATGCCGACTAAAGAAGGCTATCTATGGCCTCAACAGAGTCCTCGTGCCTGGTTTGACAAGTTCAGTGGCATTGTTGCGGCCATTGGTTTTACAAGAACCTCAGCAGATCACTCCTTGTTTGTTCGGAAAAATGCCTCTGGTCTAGTTGTTCTTGTGGTTTATGTTGATGACATTCTTCTTACTGGCGATGACCAAGATGGGTTATTGATGACCAAGAAACACCTTCGTCAACATCTGGTCACAAAGGATATGGGCTCCCCGAAATACTTTCTGGGGATTGAAATCTCTAGAAAACCCAACTCCATGGTCCTTTCCTAACGGAAGTATGCTCTTGATCTTTTAAAGGAGGCAGGACTGACTGGTGCTAAACCTGCACGTTGTCCTATGGCTGCTGGAGAAGACAAAACTTGGACAGATGACTCGCCTCTTCTCTCCGATCTTACGAGATACCGACGTCTGGTGGGCAAGCTCATATATCTCACGGTGACCAGACCCGACATCTCTTATGCTTTTGGCAAGGTGAGCCAGTTCATGCAAGCTCCGAGGGAGTGTCATCTACAATCTGCTCTGAGGATATTAGAGTATATTAAAGCTGCTCCAGGGAAAGGACTCCTATTTCAGAAGAATGGTCACCTAAGGGTTGAAGCTTAATCTGATTCAAGCTATGTGGATGATAAAGGGGACCGCAAATCAACATCAAGTTTCTGCACGTTTGTTGGAGGCAATCTTGTGAGTTGGAAGAGCAAGAAATAGTCTGTAGTTTCCAGGTCTAGTGCAGAGGCGGAATATCGCAGCATGGGATCGACTACATGTGAGTTGAAGTGGTTGCGGGCTCTCATGCTTGACTTAGGAGAGGTTTATAACTATCCTCTTCCTATGTTCTGTAACAATAAGGCCGCGATATACATTTCCAAAAATCCGGTCTTTCATGAGAGAACAAAACACATAGAAGTCGACTGTCATTTTATTCGGGAAGAAATATTGAAGAAACAGATTTGCACTCCATTTGTCACTTCCGACAACGAGTTGGCAGATGTCTTCACCAAGCCGGTGTTCGCTTCCTTTTTCCACATCTGTGACAAGCTGGGCATGATCGATATATATGCTCCAGCTTGAGGGGGAGTGTTGAAGTTGGTGACCGGGCAGTCTGGCGGTCTGTCTTGGCGGGTTGAAGACCGCGCGGTCTGGCGGTTTGTCTTAGCCGGCTTGGAGACCGGGCGGTCTGGCGGTCTACCCTGGCAATCTCTCTTTCTCTCTGATGGTAGCCGTGCGTTTAGCCCTTCTGTCTAACCGCGCGGCTTATGCGGTTTGTTTTGTATAGTCCGCTTAGTCCTATAAATTTTTAGTCTCACATCTATTATTTGTTTTCTCTCATCTCTCCTCCATTCTATATAAGGGAGGGCATACCTTTGTAATAGATACCTTTTTCGGATAATAAAGTTTCAGTTAAAATCATTTCGGTTTGTTTTCTGTTCGGTTTTTAACAATCGAGAACAACCCGATCGGGACACAGCCAGTGACACGCCCGTGTCACAGGCCGTGTACCCCACGATACACCTGTGTCATGCCTGTGTTCACCAGGCCGCAAATGCCTTGGACACAACCCGCAAAGGACACGACCTGTGACATGCCCGTGTCCCAGGCCGTGTGCTCATACATGGCAACTGACACGCCCCAGCTCACCTTCGTCGAGCTGAAGTTCGTCGATCCGCAGAGGATACGGCCCCTGACATGCCCGTGTCAGAGGCATGTGCCCTCATTCTTCGTCAAACTGATTTTCATCGAACACTCGCCGACTGCTCACCGAGCGGGACACGCCCTGGGACACGCCCGTGTCCCAGGCCGTGTCACCCAATTTTTCCCAACTCTGGAATTTAGGGTGTTACAGAACATCAGCAGAAGGATTAGGCTTAAGAACAGCCTTGGCAGGAGCAGTCTTCTTCTTTGCCTTTCTTTTCTTTAAACTTGTATTTTCTGAGTCATCTGACTCATTATCATCATCTTGAGAAGAATTGTCTGGGTTGTCATAAAGAGCATCCAATTGCTTTAGCAAATCAACTGAGATTCCAGGAATCTGTGGCTGTGCTTGGCTTGTTGGCTCTGCAGAAATTTCTGTAGCAGTCTGAATATTTTTTGTTTCTTCTTCCATGTCAGCAAACAAAATGTCATCCAGATTGGGCATAGGAGATTCACACCAGCCAAGAGTTGGTGGAGAGAATACCTTGTACTAAGGAGCTGGTTCACTAATTGCAAAACTTTCTGTAATCTCAGGAACTGCAAAACTCACCTTTAGTTGATCTATAACTTCAGGACTTATTGGAGCAGTATAACAGACAATAGCTTTAGATGACTGAATATCAAAACTGGGTAAAGTATTTCTATACACTGAATTGAAAGAATCTAGTAAATAATTTAAATCAACTGTGGGATTTATAAAGAAATCACCAACAGTGGTTATTTCTGCAACTGTATCAAAAATCATATCTGTATCAGAATCATCAAGTATATCTATTATTTTAGTTGGAGTATCTGCCTCTGCTGAGTCATCAATCATTTCAGAATCTGTTGCTACTGCTGCCACTGGAGCTGGAGGAGAAACTGGAACTTCTTCACAGAACATCTCCCCCTGACTGGTTTTAGAGGGTCCTGAAGTCAATCCTCCAAAAGAAGGAACAAAGGAGAGAGCAACAATTCTGGTAGAGAGAGAAATGATGGAGGAAGAGAGAGGAGCAATAGCATTTGCTATTAATCGCTCAAGAGTTGGAGAAATGAATGCAAGAAGATCTTTTGTTATGTTAGAGAAATTTAAGTAGAGGGGTTCAGGAGCAGAGAAGCAATGCATGATACCTTCCATCTCACAGAATTCTTGCATAGGAAGAGATTCAAATTCAGTACTATGATCACTTCTGATCAATGTAACTGGAGTAGAGTACTCAATCCTTATGCTCTTAAGAAAGTTTGTAAGGACTTTAAAGTTATCTGACTTGTTTCTCAAGAAGAACACCCAAGTGAACTTAGAGAAGTTATCTACAATAACTAAGGTATAAGATTTTCTCCCAAGCTCTGTACAACAATGAGTCCAAATAGATCTATATGTAGCAAATACAGAATCCTGGGTGAATCACTCTTATTAATAGATTTAAAACTATTTTTGGTTTGCTTTCCTAATTGACAAGCCCTGCAAAGACTTTCCTTCTTGTAGGGGCAAGAAGGCAATCCTCTAATAAGGTTGTCCATAGAGAGTTTAGCAATATTTTTAACATTAACATGTCCTAATCTTTTATGCCATAATTCATTATTATTACTAATTTGATTGAATAAGCAAATTTCTGACCTAACAGAATTGAAGTTTACTACATAGATGTTTCCATGTCTAAGACCTGTTAAGACAGTTATATTATATACAGAAGATATAATGCAAGAAGAATGGTTAAAGGATACATGATAACCTTCATCACATAATTGGCTTATGGATATCAGGTTATGTTTTAAACCACTCACATATGCAACTTTCTTGAAAGTGACAGCTCCAATCTTTACATTCTCATAACCTTCAGACTGGCCACAGTTGGAGTCACCAAAAATCACTTTTGAACCTAGCTTGGACTTGTAGTTTGTTAAATTATCATTGCTTCCTGTCATGTGCTTTGAGCATCCACTCTCCAGGTACCACTGTTGCTCTGTGGTAGGATATCCTTTCAGCTGAAAAATAAAAATTAGGAGTTCTTGACCCAGGTAACCTTGGGTCCTTGATACTTTACAAACTTAAAATTAGAAATATAAGAACACTCAGGTTGATTTTTATATCCTATGGTGTGAAATTTCCTAGGAAGAATTATCTATTGGTTAAATGGGTTAACAAATTCTTTTGATTTATTAAATGTTCTGGAATAATTAAGGTTTCTGTTAATTTGAAATGAGATCGACGAATTCTGATAAGTTTGTCGAACTGAGTTCGACGAATAGGGATGAGTTCGTCGAACTCCGCTCAGAGAATGGAAGTATTAATTCTTTGTGCCCTAATATCGTTGATCTCGGCTCGACGAGCCATATTGGTTTCGTCGATCGTAGTTCGAAGAATAATTATAATAAAAATCTGCGTTCGGAGTTCGTCGACTTGAGTTCGATGAACTGTACACATTTCGTCGATCTGAGTTCGACGAAATCTGCTGAACATTGTTATACTTAAGGTTTTTCTCGTTCTTCTTCTTTTTCTTAGGTTTCTGTTTTAATTCAGTTGATTTATTATTTTCATTATTCTTTGTGTTACCCTTTGCAGATATGAATTTAATGGGGGTTAAAAGTATATTTTTCTGAATTAATTGAGGTTGGCTTGATGAAGCACACAAGCACAGCTTGACATTAAGTATGACATTAACAGTGTTTATGATGTCCATCAATTTGATGCTTCTCCCATTTAGGGATTCTTCAAATTGCTTTGTCTCATTCAGTTTAATTTTAAGAGTATTAATTTTTTGAGAAACTATAACTTGTTTGTCTTTTAGTTCAGTATTTTCAGACAACAGATTTTCTTGTTCAATTAACTTATCTCTGAGAAGTTTGATTTTCTTCTCAGATTTTATTAGATCATTACATAGTAATTTAAATTCAATTTTAAAATGTTCAGAAGTAAAATCAAAAGAGGATATTACCTGATCCTCTTCAGTCTTAGAATCTTTTGCTTTTGATTCTTCAGCTTCTGATGAATTACTTGATGCATTGATGGCCATCAAGCAAGCTTCTTTTGCTCTAGCTTATTCTTCATCTTCACTGGAGCTGAAAGATGATAATTCTTCTTTTGTTTCACTACAGGTTTCAGCAACAAAACCTTTTCCTTACTCTTGTGCTTGCTGGAAGAGGGCTTGCTATAGTATTTCTTGGAATCCTTGTCTTTCCTTTTGTCTTTCCTCAGCTTCTCTAGACACTCAGATAGAATGTGTTCATGCTTTTTGCAACTAAAGCAGACAATCTGCTTGGTAGGAGTTTTGTCAAATCTTGATCTGTCATCTTGTCTGGATGACTTCCTTCTGAAATCTTTTTTGGCCATCTTATAGAATCTTTTGGCCAGCAAGCTTTGAAGTTCATCATTTGCTGGAGGAGCTTCTAGTTCTTCAGATGTCTTGAAGGCAATGCTTTGCTCTTTTCTTCCTGATGTAGAAATCTTTTGCCTAGTTGCTTCTCTTGTCTTAATAAGCTGCTCATAAGATTTGAGCTTGCCTAGAAGAGCCTCAGTAGAAATTTCATTTAGACTTCTGGCCTCCTTGATTGGCCAAATCCTAGAATTCCATGAGCTAGGGAAGCACATTAGGATTTTGTCATTTATCTCAGTCAGTGAGATATTCTTGTCCAGATTCTTCAGCTCATTAATGATTAAGTTGAGTCTGTTGTACATGTCAGCCACTAACTCAGATTCATCTTTCTTGAAATTTTCATATTGAGAGATGAGATGTGATCTTTTGTCCTTTCTCTCATTAGCTGATCCTGTAACCATTTGGTTTAGAGAGTCTCAAATGTCCTTTGCTGATGTGCATTCAGCTACCTTTGAAAAGATGTCATTAGACATAGTTTGTGCCAGAATGTTCATGGCCTTAGCATCAGCCATTTTCAACTTCTTCTGAGCATCTGTCCACTCAGGTGGTGGAATTGCTAAAGTACTTGTTGATGTAGAGGCAGAAAGAGTAGGGGGATCTGAAAAGATAGAATTGTAGATATCTTCATCAATAGAGTTCATATATAATCTTTTTCTTGCGTTCCAGATTGCAAACTTATTCAGATTATAGACTGGAGGTCTGATGCTTGAATATTCTTTATTCTGTGTCATGATATAAGAAAGACAATAAAGATATTAAGATCTATCAAAAGAACCTTTGGTTCAGGTGTTAGCCTGTGAAACCAAACAACCTTACTCTCTGATACCAATTGAAAGGGATATCAGATATGCTCTGATACCAAGAAAGTGAGGGATAGATCTGCTTAACTCTAAAGAGGGGGGAATAGAGTATTTTAAAACCTTTAATTATTTTTTACTGTGGATTAAAATAGGTGATAAGTATATGTATAAAGAGAGAATAAAACAAAACAATTACATCACACAGAAAATAAAAAATAGAGCATTCCAGACGACACAAGAAATTTATAGTGGTTCCCCTAAACTTAGGTACATCCACTCTTCTACCACTCTAGTAGGAATCCACTACAGGTTTTGATAAGGTGCCCTGCCACCACAGGTTTTTGCTCAGGTACCCTGTCACCACAAGATCTATTTTTTCAAGGGAGATCTAACAACCCTTTTGAGCTTTTGATCAGGTGCCCAAAAATCAAACTAAGTCTTTTGATCATGAGACTTAACAACCAAAGGGGTTAACTTTTGAAGGGAGTTATAACTCTGTACACAGTGGGAAAAAGAAATTTTATGTTGTCTTCTCTTTCTCAAACAACTGAAAAGGCTTTAGTGGATGATGTTGTCAAAGCTCCCCCTGAGATGTAAAATGGTTCAGGAAGATTGAGATCTTTGCACATGGTTTAGGCCTTGATAAAGATCCTCAGAAACGTTTTGGACTGATGTTGATGTGTTTTCCTCTTGAAGTCTGAAGCAGAAACTGAAGACGACTAAGGATCTGTACATTGTTGTTCTTCTTCAATTTCCTGTAGAAGGCAATCTGTTTCATTGTAAAACTTGTATCAGCTGTTGTGTGAAAAAAAATCTCTTGTCAATTCTTCCTTCTACTGTTGTATCCTGAAGAGAAGAATTTTTTCTTTTATATTCTGAAGGATTTCTATCATTTGAAATTTGAATCCCTGAATTAATGCTGGAATCCTGGAACTTGAACGGCTGGAATTAGTCTTAAATGCATTTCCATAACTGTCTTAGTAAATAAGTCAAGTAATTACTCTGTGAAATCTATAATTAATGATGTCAAACAACAACTATATTCTAGAGAATATGAGCATTAATTATCAGAGAATTACTACCTTAGAATAATCCAAACTTAGAGAAAACGTCAAACTGATACTTAGAGAAATCGTCAAACACAAGATAGATTTCGTCGACCAGAACTCCAAGTTCGTCGAGCTGAGAAATCGTCTTCGTCAAGCTGGGATCAGAGAAAGTTGATTCTATAAAATAGACTGTCAAAGCTGAGCTCCAAGTTCGTCGACCTGAGGTAGAAGTTCGTCGACCAGAGAACTTGAGAGAAGAAGGAAGATTATCGACCTAAGCTCCAAGTTCGTTGAGCTCAGCTCAGAGTAGGGACTCTGAATTCGTCGATCTGCGATCAATGATCGTCGAGCTGAGTTCGAAGAACTTCAAACTAATTCTCTGAACTCTTAAAGACTGTCATTCTTCTAAGTCTAGATCTCTGATTTCTTCTGAGGGTTGGATCAATGTTTGTCTAACCTAGTCAGACTGACATAGACCTAAGAACTAATAACTTGATCCTAAGCTATACATGGAGGGTCAAAAACCTAATAGTGAACCTAGCCCAAATCCAAACTAGGAATCCAACAGTAAGGTGGACAAAAAAGGACCTGACGCCGCGCCTGAGCGGATCCCTATCGACCTCGAATGGCTGCAATTTTATTTTATATTTTTATAGAATTTATCTTACAAATTTGATGTTATCAATTTTAGTTGTTGCACGCATGTGCACGTAGCTATGATGTAGCACGCCTGCGCGCGTAGCCCTATTAGGAGCATTATTTTCTACTATATATATATATATATATATATATATATATATATATATATATATATATATATATATATATGAGTGCCCTACACGGGGTTATGCCCCTATGGTCATGGGCGACAGTACCCAACCGGCGACAACGGGTTTTGCCTGTCCCATCAAGGCAGGTTTTGCCCGCAACATATACATATGAGTACTCAAAATGACCATAAAAAATATACATAAATTTTACAGTTTTTATTTTGTACAACAATATACGTTTTGACTTAAAAATATTAATTTTGACTTTAATAAAGTTGATTGATTTAATGTCATCACCTCAAAAATACCACTGATATGTCTAATGACAACATTCCTTGAATAGACCGCTGACATGCCTAATGATAACCTATCATAATAGGTGTAGGAGCTCTACTAAAAAACTTTTTGAATTTAAATGAATTTTCATCATTACTTATATTTTTTTGATAGTGTAATTCCTTGAATGGACATTGTATTTTAATTTCTTTGAAATAGATTATAATATATTCAAGTCATTAAAATATAAAAATGAGGTCATAATTGGTATTTTTGAATATTTCACCAAAGATAACTTTTCTCTTAAAATAGTGAAAGATATAAGAGCAAAGTTGTTTTTGGTGAAACATTCAAAAATATCAATTATGCCATCATTTTTATATTTTAATGACTTGACATATATTATAATCTATTTCAAAGAAATTAAAATACAATATTCATTCAAGTAATTACACTATCAAAAAATTAGAAGTAATGATGAAAATACATTTAAATTCAAAAAAAATTTAGTAGAGTTCTACACCTCCTATGGTATGTTGTCATTGGGCATGTCAGTGGTCTATTCAAGGAAGGTTGTCATTATGCATATCAGTGGTATTTTCGAGTTGATGACATTAAATAAATCAACTTTTTAAAGTCAAAATTAATATTTTTAGGTCAAAACGTATATTGTTTTACAAAATAAAAATTGTAATATATATGTATATTTTTTTACGGTCATTTTGAGTACTCATATGTATATATTGTGGGTGAAACCTGGCTTGATGGGCGGGCGAAACTCATCATCGCCGGTCGGGTTTCGCCCACATCCATTTCCTGGATGCGGCAGAAGGCTGCCCGAGAGCATCGAGCTGGGGAGGGCGAAGCCTGCCGTCGTCGGCCGGGTACTGTCAAGCCTGGCCGTAGGGGCGGAGCTCCGTGTAGAGCACTCGCGTGTGTGTCTGTGTGTGTGTGTGTGTGTGTGTGTGTGTGTGTGTGTGTGTGTGTGTGTATAACTATACATATATATGTATATGTATATATAAATGCACATATATTTATGTATATGTATGTGTGTGTAAATAACTAAATATGTGTGCATTTATATATACATATACATATATATACATGAGCTTTTTCGCACGGGCTAGGCCCATGCTCAAAGCTCTCGGGCGGCCTTCGGCCGCATCCAGGCGGGCTTCGTCCGTGCTCTATGTGTCGCTGCGGGCTCCGCCCGCCTACAAGCGGATGTACACGCACCCAAAATCTTTTTTCCAAAACATATACATATGAGTACTTAAAACAACAGCAAAAAATATTAAAAATTATTCCTATTTTTATTTTATAAAATTTTGCAAATTTTAACTTATAAAAATTAATTTATTTACCTTTTTTCTCCCTCTCTTTATCACTCCCCCTCTCTCCTTATATCTCCCGCCCCCTCTCCCTCCATCTCTCTCTCTCTCTCTCCTTTCTCTATCTCTCCAAATCCCCCCCCATGTTCTTTCTAATGATCACTTTCCCTCCTCTATCTCTCTTCAAATTCTCCCCTCATGTTCTCTCTCATGATTTAATGGCCAATATTGAATCTTTCGTGTGCCTCCAAATATCCATATTTCCTTATATATATAAGATAAAATATATATATGTTGCGGGCTAACTCGATGCCCCGGCCGGACCGGATTTAATTGGACCGCCTTAGCTTGCGGAGCAGTTGAGCGTGCACACAGTCAGAGAAAAGAAAAGATCGACTCAAGATGTGATGGCATGGAAAAACCCCTCAATTGGGTAAAAAACCACGTGACCGGATCTGTGCCGGTCAAAATCCACTAGCTGCTTGCGGTTACAGTACGTTTGGAGAATCAGGGCGACATGCCGCTCCCGTTATAACTTGAGGTGAGAGAAGAGGACTACAGCTCTCCGCGGGCAACAAGCTGCGTCGCGGGAGCGCTTTTGGTACTAGAATTTGAGTGGCGGCACTGGTGCTCTGTAGCTTGGATTGCTGGTCCGTCGCACGCCTACTTGCAAGGATTGTCTTCTTCCTCCTCTGCTTGCCCTGAGACTTGGGCGTTTTCCGGGTGGTGGTGCTCTGGTGGTTCCTGGTGGCTCGCGGTGGCTCGAGGTGGCTGGAGGATGACCTGAGGGAGGAGTCCGACAGAGCTCTGAATTGAGGAAGAAGATGACCAGGAGCTAATAGATGAATTATGAGGAGGCCCTGGGGCTCCTTTTAAAGCCTCATGGACAGGATTATGGCAGGCCCCACCACCAACTTAGTGGGTTAGTGTGTGGTTACCCACCGGATCGGACAACAACGGATGCCCAGTAACGATCGGACGGTGGCCGACTTGCATGTGGCGGTGGCGGTTGACGACGACGGGCGGCGATCGGCGGCGGGAGGCGGCGGGCGGCGACGGGTGGCGACGGTGGTCGGTGGAGGGTGGCCGGCGGCGGGCGGTGGGCGGCGGGCGGCGGGCGGCGGGCGGCGGGCGGGGGCGGGTTGCAGCAGCGAGCGGCGGGCGGGTTGCGGCAACGAGCGGCGGCGGCGGGCGATCGGCGGCGGGCGGCGGCGGCGGCGGGCGGCGGCGGCGGGCAATGGTGTCCGGCGGCGGCCAGCGGCGGCCGGCGGTAGTTATTGAATGGGAGGCCACCATGATCTCTCCTATTATGATGGAGATCATGAGGGGAGTGGGTTGACTAGTCAAACCCATAATCTCCACAATTGGAGGGATCATGAGAGAGATGGCTAAGTGCACACCCATTCTTATATAAATGGGGTTCTATCCCCATCAATTGCCCCCCAAATACTCTGCTGTCGAAGGTTGGTACAAGCAAGAGAGCAAGGATTTCCTCTCATTATCTTTGACTATGACGGTGGCGAGCGGCAGGCTAGAAACATCAGAAAGCGGCGCCCGACGCGCCTTGATAATGACATGTTAAAAAGATTTATGTGGGAGAGAGAGGAGGACGACAAGAGGAAGCGTCAGTGCGCCCAAAAGACAGATGGCGAGGCGGCGGCCAGGGCGCGAGCACGCGAGGAGGCGCGCGTGCGCTGGGCGAGCGTGCGCGCGCACCAGTTCACGAGAGCAGGCACGTACGGCAGGAAGCGCACACTGGAAGGTGCATGCGTTCTGCTTGTGCTTACTGCGCGGGATCAGAATTAATCCAGCGCAGGCGGGATTAATCCCGCGCGCGCTGGAATGAAATTCCGCGCGGGACCACTACCACGCGCAGGAACGTAATCCCGCGCTTGCGCGGGAATGTAATCCCGCGCGGGATTATGCACGCGGGAAGGCAATCCCGCGCGGGAATTTAATCTCGCGCGGGATTAACGGGATTAATCTCACGCGGGATTGGCGGGATTAGCGGGATTAATCCCGCACGGGATTTGCATCGCGCGCGGGAATGTAATCCCGCGCCCGCGTGGTAATGTAATCCCGCGCGGGATTACGCGCGCGGGAATGTAATTCCGCGCGGGAATTTAATCCTGCGCAGGATTAGCGGGAACTCCCATGCGTGACCTCTGTCGCGTAGGGTGATCGCCGCCCGGGAAGCCCCAAGGGAGCGGCTCCGGCAGCCATTTTGTGGGGTTTCTCTTTGCGGAAGATTACCGCGATTGCATTTACTGGACCCACGGTTCAGCCGAACCCGTTCAGGGAACTTTTACTCAGAAGCTTGTTTAGAAGTGTAACAGTTGTTAGTTATTGGGTGCGTGATGCATGCAGCGTGTGCAAGATGTAATATGTATGGCACATTGAGTGCTCTTTTAAGGAAGGGAAGAGGTTGTCGAGACGCGGAGTTTCTAGGGCCCCCGAGTGTGCCATCGGGGTACCTTGTGCACATGGTTGGAAAAGGGGGCACACTGCTTCTCTTGGCGTTACTGCCCCAGCTGACCGAAGTGTGATGGCATTGAGATCTCCTGCCGCTCGGACCTTCTCTTCCAGAGAATACTGCCCCAAGGATATCCACTTCTTTAGAGGCAATGAGCGGCGTGGTTCATGTGCCAGATTGTGTTGAGTCCATTGTAAGTTTGACTTGTGGCGTTACTTTGCGTGGGTTGTAGTCGCAGCTTAGTTTGCACGAGGGTTGCTCGCGGCTTATTTTGCACGAGTGTTGGTCGCAGCTTAGTTTGCACGAGAGTTGCTCGCGGCTTAGTTTGCACGAGTGTTGCTCGTGGCTTAGTTGGCTATGAGCCGAAGAGGCCAGAATCTCTTTTGCAAAGATCTGAACATTCTGTAAGAAGAGAGGTCAGGGTCCCTTGTTGGGAGCACTGAACACTCTGTAAGAGGAGAGGCCAGAGTTCCTTGTTTGGAGCACTGAACACTCTATAAGAGGAGATGCCAGAGTCCCTTGTTGGGAGCACTGAACACTCTGTAAGAGGAGATGCCAGAGTCCCTTGTTGGGATCACTGAACACTCTGTAAGAGGAGAGGCCAGAGTCCCTTATTGGGAGCACTGAACACTCTGTAAGAGGAGAGGCCAGAGTCCCTTGTTGGGATCACTGAACACTCTGTAAGAGGAGAGGCCAGAGTCTCTTGTTGGGATCACTGAACATTCTGTAAGAGGAGAGGCCAGAGTCCCTTGTTAGGAGCACTGAACACTCTGTAAGAGGAGAGACCAGAGTCCCTTGTTGGGAGCACTGAACACTCTGAAAGAGGAGAGGTCAGAGTCCCTTGTTGGGAATACTGAACACTCTGTAAAAGGAGAGGCCAGAGTCCCTTATTGGGAATACTGAACACTCTGTAATGCAGTCATCAGTAAGATTAGAAATCACACATGTTCGCATCATGAATGTTAAAAATACAAAATACATGCAGTGATGATGGAGCTCTAGATGCTCATTTGGCAGAAAGCAAACTCTTCTATGAGATGTTCATCCTGGGGATCGTCTGTGATGATGGAGCTCTGGATGCTCATTTGGCAGAAAGCAAACTCTTCTATGAGATGTTCATCATGGGGATCGTCTCAGTGTCGGATCATTCTTGACATGTTGATTCAGAGCCTTTATTTTGGAGAGAACTCTTGAGGTATCCAAGGAGAACGAATCGTTCGATTTCTGTCTTCAATCTTGAACAATCTTATGTATTATGCTCGTGACCTTAGTGGAAGTTGCAATACTTAGATTGGTCCCCTGAATTTTGAGTAAGAGCCCTTGGCCTTTAGAGAGACAGATGGTTACATATGGCGAGCAACACTCCCGCTCGCGAAGAGTTGTGGGGAGTGAAGACTTGATGTTAGTGATGCCCCCCCAGCCCGTCGAGAGTTGACATGGCGCGAGTTGCTCTTTTTGTGAACCGACAATGGTGTCAAGCCTGCTCTCGCTGTCTCTTTGAATTGCTTTTGAATTGTTGGCGGTGTGCTTCGATTGCATCGTCGGCGGCGATCTGGGCATCGATCCGTTGAACAAGATCAGAATAGCTGGGTATAGTTTCTTGTACTAGTGCGGAATGGAAGCCACCAGGGCGGAGCCCTCCAAGAAGAAATCTGCATAGGAGTTCAGCTTTTATTCCAGGGATTTGTCGTGCTTCAGTGGTGAAGCAACGGAAGAAATCTTTATGGGTTTCCCCTTCGCTTTGACGGATATCAGACATGTGGGAAGGATCATTGAATATCCGGCGGCTGGCGATGAACTGATCCGTGAATTGTTGTGTTAGTTTTGCGAAATCCTTGATTTCTCCTTCCGTCATGGACATGAACCATGCGCGAGCTTGCCCTTTCAAAGTTGCTGGGAAAACTTGGCACAATAGTTGATCTGGGGCGTTGCAAAGTTGCATCATGATTGCGAAGTGTCTGACATGCTCTAACGGGTCACTTGTACCATTGTATGCCTCAATCTTTGGGAGCTTGAAACCGCGATGGATTGGGTGTGCTCGAACCTCGGGTGCAAATGACGAGTAATGATGGAGAGGGCGACTGGCGGGAGAGGCATATTGCTTGGCCCGCTCGCGTTCTTCTGTGATTAAGTTGAGAACTTCTTCGCGTGTGAGCCCTTCAACTTCTGTTGGCTTGATGCCTGTTGCTTCTGGGTGATTTTAGTGATACTGAACTTCAGATCCTTTGTTTAAACGGGCTCTACGACCGTGGACATCCGCACCGGGGAGTTCTCCTTCTGGTATGATGATATGTCGGTGAGGGGGAACTGGACTAACCTGCCCCCCGAGTGTTGTCCCTCTGTCGTGCGGGCAGCTTCTCCCGCCATGGTCTTTAGTTATGAGTAATGTTGTGTTGAGTGTACTGTTTTTTGAGGATGCTGGGAAGTCGCTTCTCACAGATGGCGTCAAACTATTGCGGGCTAACTCGATGCCCCGGTCGGACCGGATTCAATTGGACCGCCTTAGCTTGCGGGGCGGTCGAGCGCGCACATAGTCAGAGAAAAGGAAAGATCGACTCAAGATGTGATGACATGAAAAAAACCCCTCAATTGGGTAAAAAACCACGTGACCGGATCTGTGAGGGTCAAAATCCACTAGCTGCTTGCGGTTACAGTGCGTTTGGAGAATCAGGGCGATAGGCCGCTCCCGTTACAACTTGAGGTGAGAGAAGAGAACTACAGCTCCCCGCGGGCAACAGGATGCGTCACGGGAGCGCTTTGGGTACTAGAATTCGAGTGGCGGCACTGGTGCTCTGTAGCTTGAATTTTCGGTCCGCCGCACGCCTACTTGCAAGGATCATATTCTTCCTCCTCTGATCGCCCTGGGACTTGGGCGTTTTCCGGCCGTGGTGCTCTGGTGGTTCGTGGTGGCTTGAGGTGGCTGGAGGATGACCTAAGGGAGGAGTCCGGCAGAGCTCTGACCTGAGAAAGAAGATGACCATGAGCCAAGAGATGAATTATGAGGAGGCCCTAGGGCTCCTTTTATAGCCTCCTGGAGAGAATTATGGCGGGCCCCACCACCAACTTAGTGGGTTAGTGGGTGGTTACCCACCGGATCGGACGGTAATGGATGCCTAGTAACGATCGGACGGTGGTCGACTTGCATGTGGCGGTGGCGGTTGACGGCGGCGGCGGCGGGCGGGCGGGTGGCGGCGGAGGGCGGCGACGGCAGGTGGCGGCGGAGGGCGGACGGCGGGCGGGTGGCGGCGGCGGCGGGTGGCGGCGGGTGGCGGCGGCGGTGGGAGGCGGCGGGCGGTGGGCGGCGGCGGGCGGTGGGCGGCGGCGGTGGGGCGGTGGGCGGAGGCAGGCGGTGGGCGGTGGGCGGCGGGGCGGCGGCGGCGGGTGGCGGGCGGCCGTGACGACGGCGGCGGCGGCGGCGGCGGCGGGCAGAGGCGGCCGGCGGTAGTTGTTGAATGGGAGGCCACCACAATCTCTCCTATTATGATGGAGATCATGGGGGGAGTGGGTTGACTAGTCAAACCCATGATCTCCACAATTGGAGGGATCATGGGAGAGATGGCTAAGTGCACCCCCATTCTTATATAAATGAGGTTCCATCCCCATCAATATATATATATATATATATATATATATATATATATATATATATATATATATATATATATATATATATATATATATATATATATATATATATATATATATATATAATAAGGATATTCGGCTTTTCCGTCCGTCGTCGGTGACGCAGGCTGTAACGCCGTCAGCTCCGATGTTTTGCATGACCTCCGCTGGTTTGCAGAAATCGCGAAAACCTACACCGCCTTTGCGATTCCGCCGCTCCGCCGTTTCCGCCGCTTCCGCCGCGTGGTAACAGCTCTGCGCTCCACATCGCACGCGATGGGCCGCCGCTTAAGGGGTCAACGCGACACTTCCACTTCTTTTAAAGCCCCGACATTCTTCATTCGCCATCACAAAAAAGGGCGGACTTCCTCCGCTTTCCTCGCCGCATAAGATCTACGGTAGTACTGTCCTCGCCGGTCTCCGATCATCGCCTCACCGTCTTCATCTTCATCGGCTCCGGGTTGCTGCGCCGGCCCGGTCTGTTGCAACTCGACGAGCACGATAAAGGATATAGACGAAATCCAGTTCCTGCAATTTTCGCATGTGCACGGTGATCTTTCTTTGAAATTTTGCAGCCATAGTTTCTCTACAGCTCGACAATTAGTAGTTCTCAAAATTTTTTGCATTCCTGCTTCTCGAAATTCTGTCGTTTCTTCCATTTCCGCACACTTCATCATTGTCTTTTGCATAATTACTGGTTGTCCACATTCTGGAATGCTTACTTATGTTGATAACAACATAATTAGTAGTTCTCCAAACTTTGGACTGCTTACTTGAGTTGATATTAAGTAGCGTGTAGAAAGCAACTGTGTATACTAATATCTAAAATTATTGTACTGATGCAACATGTGTTGTATACCACTGCTTCATTGCATCTTCCTTCACCTAATTTCTATTCAGTTACCTCCTCCAATTCAATAGTGATAGTGTACAACCTATAAAGTTGATTTTATTTTTAAGGCACGTTCACGGTGTACTCTGCATTTTCCCCCCAGTGTTTTGGTTTACAAATATCACTCGCATACTTTCATAGTTAATAAATTGTTCTTGAAAAAGCTGAGAAATGTGGCCAAGTATATACAACTCTTAACTATTTCTTCCTTCACCTAATTTCTATTCACTTACCTCCTCTAATTCAATAGTGATAGTGTACAACCTATAAAGTTTATTTTGTTTTTAAGGCACGTTCACGTTGTACTCTGCATTTTCCCCCCAGTGTTTTGGTTTACAAATATCACTCGCATACTTTCATAGTTAATAAATTGTTCTTGAGAAAGCTGAGAAATGTGGCCAAGTATATACAATTCTTAACTATTTCAAATAAATTAAATACGGTTGTCAATTCCAACAAGAAGTAGCGCAATAGCAGATCTACAAGAAGCTTCATGCAAACAGATTGATGACATGCTGCTCTGTTCAATAACATCTTAGGAAGAATTAATTTAGAGACATCCCAATAATTATAGGCAATAGGGTGAAAATAAAAAGTAATTGTAAACCAACATTAAAGCCTAATATTGTTTTATATTGGGTGCATAGCAGACCTCGACATACAACATTCTGCTAAATAACTGAGTGGTGGAGATAATGTGCAAAGCTGCAATTATAATTTTGTAATATTAATTACAAAAAAACTCTCCTCTTGCTTACGCATAATTACAAGGACCTCCCCTTTATCATTTCCGTTACATGCATGTCGACTACTGCAGCAATATGTTGTGGATAATTACATTAAAATTGAAACTCAAAAACTGCGGCGGATAAAAAATAAACAAAAACAATCCGGTCTGAACTTTATAACGGTCTACAAGATTGTCTTACTGCTGGAGAACATATTGGAGGTTGGTACATAATGGAGGTTGTTTGCGTGGATGTACTGCCGCAGGTGAGGTACTGTCGATGCGAAGAGCATCGAGCACGGGCGTAGCCCGTGCGAAGATGCTCGTATATATATATATACACACACGTGTGATTGTTAAAAAGTCAACAACATTAGCCGGTCCAGTCCTTACCTCAAGTCCCTGTCGGCGCGTTGTGCTTCTTCCCGGTCCAGCAATGGCACGCCAAGCACGGTAGAGCTCAGCTCAATCCCGATTTCTACGGCCACAGGGGGAGCGAACATCACGTGGCTTCCCAAGATCCAACCGCTCACCATGTCATGCGGCCTCCGCCCCGTCTACAGCCGGCACGAGCCCATCTCCCGACGGTTTCAACGCCACGATCAAGCACCGCCATGGCCGTCCTGTTTTCAGTTTCAATTTTTATGTTCTATTTGAACCCTATAAAAGGGATTTGTTGTAGTTAATTTGGGGGGGGGGGGTGATTGTTGATGAAATTTGAATGATGATGAATGTTGAAAATGAAGAAGGTTGTTGTGAGTTTTTTTCTCCCGTTTGAGGTTGATGTGTGCTTGCGTGCTTCCTGTTAGGCGTTAGGCATGATTAAAGCTCCGTGTGAGCGTTGTGGGTGTTAGGCGTGTGATGAAGGTTGTTGCCCTTGTGTGTTAGTTGTTGTAGGTGATATTAGGTGTTGATTAATGAGATTGCTGTTTTTTTTATTTCCGGTGTGAGAGCTGATTGAGGAAGATAAACAGTGAAAAATTATTGTGTTGTTTTGATGTTGCCGTAATAGTGGTTTGTTGTGGGAGAATAACTTGTAGTTATTGTGGATCCCGTGGACAGTAGAGAAATTATATTAGATCTTATTGTGTGAGATTTCGTGGAGTCACCACACGAGTGATAGAGATTTCATGGAACCTCTAGTATGAGAGAGAGTGAATTTTAGGTTGTTAGTTTGTGGCTTTCTTACATTGTTGAGTGATTTCGTGGAACCACCTCGTGAGAGAGAGTGACTTAATTTCTTGATACCCGTGTGCAATAGCGGCCGACCTCGGTGTGGAGATCGAAGGTGACAGGTAGTTTCTCTTGTGACCGCCATCGACTTCGAATACGGAAGACATCTCTTCCGTGGGTAATTGTTTCTTTTTTTTCCTTTGTATGCGACTCAAAATTTTCTCGTAGGAAAATATATTCTTTGTTGGTTTTTCGCACGAATTTTGTTAGCGAACGCTACGTCGAAAATTTCCAAATAGAAACGTATTTGGAGTTCATGATTTCTGTTTTGCTACGACAAGTGGAACAGAACGAAAGTTGCGAGCTTCCTTCCCCGGATTTAAAACTGAACCATTTTATTTAAGAAAAATCATTTTAAACAAAAATAGTTTAGTTTGTGCTTTAGAAAAAAACGTTGCTTAAATTCATAAGTCAGCGCAACACCCGCTCAAATTATTTGCAAAATTCATATTTCATTGCATACATGTAGGGTTTCCTAGAAATAGCCGACATGCGCGTAAACCCTACGCGTCGTCCTGCATCACGAGGCGCTCAATTTCATCTTTCAGCCTGGCACACTCTTCGGTGTTTTGACCAGGCGTGCGGTGGAACTCGCAGTACCTTGTCTGGTCAGCATCAGGGTCTGGTCGCGGTATTCTTGGTCGTTGGAATGTCAGATCATTTTGAATTGCATACATCACGTTAGTGCAGGTGATATTCAGAGGGGTGTATTCTTGAAGTGAATGTCGCCCCCCCCCCCCTTCCTTGGTCGGTGGCACCCGTCGTTCATTCTCCTCCCCTCTCACAAACTGTAATGAGGTGCGGCCTGTTGCCCTCACTTTCCTCCCAGAAGCTCTGTAACAAACACTCATATAGTGGAAGCTAGGTGGTACCGTACCGACCGCGTAGTTTTTCATCCTGATTGCGGGTTTTTCATGTCATCAAGTCTTTGACCCAGCATTTAGCTTGTCTTTGACTGTTGGCACGCTCGGCCATTCACGAGCTAAGACAGTTTACTAAGCCCGATCTATCGATAGCGTCGTGCGGTTCCCCAACAGATTGGCGTCGTCTATGGGAAAACAAGTTCCCAAGAGATTCAAGGAGGCACAAAGGATAGGACACCCCGCACGGTCGGACAGTTAGAGGGAGTAATGGCTGGTCGCAGCATTGGAACAACTCGAGGGTCAGCACATCGTGAATGCGCCGAGCTTGGCCAGTTGCACTCCCTTGTCAACGCTCTGCAACAAAAGGAGGTTGTCGTCGCCCCGGATGTTACTTTCGCTGGGAGAAACTCTCGTTTGGAGGAGCACCTTGCATAAATGATCTCCCTCCTCAGAAGGCTGGCCAAGGCCCTCAATCCAGGACGGCCTCGTCGCGGCTGGCCCTGTAAGGAGTCGGCCAAGGCGGCTCGATCCCGGGCAACCGTGTCATGTCCGACCCTGTGGAGGGCCGGCCATGGCCGCCCGATCCTCAGGCGACCTCCCCGCAACCGACCCTCACAAGGGCCAACCAGGACTGCCCGGATCCGGGCAGCCTCGTCGTGGTCGGCCCCTGAGAGGCCTGCCCGTCCTCAGGCGGCCTCTCCGCGACCAGGCCGCCCCTTCAGGCTGCCCTCTATGTGGAGGGGGCGGGGCCAGCTGCCCGCGCCTGGCGACGTCGGGTCGTCATTATTTGCGTGCGGGCCTTCCCTGAACCCGGGGGGCAAGACTGTCATTTCTCAAAAGTGGCGATCCGCGTGATCATTTCCGAGCAATTCTATTGGACAGTCCGATAGTTATTAGGCAAAATTACCGGACCGCGCTCGTCAAAATCTATAAATAGGCTCGATTTTATTTCAAAAGGGTCTTTTTCCCGGTTCACTTTGTTTCACTTCTCTCCCCCCCCCCTTTTCTATACAGGGTTTACGTTCAAGACCACCGCCACAAAGCAAGGCGAAGGCATCCAAGTCAAGACGAGGCCCGTAGGTACGCAAATCAAGGAGACGTGTGAAGCCGCTCTCATCGTCACGTCAAGACAACTCCGAAGGAAGGAAGTGTCTGCGCCTTCAATGAACCAGCATAAGAAGACTGTCAAAGCAACACGACGGCCGGTGACACCCGTCATTCATTCTCCTCCCCTCTCACAAACTGTAACGAGGTGTGGCATGTCACCCTCGGCTTTCCTCTAGAAGCTCTGTAATAAACGCTCATATGGTTGAAGTTAGGTCGGCATCGTACGACCGCGTGATTTTTAACCCCCGATTGCGGGTTTTTCTACTTCATCAAGTCTTCGACGAGCATTAGCTTGTCTTTGACTTTTGGCACGCTCGGCCGCTCACAGGGTCTAATTCGATTCACTAAGCATGTCTACCCGAGAGCACTGCACGGTTCCCAACAATTGTTTTGTTATTAAGATTTTTGTTATTATAACCAATGTTTTAAAAACCGGACCGGACCGGCCGGTCCGACTAAGGGTTGAACCGCCGACCGTTCCTCCGGGTGGTCCGGTGTTGGGTACATTGGTCAAATGTACCTGATTTGAAGAAGCCTCACCTAACTCAATGATATACATCAGAATGTATTTGATGTTTGTTTGAGTTACTTGTGCAGGTTAGTTATACACTGGACTGAAGCTGAAAATTTCTAAGTCCAGTGTCGACACCCAGACAAGCAGTGTCGACACTTGGAGTCATTGTGTCGACACCATGGGAAGACACTGGGGTGGTCGACACCAGTCAGAAAGTGTCGACACTTGGAGCTGTGTCGACACTCTGTGTAGAAGAATGCAGAAAAGCTGTGTCGACACTTAGCAGAAGTGTCGACACCTAGAAGAGCTGAGTCAACACCAGAAAGTGTCGACACTTGGAGTTGTGTCGACACTCAGCAAAATTCTGCAGAGACTAAGTACAAGTGTCGACACTCAACACAATGTGTCGACACTCAATAGCAGAGTCAAATATGAAGAATGTGTCGACACTCAACACAATGTGTCGACACACACTCAAGGAGTCAACACTTGAAGAAAGTGTCGACACTCAGCACAATGTGTCGACACTTAGTTGAAGACTCAACACTTGAAGAAAGTGTCGACACAGGAGCTGTGTCGACACTTAGCAAAGAACAGAAAAGTTGTAAAATATTCTAAGTACAAGTGTCGACACTAAAGGAATGTGTCGACACTCAGCTGAAGAAACAAGAATGAAGACTTGTGTCGACACCAAGAAGCAGGTCGACACTTGACAGTTTCAACACATGAAGATGTGTCGACACAAAGGAGATGTGTCGACACTTAGAAGATACAGTTAAAGAATGAAGTACAAGTACTTGTGTCGACACTCAATTTCAGTGTCGACACATGCAGAAGAAACTGTGTCGAGACATACAAGGAATTGTGTCGACACCTTGTAGACTTGTGTCGACACTTACACAACATGTGTCGACACTTGTCTATAAGTGTCGACACTTAAGAACAGAAAGTCTCGACACTATCTGACAGTTAGAGAGATTTCAAGAAGTGACTGGTTGACATGACAGCTGCCGATCCAGCCGGTCTACAGCAACTGTCAAGAAGTCAGAAGTCTGTTATAACCGGATCACAGCCGTTACCATAAAGGAAGCCTATAAATAGGCACCCATAGTTTACAGAAAGTGGTTAAGTGGTGAGTTGTTCCAATCATTACATGTTGTGAGAATAATTGAAGTGGTTGATTCAGATTAAATAAGAAGTGATACATAGAGGATCAACACAAGAAGATCAGGCAGTCCAACTGCAGATCTAAGTAGTTGAGAGAGAGAGCTCCAACCAAGTATTCAGTCTTTGGAACTAAGGCTGAGAAGAACAATTCAGAGTCATCTGGATTTCAAGAAGCAGAGATCAAGGATCAACTGCAGAAGATTCAGACTAATTCAGTTCTACTCAAGAAGCTTTGAAGAAAGCTAAGTCAGTTTGGATCAAGCTGAGTTCTTCCAAGAACTCTTCAAGAAACTCTCAACTCCTCTCATCCTTTCTGAGTTGTAGAGTTAGCTATTGTATTTCTATTTAAACTTGTAAGATCCATTGGATCTGAGAGAATTGTAAGCCTATTTTATAAAGGCTGAGGGTAGGGCTTGGTTGCCTGAGTGTAGGAGTTGAAGAACTCTGAGTGTAGGCCTTTAATGGCTGAAGCCTTGGTGAGTGTAGGCCTGGGTGGCTGAGTGTAGGCTTTTTGGCTGAGTGTAAGGCTTTGGGCCTGAGGTAGGAACCTAGTTTGGTTCTGAGCTAGTGGAGAAGTTTGGCCGAATCTAGTACACTGCTAGATAGCGAAAGGGGGAAAGTGGATGTACCCAAAGATTGGGGAACCACTATAAATTAGTGTGTCTGCTGTGCTGTGCTGTGCTGTGAATTAACTTGTTGATTTCTGTAATTGCTGTTAGCTGTAGTAATCGTGAAAAAACTGTTGTGCTGCCAAACAAAGTTAAAAAAGGTTAGGTCACCTATTCACCCCCCCCCCTTTAGGTGTTTAGGTACCATATCTTTCAAGTGGTATCAGAGGGAGGTTCCTCAAAAAGGACTAACTGTCTGAGGAGATCCAGTTTGGCAGATTCAGTATAAGTCAGGAAACACACAGTTTCAAGAAAATCAAGAACATGGGGTTCTTCAGAGAATCACAAGGAGTTGGGTTCAATGAAACTACCCATATGCAGAAAAGAGATCTTTGGGATCTGGAAGAAGGGTAAGGCTGTTCATGGAGGCCTCTGACCCTAGGATCTACATCACAGTCAAGGAAGGGCCTTATGTGCCCATGAAGATTTCAGTCTTGGATGCAACACAGAGACTCCAAAGGATTTTTCTGAAATGACCAAGGATGAGATTGTCCTAGCTACAATGGACAAAAGAGCACAGAACATCATAGTTAGTGCAATTGATGATGCCACCTTCCAGAACCTTATTCACTGTAAAACAGCAAAAGAAATGTGGGATACCCTCATTGTCTATATGGAAGGTTCTGAAGAAGTAAGACAAGATAGGAAGTCCTTGCTTAATCAAGAATATGAGAGCTTTAGCAAGAAGAGGAGATAGCATCACTGAATGCTACAGAAATTTTATAGATTGTTAATGAACTCATGTCCTATGGAAGAGAGTTCACAAACTATGAATTGAATGATAAATTCTTAAGGTCCCTCACCAAAGATTGGGACACCAAGATCTGTGCCATCAGAGAAATGGCAAAGTTGGGAGAAATTCCTCCTCCCACACTGTTTGCAAGTTGTTATCTTATGAGATGCAATTGTCAGTAGAAAAGAGGAGGAAAAGTCAACAAGGACTGAATACAGGGAAAAGACTGTTGCCTTTAAGTCAGAAGTACCTAGAAAGAACAGGACTAAGTCATCAACTCCTCCTCCAGAGGTAGTTGAATCAGAATCTGATGAGTCTGTTAGCACTAAATCTACAAGCAGTGAAAGTGATGAAGACTTTGCTGTGCATTTCACCAGACATTTTCAGAAATTCCTTAAGAAGAAACAGTGGAGGTCCAGACCTTCACTTCCCAAGGGAAGAGGTTCAGTATCAGGAAAAGAAGCCTTCAAAGAAGGACAAGAAAAGGACAAAGACTAGCAAGGCAAACTGGGTCTAAGATTAATTTGTTACTGCTGCAATAGACAGGGTCATGTATTGCAGATTGTCCTGAAAGAAGGAAGGAATCAGTGACAAAAGAAGACACACTTCAAAGGAAAGAAGGAGAAGTCCTTTGTTGCAAGAATGAGAAGACTCTTTCAGACATTTCTTCTCAGACACTGAGACAGATGTTGAAGCCTATATAGGGCTAATTGCTGAAGAAGAAGAAGAGTTTATGCAGATCATGGAATCTATCTATGAGCAAGAAGACTGCCAGAGCCAAGGACTGATGGCTTTGACTGAAAGTACCAAAAACCTGGAGCAGCCAGGACCCAGTCAGGTACAAGGTTTAACTCAAAGTTCTGATTCCAGTTCTAGTTCAGAATCAGATTATTCTTCATCAAGTGATGAGAATATATCTGAGTCTGAGGGAGATATTCATCAACTCCTAGATGAATATAAAGTACTATTGCAAGCCTATAAGAAAAGCAAGACCCTAGCCAAAAATTTGGCCAAGGAGATTGTTGATCTCAAGGCAGCTGCAATAGATTATGAGAAGAATTATGATCAAAAACTTAATGAGGTAGCCAGGCTGAAACATATTACAGTGATTCAGATGGGAACTATTACATTTAAAAATGATCAAATTAAGAAACTGGAGATTAATCTTCAGAAGGAGAAAGAGCTAGTAGCTAGGTTTTCAAAACCTAAATCAGTGCTACCCTTGATTGATGATTTTGTTCATCATAAAGGAAAGACTGGACTGGGTTTTGTTAATCCATCTAGGACTGTTCAGGATCAGTCCAAGTCCAAGGGCAAAGCCCCAACATTCAACAAGACTGCTGTAGTTAAGACAGCTAAGTCAGAACCTAAGCAAAGGTACAACAAATTTGAATGTTGGTGCTGTGGCAAGGTTGGCCACTTTGCTTTGGATTGTTGGCACAATGCCAGTGCCAAGTTGTGTAGCAAGTTACCTGTTGGAAAGACAGCAGGTAGCTATGTCAAATTGCAAACTAACAATCACCAAGGACCCAAGTTTACTTTGGGTTCTAAGGTTCATTAATTTGTTTTGCAGGAGAATCCAAGTGGCCATACCCCTACATGGTACCTGGATAGTGGATGTTCCAGACACATGACTGGAACTAGGGGACTACTGAAGAACTACATCCAATCAAAAATGGTCCAAAGGTGACCTTTGGTGGTTCTGAAAAAGGAATCATCAAAGGGTTTGGTAACATTTCTTCTAACCTTGTTACCATTACTCAAGTGGCTTATGTTAAAGGTTTGAAACACAACCTCATTAGTATAAGTCAATTAAGTGATGTAGGGTATGACATCTCATTTGTTAAAATGGTTGTCATATCAAGAGGTCAAGTGATCAAGAGATCATTTTGACTGGATATAGAAAGAGAAATGTCTACTGCTTAGACATTATGGTTGAGAACAATTGTTCTCCAGTCTGTCTTGTAGCTGATGAGACAGTCTCTCAATGTGTCAAATGGCACAAGAGGCTTGCTCATCTTAATTACAAGACTATTGGCAAACTCTTTAGTAAAGAGTTAGTGAGGAATGGTCCTCAAGTTAAGTGTGTCAAAGATGGCATTTGCTCAGCTTGTCAAAAGGGCAAGCAGACTAAATCCACCTTTAGAAGCTTAGTCAACAAAGATGCTGTGAGGTGTTTATACCTCTTGCATATGGATCTATTTGGTCCAATGCCAGTTCACAGCTTAGGTAGGAAGGTCTACACCTTTGTAGTTGTTGATGACTACTCAAGGTTTTCCTGGGTGTTCTTCTTAAAGCAGAAATCTGAAACACCTAGTGTCTTCTATAGTTTTGTTAAGCAAATTCAGAATGAATTGAACTGTACAGTGGTCAAAATTAGAAGTGACCATGGTACTGAGTTTCAGTCTGAAAGCATGACAAAGCTGTGTGAAGACTATGGGATATTTCAAGAATTCTCTTCACCTAGAACACCTCAGCAAAATGGCATTGCTGAAAGGAAAAATAGACCTTGATAGAGGCTGGTAGAACCCTATTAAGTGATTCATCACTGCCAGAATATTTCTGGGCTGAAGCAGTTAACACTGCATGCCATGTGATAAATAGGGCTACCATCACTAAAAGGTTAAACAAGACCCCCTATGAAGTAGTGAAAGGCAGGAAACCAAATCTGTCCTATTTTAGGATCTTTGGTTGTAAATGCTTCATACTTAACAATGGGAAGTCTTACTTAACTAAGTTTGCTGCCAAGTCCCAAGAGGGAGTGTTTGTTGGGTACAGCAATAATAGTAAGGCTTATAGAGTCTACAACTTGACTACACAAGTTGTAGAGGAATCTGTGCATGTAGTTTTTGATGAGTCACAACAATTAAACAATGAGTTGTCTAGTAGTGTGTGCAGCCCCTCAGGTCTTATAAGAAGATGGACAAGCTAACCATAGAAGATGTACCTGCTGCAAGACAGCAAGTAGAAGAAGATGGCTTATGTCCAGGGGGAGAACTACATGTAAGGAGCTGAAGAAGTTCAAGGAACTCAGCATGATGAAGATGCTGAAGAAGTACAACCAGAAGTAAGGATGCCTCCAGCCAACAGGCATCTAAGAGATCATCCAGTGGAGCTGATCATTGGAGATCCAAGACAAGGTGTTCAGACAAGGAGCAGAAATCAGAATGCTGCAGTAGTATTCAAGTTTTCTGTCTCAAATAGAACCAAAGAAATTTGAAGAAGCAATACAAGATCCACAGTGGACTGAAGCTATGCAGGAAGAGCTAAACCAGTTCAAGAGGTGCAAGGTTTGGGACTTAGTTCCTAAGCCTAAAGATCACAATGTGATAGGAACAAAGTGGATCTACAGAAACAAGTTAGATGAACAAGGAGTCATCATTAAGAATAAGGCAAGACTGGTTGCAAAAGGATATAGGCAAGAAGAAGGTATTGATTTTGATCAAACCTTTGCTCCAGTAGCCAGACTGGAAGCCATCAGGATGTTCTTGGCCTATGCAACCTACCAAGGATTCAAAGTATACAAATGGATGTGAAGTCAGCATTCCTTAATGGTAATTTAAAGAAGAAGTATATGTGGAGCAGCCTTCAGGTTTTTGTTGATCCTACTCTTCCACATTATGTCTATAGACTTAGGAAAGCATTGTATGGGTTAAAGCAAGCTCCTAGAGCTTGGTATGAAACCCTATCTAGTTTCCTCATTGAGAACAAGTTCACAAGGGAAAATAGATAAGACTCTATTCCTTAGGGAATCTAGAGGCAAAGTAATACTTGTCCAAATATATGTAGATGACATTATATTTGGGTCTACTGAAAGTAGCCTTTGCAAAAAGTTTGCAAAGCTTATGCAAAGTCAATTTGAAATGAGTAGTATGGAGAACTGAAGTTTTTCTTGGGTCTCCAAGTTAAACAGACTGAAAGTGGCTTGTCCATATGTCAGTCAAAGTTCACCCTAGAACTCATAAGGAAATATGGTATGGATTCCTCCAGTACCATGAAGACTCCTATGGGGTCAAGTATGTCTCTAAGCAAGGATGATGCAGGGAAACCTGTGGATGAAACCTTGTATAGAGGGATAGTTGGCTCCCTACTATACTTGACTGCAAGTAGGCCTGACATTATGTATGCTACATGTTTTGTGCCAGGTATCAAGCCTGCCCAAAGAATCTCACTTGACTGCAGTCAAGAGAATCTTGAGATATCTAAAGGGCACACCTTATCTAGGCCTCTGGTACCCTAGGAATGGAGATTTTGATCTAACAGGCTATTCAGATGCAGACTTTGCAGGATGCAAAGAAGATAGAAAAAGCACAACTGGATCCTGTCAATTCCTAGGTGGAAGACTCATTTCATGGAGTAGTAAGAAGCAAACCAGTGTGGCCATCTCCACAGCTGAGTCAGAATATGTAGCTGCAGGAAGTTGCTGTGCTCAACTTCTGTGGATTCAACATCAGCTAGAAGACTATGGATGTCAGGTAAGTAGAACTCCACTTTATTGTGATTCTACAAGTGCTATTTCCATAGCTAATAACCCTGTATCACATAGTAGAACTAAACATATTGAGATAAAATATCACTTTCTTAGGGAGCATGTAGAAAGAAATGATATTGCACTTGAATATGTTAAAACAGATAATCAGATAGCTGATATGTTTACTAAGCCCTTAGAAGAAGCTAAGTTTAATAGGTTCAAAATTGAACTAGGTATGATAAACTTAGACTAAGTATACAGAACAAAAAATGGCTAAGTAAAAAGGTGTCGACACATAGACAAGTCTATGTCGACACAGAATAGTAAGTGTCGACACTTCAGGAAAATGGTGTCGACACATCTAGGAAGTTAGTGTCGACACTTCAGAATGTTAGTGTCGACACATGTCGAGTAGGTGTCGACACATCCAATAAAGTGTCGACACTTAAGTTTTACTCAGAATTTTCTAAGTAAAGTCTCGACACATGTCGAGTATAGTGGTGTCGACACTTAACCAAGTGTCGACACATAAAATCTGTTGACTAAATTTGTGTCGACACATGAGTGTCGAGACATTATAAGTCAGTGTCGACACTTATTGACAGTGTCGACACATCATTAGAAATTCATCCCGCCTGTTCGTCTTCAAACAAGAAAGGTATAAATAGGGTTCTGTCTTTGATTGTCGACACGCTTTCAAAGTTTCGAGACCTAAACCTTGTGTCGACATTTCTCTCATCTCAAGACTAATCTCAAAAACACCTAATGGCTCCCAAGCTGGAAGAGAACGTAAACGAAGGCTATGAGCTTGCGCGGCGCATTCGACGACAGCGATCAGAAATCAAATCAGTGATAACCCTAATGCCAATTCAGGATTGGAGTTCTTGGTTTCAGAACCAACGAAAATATGGAAGAAGAAGTCATTGAATTTCTTTCTGGCGCGTCTGTAGATGACTCAGGCTACAGATTAAGTCAAGGGTGCATGGCACCAGGTCAAAATTTCACCCAAGTCTTTAAGAAGGTACTTCAGCTACCTAAAGTTCAAGATGAAGAGGAAGTAACTGCTTCTAAGACCAGGAAGCTCTTACTTGGTGTGGACTGGATCCAAAGATGAAGGTGGGATCAGTCTTTAACAGGAAAGGTATGAATAATCAAGGCAAGTTCTTGTCTGAAATAGTGGGCAAGGTAATACTGAGCAAGCCAGGAGGACATGACAGGGTGTCTGCCTCCATGTTTGAAGTCATGACCAGAATCATCTTCACTCTGAAAACAGACTGGTCAATGGTGGTTTATGAAAAGTGAAGAAAGCCTGAAGAAGCCCAATCTGGGCAGGATACTAAGTCTCTACCTGGCTGGATCAATTCCAGAGGTAATGAGCACTGCTGCAGAACTAAGATCAATCATATGAGGAGAATGGACTAAGAATATTCTCTAGATGGGAAAGGGTGCTGGTGTCAAAGAATTGACCACCCCTGAAAACAAGCTTCTAAAAAGACTCTCCTCCAGGAAGAAGAGGAAGACTGCTGCTGTGCCTCAAGAGTCCTCCAGCAGCTCAGGCAGTGAAGAACATGTGGTCTTCACTCCTGAAAGTCCAATTGATGGGCTGCAGAAAGTCACCTGCTCCTCAGGAGGCAGCTGACATCCAGGGGGAGCTTCCAGGTGTAGCAGAACCATCTACACTGGAGAGTGAGCAAGCCACCCTCCTCATTCAAGAGGTACTTGTTGACCTTAATACTTTGAATTTTTCTATAATAAATTCTGATTTGTCTGATGACCATCAGCAAAATCAGCCAGCACACCAACAGAACCAGATGTTGTTCTTCCCAGACACATCTGTTGTGATACCTGATAAAGTATGAAAACCAAGTACATCTCCTGCACAGTCTCCACCAGAATATACCATGGAAGATCTATTTCTGAATTTAGAACAGGATGATTTTGATATGGAAAAGAATGCTGCTGATGACAGTAAGAATGCTGCTGCTGAGGGGGAGAACTTTGAAATTGGAAGAGCCTATAAGGCTAGATACTGAGAAAGCACAAGATGTGCATACTGAAAAACAATCCAGCCCTAAGGATAGGGTGGATATAGCCAGTACATCAGACTCTGAAGATGATGAAGCTGAGCAAGCTAAGAAAAAGAAGTTCTTTGTTTTCAAAAGAAGAAGCCAGAGCTATAAGAAGGCTCTCCAAACAGTTGCTCAACATTCCTTAGTCAACAAGCTCCATCCACTGATTACAGTGCTCTACTGCTTGCAATGCAAATCAAGATGGATGAACAAAGGAAAGCTTTAGAAACTTATGTTGATGAAGGGCCAAAGCACTACAATCTGACTGGGCCAGGAAATCAAGTCAAAAGGTTTGAAATGAACCTTAATAAAAGGAGATGACTGATTGTTTTACAAGGTTGCTCATGCAGTAGTCTATCTGGCTAAACATCAAGAACCATCAAAGAGAAAGTGGATGATATAGCACTAAAGCAAGGATATGTGCTGGAGAATCATTGAGGATGAATGATAATTTGACTGCATCTCACAATGCAATAGTCACTGAACTCAAGAAAAAGTCAGATGAACCATCCACTTCCTCTGCTGCTGCAAAGCTGATTTTGATAAACTTTTTCAAGCAGAGATTGCTGCTGTACAGACTGCCATCAAAAATTCCAGAAGGTCATTTCAGAACAGCTTACAAAGCTTAGACCTTTCTTTAAAGAGGGCATAAGGTATTTGGATAGCAAATCTATTCCAGAAAGATGATGTGAGAGATATCATGTAGCCCAAAAGTCATAAAGGGGAGAGAGTGTTAGTCAAGGCCAGTTCTGAGCATGCAAAATGGATTTCAAATTCCATCAGGGCTACACTGGGATATCCTCCCCTGTGTGATGATGATAATGTAGCTGAACTGGTATTCAAAGGAACATATCTTGGAGGTGAGCAACAAGCAGTGGCTGATGTAATCTATCCACCTCCAGACTTTGAAATGATTCATGCAGATTAAGCACAATGTATAGTCCAACCTGCTGGCAAGCCTAATATTATTCTGGAAAAGGTTGTTCAACCTATCACAGCTGCAATGCAAGAGGCTTTGGACAAGGAAGAAGAAACTAGGCTATCAAAGAAGAAGTTTAGGGAAATTTGCTGAGCAAAAGCCAGATTTTGAAATGGAGCCCTACTTCTAGGAACATAATTCTTACAGCCTGGAAAGCAGCCAAGGACAATGCCCATGAGAGGAACAAGTGGTTCTCAGAGGCTGAATGGAGAAAGCTGAGAGTAGGCAGAAGCATTGTCCAATATAGAAGAAGGCTAAGTTAGGAAAGCTACCTCCAACAGCTGTGGAGCCTAGCAAGTACTTTCCTAAGCCCTATCATTATTTTGAAAGACAAAAGATCAAGGCTGAAGACAGAAGAAAAGGACTCTAAAGGAAGAAGACTGCTGAAGCTGAGCCTGCTGCTGCTGCTGCTGTGAAAAGCTCAAGTTAAAGCTGGAAAAGGCATGTTTATTAAAGAACCTGATCAGCACTAGATTAGGAATAACTTGATGCTTGTTGTAATCTGTTGAGTGAAAAACATTGTAATACTTCATTGAAATGTATAAGGAACATTATTGGAACAGTATATGATAAATATAGTATGAATGTTCTGAAATATGTTGTGTTTCTTAATTGTTCTGCAATGTTTAATAATATACATGTGTGCTTTTATACATGTTCAAGTTTACCCTGTTGTCATTTATATGTTTTACATCATTTTGTAATTTTTAATTATGAGTGGTGTATATCATTGACTAAGGGTTATGACTTCTCCAAATAGGGGAGATTGTTGGGTACATTGGTCAAATGTACCTGATTTGAAGAAGCCTCACCTAACTCAATGATATACATCAAATGTATTTGATGTTTGTTTGAGTTCCTTGTGCAGGTAGTAGTTATACACTGGACTGAAGCTGAAAATTTTCTAAGTCCATGTGTCGACACCCACACCAGACAAGCAGTGTCGACACTTGGAGTCATTGTGTCGACACCTGGGAAGAAGTGTCGACACCAGTCAGAAAGTGTCGACACTTGGAGCTGTGTCGACACTCAGTGTAGAAGAATGCAGAAAAGCTTGTCGACACTTAGCAGAAGTGTCGACACCTAGAAGAGCTGAGTCAACACAGAAAAGTGTCGACACTTGAGTTGTGTCGACACTCAGCAAAATCTGCAGAGACTCCGACACCAGTGTCGACACTCACACAATGTGTCGACACCCTCACATCGCCGCAGCACTCAATATGAAGAATGTGTCGACACTCAGCACAATGTGTCGACACACACTCCAAGAGTCAACACTTGAAGAAAGTGTCGACACTCAGCACAATGTGTCACACTTAGTTGAAGACTCCACACTTGAAGAAAGTGTCGACACAAGGAGCTGTGTCGACACTTAGCAAAGAACAGAAAAGTTGTAAAATATTCTAAGTACAAGTGTCGACACTAAAGGAATGTGTCGACACTCAGCTGAAGAACAAGATTGAAGAATGGTCGACACCAAGAAGCAGTGTCGACACTTGACAGTTTCAACACATGAAGATGTGTCGACACAAGGAGATGTGTCGACACTTAGAAGAATACAGTTAAAGAATGAAGTACAAGTACTTGTGTCGACACTCAATTTCAGTGTCGACACATGCAGAAGAAACTGTGTCGAGACATACAAGGAATGTGTCGACACCTTGTAGACTTGTGTCGACACTTACACAACATGTGTCGACACTTGGTCTATAAGTGTCGACACTTAAGAACAGAAAGTCTCGACACTATCTGACAGTTAGAGAGATTTCAAGAAGTGACTGGTTGACATGACAGCTGCCGATCCAGCCGGTCTACAGCAACTGTCAGAGAAGTCAAAGTCTGTTATAAACCGATCAGCCGGTTACCATAAAGGAAGCCTATAAATAGGCACCCACAGTTTACAGAAAAGTAGGTTAAGTGGTTAAGTTGTTCACAATCATTACATGTGTGAGAATAATTGAAGTAGGTTGATCAATTAAATCAAGAAGTGATACACAGGAACAACACAAAAAATCAGGCAGTCCAACTGCAGATCTAAGTAGTTGGAGAGAGAGAGCTCCAACCAAGGATTCAGTCTTTGGAACTAAGGCTGAAAGAACAATCAGAGTCATCTGGATTTCAAGAAGCAAGATCAAGGATCAACTGCAGAAGATTCAGACTAATTCAGTCTACTCAAGAAGCTTTGAAGAAAGCTAAGTCAGTTTGGATCAAGCTGAGTTCTTCCAAGAACTCTTCAAGAAACTCTCAACTCCTCTCATTCTTTCTGAGTTGTAGAGTTAGCATTTGTAATTTCATTTTAACTTGTAAGATCCATTGGATCTGAGTGATTGTAAGCCTATTTTATAAAGGCTGAGGGTAGGGCTTGTTGCCTGAGTGTAGGAGTTGAAGAACTCTGAGTGTAGGCCTTAAATTGGCTGAGTGTAGCCT